>JAJJWW010012004.1:0-600000 GCA_023531295.1 Papaver armeniacum | reverse complement strand
ATCAACCACAATATCAAAAGTTATTTTAAAACGCATGAGTCTTTCTTTTTTAAGTTTTACTATCAGTACCTTTTGATACTTAAAAGCTTTCATCCCCATTTCAATTAATGTTGCTGCGTTCTGCATAAAGAAAAAATTTAACGCTTTAGTCAACCCTATATATAGTGCAAATCCAAAGACGACTTGTGCTAGATGCTGAGGGGTGAGAATTAAACCTCTTCCATTGCCAGACCAGTACTTAAAGCCATTCCTTATCCTAGTACTTTTTGAGTGATACTACACTGCAGCACAGAAAACTCGCATCCACAGAAACATATTATCAGTGGATTGAAATTGAAGGAAGAACTTAAAATCAGCGACTGAGGGATATAGAGACAAGTGGGGGTCGATAGACTTAATTTTTGACTGATAAAGGCTTAGTAATTTTGAAATTTATGTCTTGTGGGGGCAAATATATATGTTTATGATTGAAATCGGACTCCTCATGTGGTGTCTAAGTTATTAAAACTAGTACCAAAAAAAAAGACATCAGATGTATGACCTAAATATAAAAAAAATAACAATATAAACACCATGTTTAGCTTGATTCATAATTTGATAATCACTTAAATTATACTAAAACATCAATGAAAATGCCAAAAAAAAAATTGTGCGACCTCTGACCGCTGAACATCTGTATGCGTCAATTTTTATCATATGAATTTTGCCCCCACATGAAAAAATGTCTGGCTTGGTCGCTCCTTAAAATGACGAGCACACTTGTTTTAGCAGTTCCTCCATGCCACACCTTTTTGATCCTTAATTGTTTTTTGACATTGATCTGAGTATTAGTTAGCTTTATCTTTTTTCGAAATAGCAAAATTCTTTCCAGGAGTGCTGAGAAAGCACAAGAAAAACACGAAGTACAATAATCACAATAGTTGAGCGATGAGATTACAAGTTGTCTTTAAATTTTTCCCATCTACACATAAAATCATCAAAAGTAAAGATCCTAAGCTCTTTATACATAGAGGACAATGTGTATAGAGTTGCTTTAATGTTAATGAGCAATTTCTCATAAGTAATTGATTCACTCCTAAACACCCTGTTGTTCCTTTCGGTCCAAATGAAATCACACCATTAAAATCCGAGATTTGATGAACTTAGTTAGCTTTAATGGTGAGACACGTCAAATCTAAAACACGTAAATAGTGATAAAGCTAACTAAAACACGTCAAATCCGAGATTTGATGAACTTAGTTATCATTTCGTAATTTTATGTTACAGTTGTCCCTCAAACCCCTTCTCACCAGTTCCTAAGGCACGTCAAATCTAAAAAAAGTTGGTTACGGGGACACGTGCTACGTATTACACACACCATTAAAATGAGATTCTACAATAATCTACTCAACATAATAATTATTCTTACTTTTAAAATACTTGATTACTAATAAAATAAAATTAATAATAATGAAATTATGATCAAGTTTTTCCTAAGTAATGTATGGATTTGAATAAAATGTGAATAAATTTGATTCACATTTAGTTTACTTTGATTTTTCAAACCAAAATTAATCATTTATGGCGTGTCTGCAAGTGTCCAATTAGTGTCCGCAAAGTCCAATATCGACTTTTACGGGACACATGACATGACGTGTTCATCGCTTGTCAAGAAATGTCGTAACCGTGTCGTGTCCTACACGGTTACGTTATCTTGCTAGGCGTGTCCGTGCAAACATAGACACTCTCCACAAATGTGTCAGAACGGAATCTTATAAATTCGTAACAACATTTTACTTTCGACACTTTTAGTTTAGTCATGGGTAAAATTTGGGTGCAAGTTGTTAATGATTCTATCTTATCATACAATCTGGTTGCTCCACAAGAATTTTGCCTGATTATTCAACTAAATATTGAAACAATCTTTTTGTCCCAAAATATGGCCCTCAATTAAGTTGCATAGAGATGATTAATGGTGAGCACTCAATCGAATACCAACGTCTACCTGAGAGGTCGGAGAAAACTGAAAAACTTTACATAAACAATAGATAACGCTTTCATATTTTCAGTTACATTCTCATCAATTAATTATAGTAAAATGGTTCTATCAGTTTATAAACCTGGGGATGTCGTAGGTTATAAACTTCTTGTATTCTCTTATAATTCTGGTTATTTTCCCCAACTTATTACGATGTTTTGAGTGATTTAGTGATTTTTCCCAAATTATTATATGATTTTTTGAGTGCTTAACTGATCTATGGCGTCATCAATCAATCTGCATCCGGACAAAGTTATTGTCTTTACTGCGACATATGAGAAGATGAATTCACAATGTACAAAGATGTCACTAAGATATGATCTCTAGACCTCTCATGACGTTAACGCAAAACCATATTACGGAAAACACTTGCAAGTTGCAACGAACGTCATGCTAGCTCTACCACTCTCCACGTCCTTTTCCCAATCTGCTCAAGTGTTTACACGTAATACCATGCACTGCTCTATTAATTCCTAAAATCAACCAGCAAATTCCTACAACTAATTCACCTCATAATTCATGCAATGATCGAAAAGAAAGATTGAACGAAGAAAAATAAAAGTGTTATGGATTCATCACCAAACGTAGAAGAACATAATGTTAGAAGAATCCGAGTTATACTGTTTCCATGGTTAGCTCATGGACACATATCTCCGTTCTTGGAACTAGCTAAAAGACTCGCTCAAAGAAACTTCTACACTTATCTTTGCTCTACACCCATAAACTTATCTTCCATAAAAGATCAACTTGGTCGTCAACCCGAAAATACGGTAATCGAACTAGTAGAACTTAATCTTCCTTCACTTCCAGATCTTCCTCCTCATTACCATACAACAAAATCACTCCCACCTCATCTCATGCAAACTTTGAAAAAAGCCTTTGATTTATCAGCACCATCTTTCAGTGACATACTTTCTACTATTAAACCGGACTTACTTGTTTACGATTTCATTCAACCATGGGCTCCAACTCTAGCTTCTCAGTTGAACATCCCAGCAGTTCAGCTGTTAACCACTGGTGCAGCTTTTACATCCTTCTGTTTCCACCTCTATGAGAAAAATCCAGACACTAAATTCCCGTTTCCTTCGCTTTATATCTCCAACTCTGTAAACCGTAAATTTATCGAGCGTGCTTCTAGCCCCGAAGGTATCGAAGACAGATATCGCCTTACTCAGTGTGTCGACAAATCGATAGACGTAGTTTTGATCAATACTTTTAAAGAGATTGAAGAAAAATATCTAGATTATCTCTCTTGTGTGTATGGAAAAGAATTTGTTCTTGTTGGTCCTCTTGTTCAAACCGATACTGATAGTACTAGCTGTGAAATGAACAAGTTTAGTGGATGGCTTGTTAACAAAGAAAATTCTTCTGTTGTATTTGTGTCAGTTGGTACAGAGTATTTCATGTCAAAAGAAGAGATACAAGAAGTTGCCTATGGTTTAGAGCTCAGCGAAGTGAATTTCATATGGGTAATTAGGTTTCCTGACAATCATGAAGGAGATGTTGGTCTGGCTCAAGTTTTACCAAAAGGGTTCATGGAGAGGATAGGGGAGAAAGGAATGGTAGTGGAAAAATGGGCACCACAAGCAAAAATACTAGGGAGTAGCAAAATTGGAGGATTTGTGAGTCATTGTGGATGGAATTCAGTGTTAGAGAGTATGAAATATGGTGTTCCTATAATAGCCATGCCCATGCATCTTGATCAACCAGTAAATGCAAGATTGGTGGTGGAGCTTGGTTTGGGAGTTGGGATAAGGATGGGAAGTTGGACAGAAGAGAGATTGGAGAAGTGATTAGAAAGGTGTTGATGGGAAAAGAAGGAATGAAAGTCAAAAGGAATGCTATGGAAATGAGTGAGATGATGAGACACAAGGGAGATAAAGATACTGAGCTAGTAGTGCAGAAATTTGAAAGGCTCTGTGACAGAGGAAGAACATGAAATGAACAATGACAAAGAAAAATTCATACAAATATTTCCATGAACGGGAAATTCTCAATTACATGGATTCTCTGAAACATCATCATCAGTTCATCACTATAATGTAATCATCTTCATACCTTTTCTTTTTCTTCTCAGCTAGAACTTCAATCAAAACAGCTTTTGTATTATCGATCAAATACTTTTATAAAAGTTCAATCAACACTTCAGATCACATAGCAGAATAGAGTTTATTACATATAGCAAAGATACTAACTATCATTTGGGGAGAAATCTGATAAAGAATGGGTTTAGTAGCAAAGGGTACCACTTAATAGTGCCCCCAATACTTTCTGTGTATTTTATCTATTTATGCTTAACTTGAACACTACGAATTTTACGTGGTCTTTATATCAAGAGTGTATATACCAGTTGCACAAAGTTTCATCCCACATCTTAAGCCCCCATGAGTTCAGGGGAAGGCGTGGGTAGGGGAGGAGCTCCTCCAGTTGACGGCCTGAACAATTAAATGAAAAACAGCATGTTAGATCAATTAGTCAGAATGAAATCAAACAGAAAACAGAAATTGTGGAGATCCAAAAATTACAAAAGTAAGGCAGAAAGATTTCCTAAATCTGAATCAGAACATAGCTCGAAGGAAGAGGAACTTACAGTCCCACAAACACTTTAAAAGCATCGTAGATACCCCATTGTGCTGCACTAAGGGTTCCGATCATAACAATGCGCAATGGAAGACCACGAGTAAATAGACCCACGACACCCATCTTCTTCACAGCCTACAACAAAACAAGGGATAAGATTACACAACGATGGAAAATAAAAGAAACTTAGAAAGATAATAGAGCAGCAGTGAAACTGGGAGAAAACGAGAAAGGGATGAATACTCACATCTGCAACAGTGGCATCCTTTGCATTGTTGAGGAACGAAACAAGATTATCAGCAGGATGAGAAACAATAGCACACAAGACACCAGCAACGTATCCACCAGCAACGCTGACACTCAATTGCATGGATTTACTGCATTCATCCTTGGGCTTGGGGGTAACATGCTTGTAAATGTTCTCCACTATGGTCTCGAATGATGTGAACTTCATCATAGTGTCTGCAAAAATATTAATTCTTGTGAGGATTGAACTGTTAAGCAAGAGTTGGCTGAAAATGGAACTACTGTCAAGAAACAAGGATAAGTTGAGAAAAGAACTGTGTTGAAGAGAACCTTTGCTAAGAAACTTGAGCTTTCTATTATAACATTAAAACTTTGGCTTTCCGGTGCCATGTTCTTAGTGTCAACCGAAAACATGTTTTCATCAACCACACAAGCATGTACGAGACATGCAGCTAAAGAAATTGAAATAGCTCCCAGATATGCTCTCATAAAAAAATTCATTCCATCAATCAGTTCATCAACTAGATGCAGGTCGCATGAAAGACCATGGCAAAGAAACAACTACTATGAAGGAAAACAATACTATCTACAGAAACAGGTCTCCAAAATGGATTACTTGAAGGTTAATGATGTGATAAGCACACTTCAAATTCTATTCTGCCAGGAGTTTATGATCCTTTCTAAAGGGCATATAATGTCCACATGTTGTGTATAATATGATCAGCAGGCTCATGCCTGAACATATATATAGGGCCTGAAATAAGGAATCGATATTGCGTACCTCAAAGAAATAAACCAGTGGACTGTGAAATAAGAACTTAGAAAATAGTACAACTGTACATGTGAATATAACATGCAGTATTCTCTGAATATGTCTATCTAAAGTAAATGGCAGGAGTGTTGAGCATGAAAAAAAAAAAGTATCTAGAACATGACATTGACAACTATAAGTAAACTAAATGCAGGTCCCTTCAATGCTACCCAAAACAAAAGGCCAAAGGATTGTCAAAACCGAAGCCAAGTATATTTTAACTCACTCATCAAGCAATTTTCATTTGGAAACAACTAACAAATTCAGTGATCATGAGAAGAATGAACAGCGGAAACATGAAAAGCAATATCTTACATGGAATCTGTCGACCCCATAGAGGAACAAGACCCTTGTATAACCTGCAAGTGAATGTCAGCACATTAAGAAAGAGTGACGGATGACACTATAAATTTTCTCTTGAAAGGTAATCTCATACCCGCCATAACCTTCAGCCCTGATGATCTTCGGAAGTCCATCTGACAATCCCCTTGCAAACCCAGGCTGAGTTTGGACTCGTACTTTCACAGCCTCCATGGGACACAAAGCAACATCGGCAATGACCTCAGTGGATGCAGAACCAGCTAGGTAGATAAGAGTCTTGTATTTGACTGCGTTCTCTGGCCCAGCAAGGTCAGAGTAGTACTTCTTGAAGAATTCATAAAACCCATACTTGCAGGCACCCTGCGCACTGTAACCAAGCAGGGTAGGCACCCAACCCCTGAAGAAACCTCTAACTCCTTGTTCTTTATATAGAACCCCAAAACCGGACGAGATGCTCTTGTATTTTGCAGGATCAATCTGGATACACGCAAAGAGTAGAAGAGTTACTTTAGAAAGATGAATGTGTATTTATCTCAGTAGACTAAACTTCTTAGCATATAAGATAAATGGAGAGCTCGAGAAAACCTAAAACAGTTTGAGAACGACACTAAGAAACGAATAACCACGTCTCACATCTTTTAATGATGCAGATATGCAGTAATGAAAGAAGAAACTGAGAGAATTGATATAAAAATCTGCCAGGTCTTGTAAGGCCATCTATTTCATTAACTGCAAAAGATAAAAAAGAACTCTGTACTGTAAATTATAGTTTCAGAACTATTCCTAGCAGACACAGCCTGTCCAAGGAAAACTATGGGAGAAGAGTGATCAATCAACACTGGAGACAAACTTAGACCGTTATATACATTGTAAAGTTCAAAAGGGAATTGTTGCGATCCAACAACAAAATAATCAAGCCAAGTAATTCTCTCCTCTCTTTTTTTTCTTCCAAGCAATCAATGATGCTAAGCTAATTAATAGCTCAAAATGACACTAAGCGAATTAACCATTCTTAAATCTCAATCCAACTCCAATACTAAATTCGAAGACCTTTCATTAGAGAAACAAACAAGTTCAATTTAAATCCTAAATTCGAAGTAACTACCATGAAATCTACATATTCATAAAATCCGAATTCAACACCTCTAAACTGTAAGACTGGGGCAAAATCAAAGCAAAACATAAAAATAAAACCTACAAAAATCAGAACCAAATTACCAAACTAAAAAGATTTGGAATAGAAATCAAAACCTGCATATTACATTTGACAAGATCTAAAGGAGTAACAGCCATATGAGTAATTCCACAACAAAGACTTCCACCAACAGTACATGCTGCATAGTAAGATGGTGAATACATCTTTATCTTTCTTCCAGGTTCATTTGGTGAAGCTGCAACAACAGAATAAGGCACTGTTGCTGCTGCTGTTGATGAAGAAGGGAAAGTTCGGATTCCATTAGAATACTTTTCCGAATCAAACGAATTCTTCGTAAATGTTGAGTATAGATAATTTGGAATCAGAGCTTGACGTGATGAGTTTTCTGGCATTTTTTTGATTTCTAGGGTTTTTAGGGATTTTGGATTTGAATGGAGGTTTGAAGATTGTTGAAGAGGATTTAAATAGTTTCATCATTTTGTGATTACTTGATTGAAAAGTTGAGTTTGAAATTGGGTGAATCAGTCAAGATTCAAACAAGTACCAAAGAAGATGAAGCAAAATCACTTTGGTGTTTGTGTGGAAGAAGATGAATGGAAGGTCTCTTTACGGGACGAGAGTGACTGGTAATTTTCAAAGTCGAATTTCAGGTGGCTATTTACTAAAATACCCCTTCTATTAGGTAAGTGAGTCGTGAATCGTGAGTCGTGAATCGTGATAGCCTGATAGTGATAATTAGGGTTCATGTCCGACGATAACACCAGTGGTTGATGTAGGGAGGATAGAGAAGGGAAGTTGTACCCTGTGTTTTGTGTTGGTTTTTGTTTCTGTTTATTGCGGTGGGGTCCCCTTAACCGGCTGTTTGATCCAGAAAAAAAATAACACCAATGATAAACCGGTAACCAAATGCCAATATTAGACCAACAAAAAGACACAAGACTAATGCTTACTTTTTAGATAAAGGACTTGACTTGACACACTTGGTGAATCCTACCACCAAATTTGATGTCTAACAACACTAGTTCTAACCAAGGTTTGAAAAACATGTCCCAGCTCAGATCACCCCTTCTAACTAGTTTTATTGTGATTTGAAAATTGTGATATATTGTTCTTTAAACTTCGGTAGTACGGAATTTATCGTGTTTTTTCATGCAATTACGTAGGGTCATTTTTTTTTATCATTTAAGTAAGTATGGTCAGTTGGTCACAATTCAATTATTTATGTACTTCGGTTGCATGACAAGCGTATTCAAATTGCATCTTCGATAGAATGAGACAGGTATGAGTTTGTATATAAACCAAAGAGAGAATCTAAGCACAAAAAAATACCTGCTTTTGATGTGGTTTTGTTATCATCGGAGGTTCAGTTGAAAGATAATATGGTGTATGAGAAGTTGGAGAAAATTGTAAACCATTGGTACATAATAGTAATCTGGGTGTTTGAGTTGGTTTAATCGTGAAGGGGATAAACATTATGTTCCGTTGTTCGGTATTTTTGTAAAAGTAGATTTTGTAAATTATGGGAACCTAGATTTCCTTGATAATATGGGTGAAGGAGGAGTGTTTTTTTCATTGGGAAGTTGTAACTAATCACTTTTTCATAAAATTCAATCATTATATAAAATATTCATCTTAGAACATCTCCAATGTTAGAGGTCAAGGTCATCCTATGTGGATGTCTTATTTATACCTTTTAGATGTGGGTCACTTACTACATAACAAAAAAAAAAAAAGATAACACTCTTTACCTAAATTCAATCTTCAATTCTCAGGGTCTTACCTAACATTTTTTATTTAAATTTGGAGACAAAAGATGATGTGGACTTATGACCCAAGGTCATGAAGAAGGTCTTATTTAGACTTTCTCCTTTACCCCCACTTTAGCCATGTCATCTTTATCTATGACCCTCACCTTTGTATTGGAGATGAAACTTTGGTGAAAAATGTCTTAAATCCTAGGTGTCATACTAATTTAAGACCTTTACCTCTTGCATTGGAGATGCTCTTACTGTTCATGTCTCCATGACTTCATGGTATCACATATTTGTCTTTACAATTAATGTGCATTTGTTTAACTAATCTTTGTGTACGCGGGTAGGAATTAAGGGAAGGCCGATATTTTATTAGCTCAAATCAAAAGGTAGAAATTCAGATGTGTGGATTGTGGTACTAGTCCAGTAGTAAACAAATATAATTACAGCACTTGATTAAATTGCATTGATCGGTCAAATTCCAAAAAGTTTAGTGATGCGTGTCGTAACCACAACAAATTAGTGAATATTTTTCCACTCAATTAACAAGTAATATGGTGGTAGTTAAGTTCGTTCCCATGAGGAGCAAGAGATTTTTAGTTGTAAAATTGTCACAAAGGGGGGTTTTGTTTTATGAAGCAAAAGAAAATAAAGCAATTCAAAGATAAAGTTGAAATCAATAAGAGAAGTTAGATCAAGGAGTCATTCTTCGTTGCAAAACAATGATTCAAGTTATGTTCTTTTCCACTTTTTATTAGTCACAGATTATCACCAACCGTAGGTAAAGCAGCTAGATCAGTGTTAAACCCCTAAATCCCTTGTACCACCGGATATGGAAGTTCTCGACTACCGGATTCTATTTACCAAACCACCTAGTAGTAGATCACTCAAGATGTAATTTAAATAAACGCATTAAGATTTATGAACTTATTAGGTTTATATTAGTAGTTAGACTCTTAGATCAAGGTCTACTTGCTAACGTTGTTTTCACACACAATTGCTCCACTGAATCCCTCCGCAAGGTCTCGTGTTTGCTACTTGTCTAAAGAGTCAAGAAACGATTACTTATCCCCTAACTTTCACTAGCTTTAGATCAAATTAACAAATCAATTTAGCGTGCACTCTAAACAATCTATCAATCAACCATGAATGTATAAACATTCATATTAGTAAAAACAAACGATAATCATGTGAAAAACTTCAAGATAGAATTGAAAACAAAACTCAAATCATATGTTAAAAACTAGGAATTCATCCTCAATCAATAAGAAAATTAGCTACTCATGCGAAGGAGTTCACACAAAGAATAAACAAAAGAGAAGTGTTGTGTGTGTAAAAGGTGTGTAAAAGTGTGTAGAGAACTTCTCTATTTATAGGCTTCAATGCTCTCCAAATCTTCCAAGGAATAGAATCATCATTCCATAATAACACCACTTTCCCAATTTGAGCCTAATTCCAATTTCAAGTTCAATTCTCCAAAGCCTTCAAATTTTCATCCAATTCCCAAATCTAAGTCTTCACACCCATGAGTCTAGAATACTCTTCACGAAATTCTGCAACTTTGGGTAGCGGGAGAAATCCCGGTACCACCGAATTCTATGACCGGCATATAAGATCTTGCAGTCCACCTGAATATTCTTCTCCGATATGGAATATTCCGTCACGGTTCCCGTCAAAGTTAACAGTCATAACGGTCGAACCTTTAGTCAAGGGAGGAGAGAATCAGTTGTCTAGTCAGGGCTGAGTGGTCTGAGTCTCTGAGTCGGATCAGTCATCGGCGGCAACGAGTTGACGCGTCGGAGTAGAAAATCTGGCAGAGTCTCCTTTGTTTTCTGGGCATTTCCAGGCCAAATTTAAGCCTCTTTCTGCTTCAATTTCTGCACAGATTCCTAACATCATCTACACAGTTCAATAAACCAGTTTGTTCATTCCTGCAGCTTCATTCTTCCTTCTAATCAACAGCAACTCAGCCCTTCAATTCACAGGTAACCTTAAATTATCAAAACCCACAACTGCAATTTCAGAGCTCCATAATCTCCTCATACCACCTGACTACAAACCCATGTAATGTTGCAGCTTTGCATACAACCACCAGCAGGCCTGTGCATCCATCTTCTTCTTAGTCTTGATTTCTTCTCAATTACAGCTCCAGCAGCTACCTTCTTCACTGCTTCTTACTTCTATGGCTTACTGCTTCCGAATCTGAGACAAACCCATTTCAGTTCTTCAAACAGCGGCCACCAACACCATCAACGACATCAGATTCATCTCCAATTTCTTCACTGTTTTCTCAAATTAACAGCAACCCAAGCTCTTAAATCTGAAGTATCATTAATTTCATCTTACAGCAAACCACATACTCTTCTTCAAATCTCAGTCGAGAACTGTACCCATCTTCATCATATCACAGCGTCGTTCTTCAATTGTAGAGTTCATTTCTTCAATTTCAAGCCCCATCGTTACACAACAGCATCACCAGACCATCTCTCAGACTGTGTCTTTTCATCTCCGAGACCTTCTTGACTTCAAATTCTTCTCAATTTCAACAATAATCTCTCAATTTCTCGATCCCTAACTTCTCTTTCATGGCAACAACATCTCACAACACCAAATCCCATCAATTTCATTTATAGCATCATCATCTCTCGATTTCAATTTCTGTTCACTCCATGGCTGTGCCTCCATTTCTTTGTTTCAGGTGTAACTAATGATTGAGAAAGTGAATAACGAGAGAATAAACTCTCGGTTTTAGGGTTAGGTGGTTTGGGGTTGGATGATACACCCCACTGCTGCATACAATCCCACTTATTGACAGCCCCTTAACCTTGACTGGTCTATGTCCAGTACTTTTCCAAATAGAGTTGCCCCTTAACCTTGATTGGGCTCCAGATAGTGGTTGCCAATGAAACGACAATTATTCCCCTTTTGCTCAAATTGAGTGATTCTTCTTCTTTTCGTCCGCATGACTCCAAAAAAATGTATTTAGCTTCTCTTATTAGTTTTGTTTTACTCACCAAAACTTCTAGCTAATCAGTGATAATTAACGTCCCCATATCTAATGAACCCACTATCGGGGATATTGAAACTAACTGGGGATATAAATTACTTTACCCAACCAATAGTGTTTGTTAAGGGGTGATGAACCCACGATTGGGGGATATAAATTACTTCCCCCAACCAATAGTGTCTGCTAAGGGGTGATTTTTGGGTATGAAAATACTAAAATACCCTTCCTTCAAAATAAAAATCAAAAACCTTAAAATCAAAAAACAAAATCATATCCCTATTTCCATCTTCACATCTTATTAATCTCTTTTAGGGTTAGGGCTTGGAAACCTAAATATTCCCCACTCCCTTTCAAATTCTCTTCTCCTTCCTGTCGGCTCCTCACTTTGAAAACAATTATTTTATTTTTACATTCGGAAGTGATGAAGACAATGACGATAGTGATGAAGACCATGACGGAAATGATGAAGACCATGCCGGAAGTGATGAATACATGCTGGAAGTGATGAAGACCATGCCGCTATAGATGAAGACCATGCCGGAAATGATGAATACCATGCCGGAAGTGATGAGACCGTGCCGGTAGTGATGAAGACCATGCCGGAAGTGATGAAGACAATGTCGGAATAAAAAAATTTACATCGCCGGAAGTAATGAAGACCATGCCAGAATTGATAAAGACCATGCCGGAAAATTGTGCCGGCATGCTTGGTAACTAACATTCAATGTCGTAACTAAGTGCCGTCATGCTCGATAGAAATCTATCAATGTCGGTAGTCAAGTGGAAAAAAATTAAATTTTCTAGATACTTTACATTATGTGCCGGCAAAGAAATTTAAGCAACATACCATGCCTAGAGTCTTTATCTACGGCATGCTCGAGAATTAACCGATCGTGTCTTAAAAGGAACAACTAAAAACCAAGAAAAAAAATTCAAAACGGAATAGGTTTTGAATTTCAAAACCAGAAAAAAAATTCTACGAGACGCCATCGAACACAAAGGAGGGGCTATGCCCCCTAACCCCCAGAACCCCATGGATAGCGGTAAGTAAAAAACAACTTTTGTACCGGCATAGTTTTGGGGTTGAATATTATGCCGGATTGAATTTCAAAATGGGGTTAAGCTAGGTGCACAGATGGACGTGGTATGAATACCATGCCGGTACAAATGGTTCCTGCATTGTATTCATACCACGTCCATACTGGGCACCGAGCTTTTTCGATTAAAAAATGGTGGATTCAAAGGAAAAAAAATCAAAATTTCAACCTCTTAGCAACAATTCTCTCTTCACAATCATCCTCATTTTCACCAAAAAAAGTTCCCTCTCAAATACTTTTTCCCTCCTTCTACTCTCACCTCACTCAACCAAATACAAATAAAAATACACACTAATTATTTAACAAATACTTAAGATTTTTCCTAATTATAATTAAATATTAAACCTGATTAGTGAGGGGTAGATTAGAAATTATATAAAATATTTAGATAAGTGGTGACCCTGATTTGATATTTAAATCCATGTTTTGTCCTTTTTCACTATCCCCCAATTAGTTTCAATATCCCCCAGTCGTGGTAACTATCTAACGGACAGTCGGAATTTAATCTCAATTGAAAACCTTAATTATTATTATCTTGATGCGAATGAAAACCTTAATTACCTTAGCTTAATTAATCATCTTAATAGTTTTCTTCTTTTGGTCTTTTAAACTTTTTATTTCCGGAATGATTTTCGTCACCAAATCTATTAGGGTGATACGTAAATTAGACATAGGATAATTACCTCAACAAATCTAAATATGATAGATAAATTAGACTTTGGGTAATTACCTCACCAAATCTAAATACCGAAAATCTACCAAAATTTTCCAAAGCCTAAACTTTTGAAGGTACAACAATCTCAAACTGTTGCGACCGAAACTTTGCAACGGCTATATAAATTGCACATCGACTTTCGCAACAGGATAGAACTGTTACGACCCCACTTTGCAACTGTCATCTACTGTTGCTAATCATTAAATTTGGGGTAGTGATTAATCAACTTATTCGGAAGACTGAATTCCTCACATGTTTACATATATTTTTATCCTCCATGGCTACACTTCAACAAAACACACGTTTAGTGACAAAATTTTATGTGACCAATAAAATTTTGTCTACAAATCTATGTTTAGGGAGGAATATTTTTTTTTCTCACCATATTTTATTTTTTTTGCGACAAACGGTAAATTTTATCTTTATAGTTGTCCCTGGAACTTTTGCGACCAAATATGGTGTGTCTATCTCTAAATTCTTTTTTTGTGACCAAATATAGTGACCAATCCAGTCTCCGTCTCTAAATATTTCTTTGTGATGAATTATTTCAGTCGTTGAATTGGTTTTTAGCAACAAAGGTAAAATACAGTCTCCAAATATCTTATTCCCAACAATTCCAAACTTCGGTCCCTGAATGTATCTTATGCTGACAAAACTAGTTTGTTTCCAAATGATTGCATATCAAATGAGAATTTTGCCGTTAGAACTATTAGTATCCAAACAAATTGTAGTTATAAAAGGATTGTTTCCTAATGACGGAAAAAAAAATTGTTCCCTGAATTTGTTATCGCTGACAACGTATAACTTTTTTCCCAATATCTATTTATGCTAACAAAAACTAATTCGTCACCTAAATGAATACAAAGCAAATATGAAATTTTTCCATTAAAACATTGTAAGCGGCAAAACACTGTTGTCCGCAAATCTGAATATTCGGTGACTGAAAGTGAATTCAATTTCAAATTAGAATCCAAAACCGAAACTAAAATTAAAATTTGGAATATTGCCAAACGACACAGACGAATAAAAATTTCTGATGACAAAGCTCAAAAAGAACTTTAGTGTGCACTTGTTCAATACACAAATGCTAATTGAACTCAGTCTTATGACAAACTTTTGTTTTCCTTAATTCTGCAAATATCAGTAAAATGAGAATAATGCCAGATATAGATCCAGAAAACTAACTATACTAGTTATACAATATTACAAATCACAAAGACTAGAAAAGAATGAGGGAGAGATAACTATCATGTTTCTGTTGCTTCTAGTTCAACCGTATGAGAATATTTGGAGCCTTTTAAGAAAGACCGACGCCACCAAATTTGGAAGGCCGAGCTCAGCTTAGGACACTCTGCTCCATGCTTAGAATAAGATTCAAACCACTCCATGAGGATCATGTGTTGATGTTTCACTGGTAGCATAAGAAGTGCCTTCCCCATGGATTCCTCCAAAAAATTTATATCTCGGCCCTTCTTGTATCTTTGTAACCAACCATAGTGTGACAACATTGGCCTAAACCACGACTAAAAAACACCACATCTAGACTCTGATGGGCAAAGCAACATACTTTTCCTAAGAGCAATGAACACTGGCGCTGAAACCAACTAACTTCATACCTGACATCGGTGAAACAATTTTATTCATTGCCAGTAAAGCTTCCTGTTCTGCCCAAAGATTGACGAACTCTTCGGCCATTTGTTGTTCTCCCAAAATCTCAAATAGCCACTTGATGTTATCAACTTGCACTGAGATTCGCTCTATGAAAGGCTGTTTAGAAGTTCCCACTTTACTTGAAGAACCTCCTTACTCATGTACAACAGAATCAACGGCCCCCTTAAAAATTCCACACTAGTAAATGCAGACAAGACAGACAAATTTGATAAAGATCCTCCTTTTTGAGAGCAGTTAGGTCTTTTTCATAAACTGAACTCTTCGATAAGAGACCTTTTACCAAGGACTTGAGCTCTCGCTTTGATGAACTGAAATTGGTACAACATGTAACTCAATTAATGAGTTGGAAAGCTGTATATGGTTGGGAGTTGGTGGACTCTTCTCCTGGATATAGTCTTCCTAACAAAGGGAACAACTTCAAGGTAAAGAGGCTATTCAGCTTGGTTTTTTGTCAAATGTATGTCTGGTAAAGAGGCTCTTCAGCTTCTCCTCTTCATCCTCACTCCAGGGAACAGCATCAAGGTAATTCAAACATGATAATACACCCCTAGTAAACATGATTCCTACTGCAACCTAAATGGCATTAACATAGCCAATTAGTTACTCGAGATGAAAGAATGAGCAACAACGATCATCAAGAACAACAAAGCACCACCGATACATGAAATTTTATCAGCTCCAACAACAAAGCACCACTGATGGAGAGCCAAGAGATGAAGTTTGAAAGTATTAAAAAGAGGATACACGAGTATTATGCCTTCTGGAGATTTGGTTCAAAGGCAAACAACAAGCATACACTGAAGTATTCGATGAGAGATATTTGTTCAAATGATCAAGTTTTGTATAAAGTGTTGCCAGTTTTTTGCGTTTAGAATGATAGGTTAAGAGATTTCATCTGTACATGAATTTTAGTTTTTGGTAGTTTTATTATTTTAGATTGTTACTTTGCTTTCTGAATTTTATTAATTATTGAGTTAATAAAATTTAAATCTTTTGTATGATTTATAAGTTTTAGTAAAGTTTAAATTGAATAAATTTTTGTTACAGTTCTTTGCAGTAAAAACTATTAAAGCTTGTAAAAAAAATATTTTTGTATTTGAAAGTCTTTTATAAGGCAAACAATTAGTCCTTAATCAAGGATTCAGAGACCAAAAAAAAAACCATTTTAATGAAGAATAAAGTTGTCTGAGAAATTTATTTTCTAAGGAAATATTAATTGTCATTGATTATGATACTTAGAGGTGATTTTTTAGAGAGAAAGTATTTGTCTTTGAAAAAAGAATTTTGAGGCAAAGTGAGATTGATGGAATATTGATAGACACATTTATGTGTCTATTTGGATCTCAATTATGTATATTGTTAGTGCTCAATTTTATACTTATTTGATTATTTTATCTTTTTGTAGGTGTTTTTGGAGAAATAAGCTTTTGCGGGAAAATTGGCTCGAAAAGTGGTATTTGCGTCGTTGGAGAAAATTACTATTCGGACCTCCCAGTTGATAAGGGGCAACCTCAGGGCACCTGCTATCGGCACCCCAGCAACAGGATAAGGGGCACTCCATCTTCACGGTTTAAAAACAGAAAAATGGCGGGAAATGTCACGTTCAAAAGCTGCTCACATGCGAACTTCAGGATTAGGATTTTGGACGTAATTGTGATAGATTCAATCACTAAACTCGATTGGGATGGACTTGAATGGACCAGACAGGGGATGTACATGTGTTGGATCCGAAGAACATGGGCTGGATAATCCTGAATTTGTTATAACAGGGAAGTAAGTTAATATCGGATTGTGTTTGGTATATTTTTGGAAGTGACGTGCAAATAAACTGAAGAGTATATCTTATGAAGATTTGATGCTATCCTTAAGAGAGTTTCCAAATTCTTACAACGCGCAAAGAAGGAAGCCTAAAAAGATAAAAAAGGGCCGAACTTGGGAGAGAAGAAAAGAGGAGATTTATTCGTGATTTCTTACCCCTGTTGGCTATATATATGCAGGGGAGAGTTCCATCAAAGGAGTCGGAGAGTTTGGGGTCGATTGGAGGCAGTAAATCAAGCTGGAGAGTTTGGGGTCGATTGGAGGCAGTAAATCAAGCTGGAGAGGATTTGTAGCAAAAGATCGGGAAGAAGAAGAAGAAGAAAAGGAGTTATGTGACGACACTTGAAGTGTCGTTACGAAAAACACGAAGAACGCACTGGCAGTAGGTCTTAAATACAACGACAGAGTCAAACAACTATCGTTCTCGACAGTCTTAGAAACTTGTAACAGTGACGTTTGTAACACCATTACAGCGTTACAAATCTCTGTTTTGTACAATTTCTTCAATAAAACACCTTTTTGAGCTATGGATTATTATTTTGTGCGTGTTTTTGATATGAGGAGCTAAACCCCATCGCTGGAATGACGGAGGAAGCCAATTCTCAACACTATGGTAATTTTATTAAATTCTTTTACGACTTTTTGTATTAATATAATTTGAATTATGATTTTAAATTAATTAGTTGTGATTTAGTTTGATGGGTTATGCTTAGCTTAGGTGTTTTGATAATCCATGCTTACCATTTACAATTAATGTTTTATAAGATCTGCCTTGGCAAAGATTTAGAGTCAATAACTATTATTTTTGGAGCTATAATTGTCAAAGAATTAATAATTGAACCATAGAACATGAGTTTGGTGGAATCCTGAGTCCCAGTAACTCTCAACTTTGTTAAAATCTTTTCTTTGTTTCTAGTATTTTATTTAAGTAAGTCCTAAACTCAACAACTTCCCAAGTCCGAGCGAACGATACTCTACTTACCACTTCAAAACTACATCAGTTTTTGGTGCCACCGACGCGGACTTGTATTTAGGTTTAGGTTTTAGGTTTAGCATTCTTTTAGGTTTTGTATATATATTTTTATTTTTATTTTCTTTGATTTTACTTTGGGTATTTTTGCGTTTGTTGTGCAGGTTTTGCTTGAAACGAAGGTGAAAAGTTGGACTTGCCATAAAAGCAGAAAGCCGAAGCTTTTATTTTCCTTATTTTTGGACTTGTATATATTGTTTGTTTTTTTTAGTAGTTTATTAATAATAAAAAATAACACGTGCACACACCAATTGCATCGTCAGACTACCGATTTTTAGGAAAACTCGTGGATTAGTAAGCTGAACCCGTTCCTTGGGCCTTATGGGAGTTACCAGCTGAAAGTCCACAAACCTCAGCCTCGTACCTTTGGGTATATTTTGCTGTGGTAACCTGAGCCTACCCATTTTAGTCGACCTTGCATTTGCTTTTGCACAAAAGAATGTCGAACTGGTATTACAATAGCCAATACAATGAATATCCGACTGATTTTCAAAATGGACACTACTACTTTGACCACAGTGTGCATAGTGGTTGGGTACACCAACCTTTTCAAGGTTATGGTTCATATCATAGTGAGCCCAATTACTATTCGCACGTGTACAGGTCATACGAGCAAGAAAATAAGAAATATTAAAGTACTAGTTCCTCGTCTTTGGACGACTTAATTAAACAGTTGAAAACTAGTCCTTATTATGATCCTTCCGTTCCTATTCTACCCCTAGAAAAGTCTCTCAAACTGATAGCTGTTTCTTCTGGTCCTATTCTTCCCATAGAAGAGTCTCTCAAGCTGATGGCTGAGAATACAAATAGGTTTGTGTTAGAAACGAACGAAGGAATTGCTCGAAATAATCTTGACTTCCAATTTAGCCTTAAAAATGAGAATAGTTATTCGCATAATCAAGATGACGAGGTTAGAATTGGTAAAACTACTTGTTTAGAAGAGGTTCAACCATTTTCATGTTATTATAATGATGATTATGATGAGGATAGTGTTGATGAAGAATCTGAAATATGTAGGCATAGTAATCAGGAATTTGTTACTCCAATTGAGCTTTATAATGATAATATTATTTCTATTTCAAATACAAATACAAAGAATTTTAATAATTGTTCACCTATTCAAAAGAACGAGGATTTGACTAGAGATACCCCCGTTTTAGACGATGTAGTATTTCCTTTTGATTACGAAGCCGATCTTGGCTTAGAGGAACGAGTTTATTCTAAGAATAATATTTTAGAGTCTATAGATTTAGAAACAACAGTCTTAGACGAAGAAGATGAACTCGTAGAGCTTTTAAACATGTATGAGGATGCGTCACCTGAATATGACCTACAAGAAGCAATTGACCATTTTCAGGATTCTGATGATCTAGAAATTAGGGAAATTGTAGCTAGTCTATCTAGAGACACCCAAAACTCTAAGTTTGGGGGTGACTATCATTCTCCTCGTGCTTTACCTTTAGCTCTTGTAGAGATCCCTCACTTGGGACTTGATATATGTGCCTCAACCATTGTGCCTGATTGCCTTCATACTAGTTCTCCAGAACCTAATAATGTCCAGGAAGAAGTTCAGTTGTTAGAAACCCATCCCCTGGTTGATGTGGTTTACCCAGGCTATGATACCAAGATTGATTTTGTTTTCGCATAATGGTATTTTCTCTGTGAAATCCTCCTATAGGACTCTGGCTAATGAGGTCCCTAATGGTTCAGTCAATTCTGGTCCTGTCCCTATTTTTAAAGCTTTATGGAAAACTAATCTTCTACCAAAAGTTCAGCTATTTTTGTGGAAGTGTATCAGTGATATTTTGCCAACTAAAGTTAGGCTTTCTCGATATGTGACTGCTAGTGATAGCGTGTGTAGCATGTGTAATGATAATATAGCCGAATCTACAGCATCCGTTTTCCATTGTCGATTTGCCAAAACTGTTTGGTCTACTACACCAAATGGGTTCATAACTTTGCAGGATGCAGTTTCCAATCTTACTGTCAAAGATTGGATAGAGAAATGGCTTCTCAACAATTAGCATGGTAACACCCAAATAGAAATTCTCACTACGGCTTGGAGCATATGGAGAGATAGATGCTTTAAGGTTTTCCAAAGAAAAGTTACTCAAATTTTCTACCACAAACTAGATTAGCCATTAGGCTCACAAATGATACTGTTAACACGTTGATGTTGGGTAACACACAGATAGCTAGTATATCTGATAGATCGGTGAATAACCAAACGATTACTAGCTTTAATCCAGTGATTAACCATTCTCTCCCAAGTGACTGTTCTATTATATATTGTGATACCTCGTTTGATAAAAATACTAATAACATTGGAATTGGTATCTATATGACCACAGATTCTGGGCGCTACAAGGGGTGCAAATTAGTCAGAGGCATAGCAAGGAATGCAGAGGAGGCGGAGAGTCTAGCAGTTTTTGAAGCCATTAAATGGGCCAGAACCAAGAACTTGAACTCCATCAGCCTCTATAGTGATGCGAAGAAGATCATGGATTACTTAGAGAATAAAAATAACGGTATAGCTTGGTACAATAGTACTATCTTAGATGATTGTTTTGTAATATTAGATTCCTTTTCATTTTCTAAAACTAGTCATCTCAATAGAGATTTTAATTCAGTCGCCGATAAATTGGCAAAACATTGTAGAAGAACAAATACTTGCAATGAGTGGTGGGAAATTGTTCCTGATTTCCTATCACAATACTTGTAAGTTCCATCTCTTAATATGATGTTTTTTCTTAGCAAAAAAAAAATGTTTCAGATGTGTCAATTATTAAGTTCTGAGACTAAGGCTTAGTTTGGTATTGCTGCAGCTTTTGTAAAAGCATTTTTCTGCTGTGCGTTGCTATGCTGTGCTGTGAGAAAAAAGCAGTTAGACGTTTGGTAAAATATTAATTAAAGTTGAAGCTGATTAAACAAGCAATCAAAATGTGTTTGGTAAAATTTCAGATTCAACCATTGTTGTTGTAACAAATGACAAAAACAGACATATCACTCATGGTAGTTTTATTCAATTTTATTGGGTTTAATAAAATAATTAATTTTTTTACTATATAATATTAATGTTCATACTAATTACCACTATCATTATGATTGCTAAGAAATTATTTTACTTAACAATTAATTAATTATTTAATATTTGTTTTTATTTTTACTGTTGACAAATTAAGTAATTATTCAAGCAAAAAATGAAACTAAAATTAAGTAATTATTTAATATTTGTTTTCATTTCTACTGTTGACAAATTAAATAAATGGTATATAAAATAGTTCGAAATAATAAAAAATAATAATATTTAAAGAATGCAATATAAGAAATAGTAAAAAATTGATTGTATATAAATTTAAGGGTAACTTTTGTCATTTATAAAATAATGTAGGGATAAAAAAGATAAATCAAGCATTAAGGCTTAGTTTGGTATTGCTGCAGCTTTTGTAAAAGCACTTTTCTCATTGTGCGTTCTTTGTGTTGTCTTTGTGAGAAAAAAGCAGTTAGACGTTTGGTAAAATATTAATTAAAGTTGAAGCTGATTAAAAAAGCAATCAAAATGTGTTTGGTAAAATTTTAGATTCAACCATTATTGTTGTAACAAATGACAAAAACAGACATATCACTCATGGTAGTTTTATTCAATTTTATTGGGTTTAAAAATAATTAATTTTTTTACTATATAATATTAATGTTCATACTAATTACCACTATCATTATGATTGTTAAGAAATTATTTTACTTAACAATTAAATAATTATTTAATATTTGTTTTTATTTTTACTGTTGACAAATTAAGTAATTATTCAAGCAAAAAATAAAACTAAAATTAAGTAATTATTTAATATTTGTTTTTATTTCTACTGTTGACAAATTAAATAAATGGTATATAAAATAGTTCCAAATAATAAAAAATAATAATATTTAAAGAATGCAATATAAGAAATAGTAAAAAATTGATTGTATATAAATTTAAGGGTAACTTTGGTCATTTATAAAATAAAATAGGGATAAAAAAGATAAATCAAGCATTAAATTTATGTGGGACCACAACTTATGCTTTTGTAGCTTTTAAAAGCTCCTCCTCCCCAGCTTTTAGAAATTGAGGAATTTGGGAAGTGCTTTGGATAAAAAGCACTTTAGTTTTTTTTTTAGCAAACAACAACTTCAAAATTTATTGACATATATAGGTTTTAAAAGTGCTTTTGAAAAAAAAATAAGCATTACCAAACTCAGCCTAAATTTATGTGGGACCACAGCTTATGCTTTTGTAGCTTTTAAAAGCTCCTCCTCCCCAGCTTTTAAAAATTGAGGAATTTGGGAAGTGCTTTGGATAAAAAGCACTTTGGTTTCTTTTTTACCAAACACCAACTTCAAAATTTATTGACATATATAGGTTTTAAAAGTGCTTTTGAAAAAAAATAAGCATTACCAAACTCAGCCTAAACCTAATTATTTTAGGAAAATAGAATTGACACATTTTCTTAAGAATGACCACCACTCTCATTATGGTCAATTGTGTAAGTCAAATATGATTGACTTAGAGGATCCTCAATTATTCAGGTTATTATTATGTGCTTCTAAATTTTTCCAGACCTTAGAACCTGATATTTCGGATCTTACTTTTGAGGAGGTGCATCCCATGAAAATATTTTATTTAGACCCCTTTATAGAACCTGAACCTGAACCACAACTAGATGTAGTTGTCTTAAACAGGAAACTAGGCAAGGGTGTGCTATGTTTATTCTTGATTTGTTGCAGTTTCCTTTTATCTGTGTTAACACTTTTTGATGCAGATGATCCACAATTGTTTCGGTTATTGCTTTATGATATGAAGTGATTAATTCTTTATTACGTCTGGCTGAAGACTTTAAATTTAGCACTTCTTGGGAGGTAACCCATGCTCATGCAACATGGTAATATCTTTCCTTAACTCTTTTGCTTCAAATGGTAACAGTTTCTCCTTGTTCATGCTTTTAATTTCATCTTTAGAACATTGAGGACAATGTTAGATTTAAGTTTGGGGGTGTGGGAGAAACTTTTTAGTTGCAATAAATAAACTTCAGAGCTAGAAATTTATGTTTATTAAGGATGGCACTAACTAATCTAAGTGGATGGAAGCATTTTGGTTGTAGGAGTTGAGGAACCAATCTGATTAGATGGAAACATCTAAAGAGTCTATTCATAAAAGCGCAGAGCTCAGGTGTTAGAATTAAAGAAAAAAACATGGTAGTTTCGCCATATCTCGTTGAATCCTTTTCACTTCTATTTTTATTTTGTTTTCTTTAAAATATGTTTCTCTAAGTGATTAGGTGGGGCTCACGATTCAAGTTGTTACCACTGCTAGGGTGAAATAGAGTGATTGAGATACAAAAAAAAAAAAAAAAGAGACCGGACCATCTGACCAACCGGAATAAATTCAATAAAGTTGACCACTGGAACCCTTGTATATGCCAGTTGTGTTGACCTAGAGTTAGGATTATCGACCATTGGTTCCCTTGTATATGCCGGTGTGTTGATATTAGTCCGAGACTTGATATCTCACCATTAGGGTAGGTTCGTTTTGGCAGTGGCCTTCAGACAGATATGAGAAGCACCGTTCACATAGACAACATCAAAACCATCTACGTTTTTCTATATCCATTTCTTACTCTATCCATGTGATTGGTCGACTCCGGTTATGATGTCCGGAAACTATCTGAGTAGAGCTCTGTGACTTATATATGAATTTTAGTATGCTTGAGTGAAAACTCGTGTACAGCAATTGAAATTTAGCATCAGGGTACTTCCTCCTGTATTCAATAAGTATGCTAACCAAGGAGATTCTTTAGTGCCTTCCAAGGTTCTGCGTAGATAGTTAGGGTCTGGAGTATAAAGGTTTTGTGGGTATATCTCTAGTAAACCCTCCCGAGACTATAACTCGGCCACTAGGGCCACCTAGGGGTTTAAAGGCTTATTGCATACGCTAAATGCAATCGACGATGCCTACGACAGTGAGTTAGGATTTTATTTTAGATTTGCTCGGGACTAGCAAATAATAAGTTTGGGGGTATTTGATAGACACATTTATGTGTCCATTTGGATCTCAATTATGTATATTGTTAGTGCTCAATTTTATACTTATTTGATTATTTTATCTTTTTGTAGGTGTTTTTGGAGAAATAAGCTTTTGCGGGAAAATTGGCTCGAAACGTGGTATTTGCGCTCGTGGGAGAAAATTACTATTCGGACCTCCCAGTTGATAAGGGGCAACCTCAGGGCACCTGCTATCGGCACCCCAGCAACAGGATAAGGGGCACTCTATCTTCACGGTTTAAAAACATAAAAATGGCGGGAAATGTCACGTTCAAAAGCTGCTCACATGCGAACTTCTGGATTAGGATTTTGGACGTAATTTTGATAGATTCAATCACTAAACTCGATTGGGATGGACTTGAATGGACCAGACAGGAGATGTATATGTGTTGGATCCGAAGAACATGGGCTGGATAATCCGGAATTTGTTATAACAGGGAAGTAAGTTAATATCGGATTGTGTTTAGTATATTTTTGGAAGTGACGTGCAAATAAATTGAAGAGAATATCTTATGAAGATTTGATGCTATCCTTAAGAGAGTTTTCAGCTCTTACAACGCGTAAAGAAGGAATCCGGAAAAAGATAAAATAAGGGTCGAACTTGGGAGAGAAGAAAAGAGGAGATTTATTCGTGATTTCTTACCCCTGTTGGCTATATATAGGCAGGGGAGAGTTCCAGCAAAGGATTTGGAGAGTTTGGGGTCGATTGGAGGCAGTAAATCGAGCTGCAGAGGAGTTGTAGCTGCAACAGGAAGAAGAAGAAGAGAAGGAGTTGCAGACGACACTTTAGAAGTGTCGTTCTGAAGAACAGACTCGCAGAAGCAGTCTTAAATACAACTACATAGTCAAACAACTATCGTTCTCGACAGTCTTAGAAACTTGTAACAGTGACGTTTGTAACACCATTACAGCGTTACAAATCTTTGTTTTGTACAATTTCTTCAATAAAACACCTTTTTGAGCTATGGATTATTATTTTGTGCGTGTTTTTGATATGAGAAGCTAAACCCCATCGCTGGGATGACGGAGGAAGCCAATTCTCAACACTATGGTAATTTTATTAAATTCTTTTACGACTTTTTGTATTAATATAATTTGAATTATGATTTTAAATTAATTAGTTGTGATTTAGTTTGATGGGTTATGCTTAGCTTAGGTGTTTTGATAATCCATGCTTACCATTTACAATTAATGTTTTATAAAATCTACCTTGGCAAAGATTTAGAGTCAATAACTATTATTTTTGGAGCTATAATTGTCAAAGAATTAATAATTGAACTATAGAACATGAGTTTGGTGGAATCCTGAGTCCTAGTAACTCTCAACTTTGTTAAAATCTTTTCTTTGTTTCTAGTATTTTATTTAAGTAAGTCCTAAAATCAACAACTTCCCAAGTCCGAGCGAACGATACTCTACTTACAATTTCAAAACTATATCAAATATTTAGGGACAAAACATGTTATTTTTTGAGGCAAAAAAAATTGTATTTGAAAGTTCGTTTTAAAGGTAAAATGAATTGTCTCTAATAAAAAAATTAGAGACAAAAAAAATCTTTTTGAGGAGAGGAATTTGTCTCTGAAAATTCTTTCTAAGGCAAGAAATTTTGTCACTAAAAAATATTTAGAGACGAACAGGTTAGTCCTCAAAATTTAATATTTAGGGGCTATTGATTTTGTCTCTGATTACATTAATTAGAGATAAATCTTTTTGTTTCAAATGATATACTATTAAAGATAAATTAAATTGACACAAAACTTTCGTTTCTGAGACAATTTTTTTTGTCTTAAATAGTCATCATTAAAGACAAATCAAACTGACACGAAACTTTCGTTTTTGAGACAATTTTATTGGTCTTAAATAGTCACCATTAAAGGCAAATCAAATTGACACGAAACTTTCGTTTTCGAGACAATTTAATTGGTCTTAAATAGTTATCATTAAAGACAAATTAGTTTGTCATGGAATTTACATTTTTGCGACAAAAATCTTGATCGCAAAAAATGTCTTTCGGGTGTCGAATTTTTCCGTCATTAAAATAACTTTCGCAGAAAATTTAATTTTGTTGGTGAAAGAGACTTATGTTGACAATAAATCTTTAGTTGTTAATTAATTTTTCTCGTGACCGTTCGTAATTTTGTCGCGAAATATTTTCCCATACGGGGTATTTGAGACAACTTCGTGACAAGAAAAAAATCCATCTCAGAAATTATTTCGAGACAAAAACAGGGGATTTCCTGACAATTTTTTTTAACACTAAATCCCCATTTTCTTGTAGTGGCTCTTGATAAATTATTAAATTCTCCTTACAGAAAACAAATAATTTAAGAAATAGACAACATAACTAAACAAGAACAAACAAAAAAAAAATCTCATTCTCCAACTTGCAACTAATATTCATCTACAAATATTTTTAAATCAGTATGTAGCTTAATAAACTAAGTACCAGAAATGATAAAAATAAAAATAAAGACATACATGTTACTCAATTACTTGATCCTCTATTACAATAATTCATAACCACCTCATTTCCTCACTTTCACCACCACCACTAACCAGCAAACACTTTTATCAATTTTTCTATTAGTTGGTATTAATTAAAACTGGAATTGGAAAATTTGTTGTTAATATCAATTCATAACGTTTTTCAATTTCAATTTCAATTTCAATTCATACCAATTTAGTTTTTGTATCCGATTCCAACAGTAGAAACATCATTGATCTAGTCTAGACCTACATCACCTTTTTGGGTTTGTTCTTGAGAGTGAGAGAAAATAACAATGTCTCTCTCGCATTATAAGATAATAAACTATATTTATGTCAACTCTCCTAATAATAAAAAATAAAATGTTGGATGGATATAAAAAAAATATCTTGGAGATACTTGGATGTTGGAACCATTGCCAAATTTTTCTTGTCTTATATATCCAGGAATTCAAATCCAAGGGTTAATTACATATATGTGATGTTCTTTTCCCACAAGACAATTGTCAGCTTTCACATAAACATGAAGCACAATTGTTCGATTATAGGGTGTTTGCACCCAGAAACAGAAAATGCCAATGCTTCTTAACAAGTAAAATTAACTTTTTAAATTCAAACGTTAAAAAGAAAAAAAGAGCTAATTGCTTCTTACAAGTTTATTTTTTGTTTTTGAAAATCAAAGTTGCGTTTGTAAACTAACTTATGCATATTTGACCTAATTAAGTCAAAAATTTACTTCTTAGATACTGAGATATCAAGACACTATGAATATGTTGTTCCGTCATTTTGGTAACTCATTGCTTTTGGTTAATATTCGTGATTTTAATCAAAGTGTGTCCGAAGAAATGAGAGCCCTTTTAGTTTCTGGTTTCGTTTTTGTCATGCACTTGCAATTTTGTATGATCACTCTTCTACCATTTCTGAATTATTACTACTATACAATATTTTTCTATTATATATATATATATATATGTATATTGCATGATTGTGTATATATCAACTACCTATAAACCATCACCACATGAAATTAGGCTTGTATATTCACTCTTCAAGAATGCATTTGTTACTATAATGTTTGTTGATGGGTATTTTCGAGAAGTTGGAGAAAATCATAATCCGTGTGTTATATCAATTACAAGATAAAGGAAATATATAAGAATATACAATAACTAGTGGTAACTTTTATTTCTGACGTCGAATTTGAATAAATTGGATTGCCAGTGGCTTAGTAGGGTTTATGCGGAATGAAATTTTTGAGGAGTATCCTAGTTTAAAAAGTGTATGCAATGGATATAATACCTTAGAGCAACTGCAGTGGGCGACTATACCCATTTATTTGGTCTCTGAACCAGGCGTAGCGGGACGGACCAAAGACCAAATCCCAGACTAAATGAACAGTGGGCGATTATATTTGGTCGGGGACCAAAGACTAAACCCAAATATAGTCGGGCGGGGATATAATGTTCGCCCCAAAACCAGACGGGGATAAAATGTTCGCCCCACACCAAGCGGTGATAAAATGTCCGCCCACACCAAGCGGTGATAAAATGTTCATCCCATTTTTTTTTTTTTTTTTTTTGGGCGTTGATATAGTCCCACTTGGGTGGGGCGAACATTATATGTTCGCCCCACTCCAAAGTGTGGACTATATCAACGCCCCAATTTTTTTTTTTTTTTTTTTTTTTTTTTGCCGGGGCTGGGGATAAAGTTTACGCCCCACACCGAGGCGAACTTATACTCCCGCTCGACTAAATTTACTCGCCACCCACTGCGTCACACGATGGACCAAACTAAAATTTGGTCTTTTTTTTGGTCTTTGATCTTTGGGTTTAGTCGCACCACTGGAGTTGCTCTTATACAACCAAAATTTTATTCACTAAAGAGGTGTTATTATAATTTATATTATTATGAGTCGAAAACAAATATTTATTAAAAGAAAACAAGATCATGTTTACCTAAGTGAATAACCTTTTTTTTTTTTGAAGCATGAAAGTGAATAACCTTTGAAAGAACACATCATGATAAATACAATCCAAATATTTACATTTATCCCGCAATAACATTCCAATTGCTTAAGACCACACTTAACGCAACTCCCTCAGGAATGAAGGAAACCCATGCAAGGATTTATAATTACACCCCCTTGATTTTCAAAATCTATGCTAGGGACTTTTAACATCCATGACATAGTAAATGGCACCATATTACAACTAATGGTGTACAACTGAATGGGGTGAACGTTTCTGATACCATGTCAAAATCTTGGTTTTTAAAATCTTCCAAACGCAAAATCGGATTTACCTGTGACACTCCAAGAAAAAATCCATCATTGCGAAGTCTGAACTCTGAAGGAGTTAACATCCGTATAAGTTAGTCATTTGTTGTGATTCTTGTTCCTTTGATAATAGAGTTTTCGTGTTTTTATGGTGCAGATTTGTATGTTCACTTTCTATTGAATTTTGTCACGCAAGTTTTATGAGCGTGTATTACCTGTATTAACTCTACTCCAGAAGAGAGAAAAAATTCTCCTTGAAATAACTACCCACCCGAACATTCCTCTTGTGTACGAACCAGTCAGAAAAGCATAAAGAAGAATTTGATTCCTTTAACTAATTAATGGGGTGTTTTTACCTTAACATTTTGTCTGTGAGATGTTGGATAAAACTATAGAATTTGATACATAAAGAATGACACAAAAAATACATGTATGAAAACTGAATTAACATACATTCACATGTGGTAGATGGTCTTTCAGCTGGGTTTCACAATGGAAAACACGATTTGTCGTATGGAGACTACTACTCCAATACTGCACAGTGTGCATATTTTAGTCCTTTAACGTTTCTAAAATATGAAATATATTCACACTCAGATTAAAATGGTTACATAAGCATTCATTGAATATCAAATAGTTTATATTTGAAAAGAAAGTTAGGAATCACAAAAACTAGATAAGCTTATTATCAGTTTGATGTTTATTTTTACGACTTTACTTTTCTTTCCTTATACGATTTGGACACACTTTGAAAAGTTACCTTTTGACTTAAGTCGAAAAGGCAGAAAGTTGGTTATGCAATTTCAAATTTGACTTGTGAAAGAAAATTGAATCTAAATCTTTTTGTTTCAGACCTCTGGGATAGGCTTCTGCTTTCATATTCACACATACCATAATGGATTGAAGAAAAAAGTAAATTACATGACATGCAACTCAAAAAAGAATATTTTGATTCGAATCATATATGAATTTCTTCTTTGAGATGTGTGAGAAAATTGTAAACATGATCGATACAACAACGTAGAAAAAAGCCTTAGTCTATTATCGAAGATCTGTCAAAAGCTAGAAGACCATTTTTATTTAAAAGATGATTTATCATTTTAATTAGTTTTGAAAGCACCTCAGTGATGAATTATTTTTACTGTATAAATAACATTTGGCTCTACTTGTTACTTTTTTGATAAAATCAAAGCCATGGAGGTTGTTGATTTTGGTATCACAAATGCAAAAAATATTTTACAAATAGATAATAAGTGGGGGTAAAGCACAAAGTCTAGATTAGACTTTTTTCGTCACCTTGGGTCCTAAATCCACGTCATCATCTAAATGAGATCTTGGGATTGGAGATGAACTTTAGGTAAAATGTATTATCTTTATTTATTTGCTCTAAATGGACGAGTATATCTCTTCGAAAATTCTAAACAGACCATCCTCTAGGACAATCTAAAGACCACCCACTCATAGGATTAGACACCACAAAACTAGCGCTCCTTATAATTCCTTTAAGGCGGGCCCCACTCACACCCGTTCCTGTAAGTGGGTATATCGTCCAAAAAGATGGTCTAGTTAGAAGCACTCATATTTATTTTCTCGTGGTTATGGATTGATATAGGTTGCTTTGTATTTCCTTGGGAATCACGTTGGGAAGTCCCACTCGGAGGATAATAAATAAATTATGTGTTTTTAAATTAACATACAAGACTTATGAGTTGCATCATTTCTGCTATGAAATTAAAAAAGAAAAATTTGTGTCAATAAGTCTTTCTCTAATCAGCCATCCTAAGGTTTTCTCTAATGTGTTAATCTTCTTTAAAGAAAACCGAAAATCTTGGGCATATTTTTAATTTCAAAAATGAAAAAAAACGAGGGAAGGGATTTTCTCTGCAATCGACAGACATGTTTTTGTTTTGAATAAAAATGAAAGAGATTAGAGAATTAGGAGATAATTAGGTTTAGTATTTACAAAGGCCCTAAATTTTATAGTGCATAACAAACCATGATTATGAAAAAGTACAACAAATTAAATTGATGGGATATCGAGTTTATGCTAGGTGCCAATTTACACCCCATATATTCCCAAATCCTCGTGGTAAACTGGGTCGTGCCAACACGAGTAAAGTCCATACTAGCATGTTAGAATTTGAACCTAGTCCAGCTCGGCCCAACATGAGACTTATTCCGGCACGACTTATCACGGTAGCTTCGTATGCTATGCTGGGCCAGCCTAATCATCATAATAGAATAATACAACACGCGGAATGGATAAACACGTGACACAATACCACATAACACTTTAAGAAAGCACATCATAATATGCATAAAACACTACATCACATTTTGTGTATATTTTACCCAGAATGACATTTTTTGTTATTGTTATAGGGTGACTTATTTGTATACATTTTTCTTAAAACATATGATATCTAAATATTCTGAAACTACATGAAAGACACGTCACTATCATATCATGTTTGTTTTTCCGGCACAATACAAAAAAACATACCCTCTAACACGTTCCAGCACGGCAAGCCTTAATCTATGGCACGACACAACAAAACACGACATTCAGCATGCTAGACACGTGATATCATGGGCTGTGCAGGGCTGGGTCGGCACGTTATCCAACTTGTAGTTGTGGAGACAGCTTTAAATGTAGGTTGAAAATACTATTCACCGGTTGACTAATACTCCAAATTCAATGAGACAGAGACACACTCTCTTAAATCCAAACTTTTCGAATCATCGGATTTTTCTGCTCACTTTCAAGTGAAGTTACTCACTAATCTTTGCTGTTGCTGTTTCTTCTACATCTCCATGACTTGAATCTTCATTCCCATGTTTTGATTGTTTCATTTCCATCCATTTTTGAATTTTTCCATTAACATAAACCCTAGGTTGATTTTTGAAGAGATATGAATTTGTGTCACTATAAACAACAACCTTCCAGTTTTGTTACTATACTAGTATTAAAATTTCAAAATGAAATCATAGTTCGAGAATTTTTATTTAATGTAATTTAAAGAAATGTGTTCTAATTTAGTTATTCATGTTCTTCTGTGTGTATGATCATTTCAAACCTTGTGAAGAGAAATCAATATGAGTGAGGCAGCAGCAATGGATAAGATTAGTAATTTACCAGAAGACATTCTTCATCGTAGCTTTCTTTTCTTTACATCAAGGATGTTGCTCGTACTGGCGTATTGTCGAAAAGATGGAACTACATTTGGACCACCGTTCCCATCCTTGAATTTGCAAATTACACCTCTGAGACCGAAAAATTCATGGATTTTGTGGATGGAACATTACGTCGTTATAGTGCGTCTAATGTAGACAAGTTCTTTCTCTGGTGCAATCAACAGTTGGATGAGAATCGGATTCATTCTTGGATCTCTACTGTTATAGAGGGTAACGTTAAGGATCTCAGACTATTCCTCAGCCACAAACAATGCTTCTCAATTCCCCCAACTCTCTTAAGTTGTGAATCACTGATGATTACGTCTGGATGCCGTAATAACACCTTTCCGAAATATATCTCTTTTCCAAGACTCAAGCGCCTTGAACTAGGTCAATTTAAATTCAGCGGTGAGTGTTGGAATGAGGAACTATTTTTAAGATCCCCTGTTCTTGAAGAATTGGTTCTGGAACGCTGCATTTATTGTATGAGAAATATTTGTATTTTTTCCAGATGCAATTTGGTGTTCTTCTTTGGTTTTCTAGCAATCCTAGTTCTGTAATCTTTGATTGTATAAAGTTCTTCATCTATTTCTTCATTACTGGGTGCAATCTCATCATCACTTTCAGTTCTAAGTTCATTCATAAGAAAGAAAAGTTTAACATTAATTAATAACCAAAACACCAAAGAGAGTTCCAGGTACATTACAATTCTGTCAACAATTGTTTTAAACCAAGAAACTCAAGCTTACTACCAACAATCCCATCAGAACATCAAGCCTAAAAACATCAACATAAACGCAATCTCCAGCACACATACATGACATGAAACTTCCACTGCTTATTTCACAAAAACTAAAACCATCGACTGTTATCAACACCAAGAAATCAGAAAAATGTCTTTCAAAGCCGGCCAAAAGATACATCATCAAAACACCCTTACCAACATCTACATCAAGATAAAGAAAACCAGGAGCAAGCATCGAGAAAGCCAACTTGGAAAAAACTTACTAATCATTATCAAAATCTTCTCAAAGTCTGCAAAGTTGGTTGCATTCGACACCCCAAGAGGGACTTTTAGTAGTCATCTCCATCGTAGCTCCACATATCTTCTTCTTCATACTGCCTGAGGATGATGGAGAAGCCTGACTATCATCAGATGATGAACTGTCATCACTTTCGTCATCTCTATCTTCCTTCTAGGTTCATTTGGTGAAGCAGCAACAACAGAATATGGTATTGTTGCTGCTGCTGGATGAAGGGAAAGTTCGAATTCCATTAGCATACTTTTCCAAATCAAACGAATTCTTTGTAGATGTTGAGTACAGATAGTTTGGAATCAGAGATGAGTTTTATGGCATTTTCTTGATTTTCTAGGGTTTTTATAGATTTTGGATTTGAATGGAGGTTTGAAGATTGTTGAAGAGGATTTAAAGAGCTTCATCATCATGTGATTACTTGATTGAAAAGTTGAGTTCACATTGGGTGAATCAGTCAAGATTCAAACAAGTACTAAAGAAGATAAGCAAAATCACTTTTATGTTTGTGTGGAAGGAAGGTCTCTTGCAGGGACGAAAATGGCTGGTAATTTTCAAATAGTCGAATTTCATATAGCTAATTACTAAAATACCCCTTCTATTAGGTAAGTGACTCGTCGTGAATCGTGATATCCTTATAGTGATAGGGTACATGTCCCGCCCATAACACCAGTGGTTGATGTAAGGATCGACAGACTATTCTCCTGAGTTTTGTGAGATTATTAGGGAGGATAGAGAGGGGAAGTTGTACCCCTGTAGTTAGTTGTGTTTTGTTTTGATTTTTGTTTCTGTTTTTTCATGGTGGGGTCCTCTTAACCCGGCTGTCTGATCAAGAAAAAAAAATAACACCAGTGGTAAACCGGTGTCTAAATGTCAATTAGACCAACAAAAAGACACAAGAAAAATCCATACTTTCTAGATAAAGGACTTGACTCGACACACTTGGTGAATCCTGCCACCAAATTTGATGTCTAACACTAGTTCTAACCAAGGTTTGAAAAATGGGTCATGACTTAGGTCACACCTTCTAACTTGTTTTTCTGTAATTTAAAAACCGAGATGTATTATTTTTTAAACTTTGGCAGTGCCGGATTTACCGTGCTTTGTCATGCAATTATGTAGGATCATTTTTTTATAATTTAAGCAAGTATGGTCAGCTGGTCAGTCTTCTACCATTTATGCATTTTGGTCTTAGAACAAGCATATTTTAATTGTGTTTTCAATATAATGAGACGGGCACGTACGAGCTTGTATTTGTATATAAACCAAAAAGAGAATTAAACACGAAGAAAACCTGCTTTTGGTGTGGTTTTGTTATCATTGGAGTATTCAATTGAAAGATAATATGGTGTATGAGAAGTTGGAGAAAATTGTAAACACATTGGTACATAATCGTGATCTGTGTGTTTGAGTTGGTTTAATCGCAAAGGGGATAGGCATTATGTTCCTTTGTTCACCATTTTATAAAAGTAGAATTTGTAAATCATTAAAACCTAGGTTCCCGTGGGTGTAGTCAATTTAAAATAAAACCAAATTGTTTTATTATCGTTACTATCCCGAGTGTTTATAAAAAAAATGTATTTAGCTTCTCTTATTAGTTTTGTTTTACTCACCAAAAATTCTAGCTAATCAGTGATAATTAACGTCCCCATATCTAATGAACCCACTATCGGGGATATTGAAACTAACTGGGGATATAAATTACTTTACCCAACCAATAGTGTTTGTTAAGGGGTGATGAACCCACGATTGGGGGATATAAATTACTTCCCCCAACCAATAGTGTCTGCTTAGGGGTGATTTTTGGGTATGAAAATACTAAAACACCCTTCCTTCAAAATAAAAATCAAAAAACAAAATCATATCCCCATTTCCATCTTCACATCTTATTAATCTCTTTTAGGGTTAGGGTTTTGAAACCTAAATATTCCCCACTCCCTTTCAAATTCTCTTCTCCTTCCCTGTCGGCTCCTCACTTTGCAAACAATTATTTTATTTTTACATTCGGAAGTGATGAAGACAATGCCGATAGTGATGAAGACCATGACGGAAATGATGAAGACCATGCCAGAAGTGATGAATACATGCTGGAAGTGATGAAGACCATGCCAGTATAGATGAAGACCATGCCGGAAATGATGAATACCATGCCGGAAGTGATGAAGACCGTGCCGGTAGTGATGAAGACCATGCCGGAAGTGATGAAGACAATGTCGGAATAAAAAAACTTACATCGCCGGAAGTAATGAAGACCATGCCAGAATTGATTAAGACCATGCTGGAAAATTGTGCCGGCATGCTTGGTAACTAACATTCAATGTCGTAACTAAGTGTCGTCATGCTCGATAGAAAATCTATCAATATCGGTAGTCAAGTGGAAAAAAATTCAATTTTCTAAATACTTTACATTATGTGCCGGCAAAGAAATTTAAGCAACATACCATGCCGGTACTGCTACCGACATGCTCGAGAATTAACTGACTGTGCCGGCAGTGAACTAAAAACCAGAAGAAAAAAAATTCAAAACGGAATAGGTTTTGAATTTCAAAACCAGATAAAAAAATTCTACGAGACGCTGTCGAACACAGCCGGGAGGGGCTATGCCCCCCGGACCCCCCAGACCCCATGGATAGCGGTAAGTAAAAAACAACTTTTGTACCGGCATAGTTTTGGGGTTGAAAATTATGCCGGATTGAATTTCAAAATGGGGGTTTAGCTAGGTGCCTGCATGGACGTGGTATGAATACCATGCCGGTACAAATGGTTCTGGCATTATATTCATACCACGTCCATACTGGCACCGAGCTTTTTCAGCTGCAAAAATGGTGGATTCAAAGGAAAAAAAAATCAAAATTTCAACCTCTTAGCAACAATTCTCTCTTCACAATCATCCTCATTTTCACCAAAAAAAGTTCCCTCTCAAATACTTTTTCCCTCCTTCTACTCTCACCTCACTCAACCAAATACAAATAAAAATACACACTAATCATTTAACAAATACTTACGATTTTTCCTAATTATAATTAAATACTAAACCTGATTAGTGAGGGGTAGATTAGAAATTATATAAAATATTTAGATAAGTGGTGACCCTGATTTGATATTTAAATCCATGTTTTTGTCCTTTTTCACTATCCCCCAATTAGTTTCAATATCCCCCAATCGTGGTAACTATCTAACGGACATTCGGAATTTAATCTCGATTGAAAACCTTAATTATTATTATCTTGATGCTAATGAAAACCTTAATTACCTTAGCTTAATTAATCATCTTAATAGTTTTCTTCTTTTTGTCTTTTAAACTTTTTTTTTTTTTCGGAATGATTTTCGTCACCAAATCTATTAGGGTGATATGTAAATTAGACTTAGGATAATTACCTCACCAAATCTAAATATGATAGATAAATTAGACTTTGGGTAATTACCTCACCAAATATAAATACCAAAAATCTACCAAAATTTTCCAAAGCCTAAACTTTTGAAGGAACAACAATCTCAAACTGTTGCGACCGAAACTTTGCAACGGCTATATAAATTGCACATCGACTTTCGCAACAGGGTAGAACTGTTACGACCCCACTTTGCAACTGTCATCTACCGTTGCTAATCATTAAATTTGGGGTAGTGATTAATCAACTTATTCGGAAGACTGAATTCCTCACATGTTTACATATATTTTTATCCTCCATGGCTACACTTCAACAAAACACACGTTTAGTGACAAAATTTTATGTGACCAATAAAATTTTGTCTACAAATCTATGTTTAGGGAGGAATATTTTTTTGGTCACCATATTTTTTTTTTGCGACAAACGGTAAATTTTATCTTTATAGTTGTCCCTGAAAATTTTTGCGACCAAATATGGTGTGTCTGTCTCTAAATTCTTTTTTTGTGACCAAATATAGTGACCAATCCAGTCTCCGTCTCTAAATATTTATTTGTGATGAATTATTTTGGTCGTTGAATTGGTTTTTAGCGACAAAGGTAAAATACAGTCTCCAAATATCTTATTGCCAACAATTCCAGACTTCGGTCCCTGATTGTATCTTATGCTGACAAAACTAGTTTGTTTCCAAAATGATTGCATGTCAAATGAGAATTTTGCCGTTAGAACTATTAGTATCCAAACAAATTGTAGTTATAAAAGGATTGTTTTCTAATGACGGAAAAAAAAATTGTTCCCTGAATTTGTTATCGCTGACAGCGTATAAATTTTGTCCCAATATCTATTTATGCTGACAAAAACTAATTCGTCACCTAAATGAATACAAAGCAAATATGAAATTTTGCCATTAAAACATTGTTAGCAGCAAAACACCGTTGTCTGCAAATCTGAATATTCGGTGACTGAATTCAATTTCAAATCAGAATCCAAAACAGAAACTAAAATTAAAATTTGGAATAATGCCAAACGACACCGACGAATAAAAATTTCTGATGACAAAGCTCAAAAAGAATTTTAGTGTGCACTAGTTCAATACACAAATGCTAATTGATCTCAGTCTTATGACAAATTTTTGTTTTCCTCAATTCTGCAAATATCAGTAAAATGAGATTAATGCCAGCTGATATAGAGCCAGAAAACTAACTATACTAGTTATACAATATTACAAATCACAAAGACTAGAAAAGAATGAGGGAGAGATAACTATCATGTTTCTGTTGCTTCTAGTTCAACTGTATGAGAAGATTTGGAGCCTTTTAAGAAAGACCGACGCCACCAAATTTGGAAGGCCGAGCTCAGATTAGGACACTCTGCTCCATGCTTAGAATAAGATTCAAACAACTCCATGAGGATCATGTGTTGATATTTCACTGGTAGCATAAGATGTGCCTTCCCCATGGATTCCTCCAAAAATTTTATATCTCGGCCCTTCTTGTATCTTTGTAACCAACCATAGTGTGACAACATTGGCCTAAACCACGACTGAAAAACACCACATCTAGATTCTGATGGGCAAAGCAGCATACTTTTCCTAAGAGCAATGAACACTGACGCTGAAACCAACTAACTTCATACCTGACCATCGATGAAACAATTTTATTCATTGCCAGTAAAGCTTCCTGTTCTTCCCAAATATTGACGAACTCTTCGGCCATTTGTTGTTCTCCCAAAATCTCAAATAGCCACTTGATGTTATCAACTTGCACTGAGATTCGCTCTATGAAAGGCTGTTTAGAAGTTCCCACTTTAATTGAAGAACCTCCTTACTCATGTACAACAGAATCAGCGACCCCCTTAAAAATTCCACACCAGTGAATGCAGACAAGACAGATAAATTTGATAAAGATCCTCCTTTTTGAGAGCAGTTAGGTCTTTTTCATAAACTGATCTCTTCGATTAGAGACCTTTTACCGAGGACTTGAGCTCTCGCTTTAATGAACTGAAATTGGTACAACATGTAACTAAATTAATGAGTTGGAAAGCTGTATAAGGTTGGGAGTTGGTGGACTCTTCTCCTGGATATAGTCTTCCTAACAAAGGGAACAACTTCAAGGTAAAGAGGCTTTCAGCTTGGTTTTTTGTCAAATGTATGTCTGGTAAAGAGGCTCTTCAGCTTCTCCTCTTCATCCTCACTCCAGGGAATAGCATCAAGGTACTTCAAACATGATAATACACCCCTAGTAAACATGATTCCTGCTGCAACCTAAATGGCATTAACATAGCCAATTAGTTACTCAGATGAAAGAATGAGCAACAACAGATCAAGAACAACAAAGCACCACTGATACATGAAATTTTATCAGCTCCAACAACAAAGCACCACTGATGGAGAGCCAAGAGATGAAGTTTGAAAGTATTAAAAAGAGGATACACGAGTATTATGCCTTCTGGAGATTTGGTTCAAAGGCAAACAACAAGCATGCACTGAAGTATTCGATGAGAGATATTTGTTCAAATGATCAAGTTTTGTATAAAGTGTTGCCAGTTTTTTGCGTTTAGAATGATAGGTTAAGAGATTTCATCTGTACATGAATTTTATTTTTTGGTAGTTTTATTATTTTAGATTGTTGCTTTGCTTTCTGAATTTTATTAATTATTGAGTTAATAAAATTTAAATCTTTTGTCTGATTTATAAGTTTTAGTAAAGTTTAAATTGAATAAATTTTTGTTACAGTTCTTTGCCGTGAAAAAAAATTAAAGCTTGTAAAAAAAATATTTTTGTATTTGAAAGTCTTTTATAAGGCAAACAACTAGTCCTTAATCAAGGATTCAGAGACCAAAAAAAAAACCTTTTTAATGAAGAATAAAGTTGTTTGAGAAATTTATTTTCTAAGGAAATATTAATTGTCATTGATTATGATATTTAGAGGTGATTTTTTAGAGAGAAAGTATTTGTCATTGAAAAAAGAATTTTGAGGCAAAGTGAGATTGATGGAATATTTAGGGACAAAACATGTTGCTTTTGGAGGCAAAAAAAAAATTGTATTTGAAAGTTCGTTTTAAAGGTAAAATGAATTGTCTCTAATAAAAAAATTAGAGACAAAAAAAATCTTTTGGAGGAGAGGAATTTGTCTCTGGAAATTCTTTCTAAGGCAAGAAATTTTGTCACTAAAAAATATTTAGAGACGAACGGGTTAGTCCTCAAAATTTAATATTTAGGGGTTATTGATTTTGTCTCTGATTAAATTAATTAGAGATAAATTTTTTTGTTTCAAATGATATACTATTAAAGATAAATTAAATTGACACAAAAATTTCGTTTCTGAGACAATTTTTTTTGTCTTAAATAGTCATCATTAAAGACAAATCAAACTGACACGAAACTTTCGTTTTGAGACAATTTTATTGGTCTTAAATAGTCACCATTAAAGGCAAATCAAATTGACACGAAACTTTCGTTTTCGAGACAATTTAATTGGTCTTAAATAGTTATCATTAAAGACAAATTAGTTTGTCATGGAATTTACATTTTTGCGACAAAAATCTTGATCGCAAACAAATGTCTTTCGGGTGTCGAATTTTTCCGTCATTAAAATAACTTTCGCAGACAATTTAATTTTGTTGGTGAAAGAGACTTTTGTTGACAATAAATCTTTAGTTGTTAATTAATTTTTCTCGTGACCGTTCGTAATTTTGTCTCGAAATATTTTCCCATACGGGGTATTTGAGACAACTTTGTGACAAAAAAAAATCCATCTCAGAAAATATTTCGAGACAAAAACATGGGATTTCCAGACAATTTTTTTTAACACTAAATCCCCATTTTCTTGTAGTGGCTCTTGATAAATTATTAAATTCTCCTTACAGAAACCAAATAATTTAAGAAATAGACGACATAACTAAACAAGAACAAACAAAAAAAAAATCTCATTCTCCAACTTTCAACTAATATTCATCTACAAATATTTTTAAATCAGTATGTAGCTTAATTAACTAAGTACCAGAAATGATAAAAAAAAGATAAAGACATACATGTTACTCAATTACTTGATCCTCTATTACAATAATTCATAACCACCTCATTTCCTCACTTTCACCACCACCACTAACCAGCAAACACTTTTATCAATTTTTCTATTAGTTGGTATTAATTAAAACTGGAATTGGAAAATTTGTTGTTAATATCAATTCATAACGTTTTTCAATTTCAATTTCAATTCATACCAATTTAGTTTTTGTATCCGATTCCAACAGTAGAAACATCATTGATCTAGTCTAGACCTACAAAAAACCCCAACTTTACCCAATTAGCATCATAACAAAAAACAATCAAACAAATCAAACCCATACATCACCTTTTTGGGTTTGTTCTTGAGAGTGAGAGAAAATAACAATGTCTCTCTCGCATTATAAGATAATAAACTATATTTATGTCAACTCTCCTAATAATAAAAAATAAAATATTGGATGGATATTAAAAAAAATATCTTGGAGATACTTGGATGTTGGAACCATTGCCAAAGTTTTCTTGTCTTATATATCCAGGAATTCAAATCCAAGGGTTAATTACATATATGTGATGTTCTTTTCCCACAAGACAATTGTCAGCTTTCACATAACATGAAGCACAATTGTTCGATTATAGGGTGTTTGCACCCAGAAACAAAAAATGCCAATGTTTCTTAACAAGTAAAATTAACTTTTAAAATTCAAACTTTAAAAAGAAAAAAAGAGTTAATTCCTTCTTACAAGTTTATTTTTTGTTTTTGAAAATCAAAGTTGCGTTTGTAAACTAACTTCTGCATATTTGACCTAATTAAGTCGAAAATTTACTTCTTAGATATTGAGATATCAAGACATTATGAATATGTTGTTCCGTCATTTTGGTAACTCATTGCTTTTGGTTAATATTCGTGATTTTAATCCAAGTGTGTCCGAAGAAATGAGAGCCCTTTTAGTTTCTGGTTTCGTTTTTGTCATGCACTTGCAATTTTGTATGATCACTCTTCTACCATTTCTGAATTATTACTACTATACAATATTTTTCTATTATATATATATATATATATATATGTATATTGCATGATTGTGTATATATCAACTACCTATAAACCATCACCACATGAAATTAGGCTTGTATATTCACTCTTCAAGAATGCATTTGTTACTATAATGTTTGTTGATGGGTATTTTCGAGAAGTTGGAGAAAATCATAATCCGTGTGTTATATCAATTACAAGATAAAGGAAATATATAAGAATATACAATAACTATTGGTAACTTTTATTTCTTACGTCGAATTTGAATAAATTGGATTGCCAGTGGCTTAGTAGGGTTTATGTGGAATGAAATTAACCGAGGAGTATCCTAGTTTAAAAAGTGTATGCGACGGATATAATACCTTATACAACCAAAATTTTATTCACTAAAGAGGTGTTATTATAATTTATATTATTATGAGTCGAAAACGAAAATTTATTAAAAGAAAACAAGATCATGTTTACCTAAGTGAATAACCTTTCTTTTTTTTTGAAGCATGAAAGTGAATAACCTTTGAAAGAACACATCATGATAAATACAATCCAAATATTTACATTTATCCCGCAATAACATTCCAATTGCTTAAGACCACACTTAACGCAACTCCCTCAAGAGTGAAGGAAACCCATGCAAGGATTTATAATTACACCCCCTTGATTTTCAAAATCTATGCTAGGGACTTTTAACATCCATGACATAGTAAATGGAACCATATTACAACTAATGGTGTACAACTGAATGGGGTGAACGTTTCTGATACCATGTCAAAATCTTGGTTTTTAAAATCTTCCAAACGCAAAATCGGATATACCCGTGACACTTCAATAAAAAATCCATCATTGCGAAGTCTGAACTCTGAAGGAGTTAACATCCGTATAAGTGAGTCATTTGTTGTGATTCTTGTTCCTTTGATAATAGAGTTTTCGTGTTTTTATGGTGCAGATTTGTATGTTCACTTTCTATTGAATTTTGTCACGCAAGTTTTATGAGCGTGTATTACCTGTACTAACTCTACTCCAGAAGAGAGAAAAAAATTCTCCTTGAAATAACTACCCACCCGAACATTCATCTTGTGTACGAACCAGTCAGAAAAGCATAAAGAAGAATTTGTTCCTTTAACTAATTAATGGGGTGTTTTTACCTTAACATTTTGTCTGTGAGATGTTGGATAAAACTATAGAATTTGATACATAAAGAATGACACAACAAATACATGTATGAAAACTGAATTAACATACATTCACATGTCGTAGATGGTCTTTCAGCTGGTTTTCACAATGGAAAACACGATTTGTGGTATGGAGACTACTACTCCAATACTGCACAGTGTGCATATTTTAGTCCTTTAACGTTTATAAAATATGAAATATATTCACACTCAGATTAAAATGGTTACATAAGCATTCATTGCATATCAAATAGTTTATATTTGAAAAGAAAGTTAGGAATCACAGAAACTAGATAAGCTTATTATCAGTTTGATGTTTATTTTTACGACTTTACTTTTCTTTCCTTATACGATTTGGACACACTTTGAAAAAATACCTTTTGACTTAAGTCAAAAAGGCAGAAAGTTTGTTATGCAATTTCAAATTTGACTTGTGAAAGAAAATTGAAGCTAAATCTTTTTGTTTCAGACCTCTGGGATAGGCTTCTGCTTTCATATTCACACATACCATAAGGGATTGAAGAAAAAAGTAAATTACATGACATGCAACTCAAAAAAGAATATTTTGATTCGAATCATATATGAATTTCTTCTTTGAGATGTGTGAGAAAATTGTAAACATAATCGATACAACAACGTAGAAAAAAGCCTTAGTCTATTATCGAAGATCTGTCTAAAAGCTAGAAGACCATTTTTATTTAAAAGATGATTTATCATTTTAATTAGTTTTGAAAGCACCTTAGTGATGAATTATTTTTACTGTATAAATAACATTTGGCTCTACTTGTTACTTTTTTGATAAAATCAAAGCCATGGAGGTTGTTGATTTTGGTATCACAAATGCAAAAAATATTTTACAAATAGAAAATAAGTGGGGGTAAAGCACAAAGTCTAGATTATACTTTTTTCGTCACCTTGGGTCCTAAATCCACGTCATCATCTAAATGAGATCTTGGGATTGGAGATGAACTTTAGGTAAAATGTATTATCTTTATTTATTTGATCTAAATGGACGAGTATATCTCTTCGAAAATTCTAAACAGACCATCCTCTAGGACAATCTAAAGACCACCCACTCATAGGATTAGACACCACAAAACTAGCGCTCCTTATAATTCCTTTAAGGCGGGGCCCACTCACACCCGTTCCTGTAAGTGGGTATATCGTTCAAAAATATGGTCTAGTTAAAAGCACTCATATTTATTTTCTCGTGGTTATGGATTGATATAAGTTTCTTTTTATTTCCTTGGGAATCACGTTGGGAAGTCCCAATCGGAGGATAATAAATAAACTATGTGTTTTAAAATTAACATACAAGACTTATGAGTTGCATCATTTCTGCTATGAAATTAAAAAAGAAAAATTTGTGTCAATAAGTCTTTCTCTAATCAGCCATCCTAAGGTTTTCTCTAATGTGTTAATCTTCTTTAAAGAAAACCGAAAATCTTAGGCATATTTTTGATTTCAAAAATGAAAAAAACGAGGGAAGGGATTTTCTCTGCAATCGACAGATATGTTTTGGTTTGAATAAAAATGAAAGAGATTAGAGAATTATGAGATAATTAGGTTTAGTATTTACAAAGGCCCTAAATTTTGTAGTGCATAACAAACCATGATTATGAAAAAGTACAACAAATTAAATTGATGGGATATCGAGTTTATGCTAGATGCCAATTTACACCCCACATATTCCCAAATCCTCGTGGTAAACTGGGTCGTGCCAACACGAGTAAAGTCCATACTAGCATGTTAGAATTTGAACCTAGTCCATCTCGGCCCAACATGTGACTTATTCCGGCACGACTTATCGCGGTAGCTTCGTATGCTATGCTGGGCAGCCTAATCGTCATAATAGAATAATACAACACGCGGAATGGATAAACACGTGACACAATACCGCATAAAACTTTAAGAAAGCACATCATAATATGCATAAAACACTACATCACATTTTGTGTTTATTTTACCCCGAATGACATTTTTTGTTATTGTTATAGGGTGACTTATTTGTATACATTTTTCTTAAAACATAAGATATCTAAATATTCTGAAAACTATATGAAAGACACGTCACTATCATATCATGTTTGTTTTTCCGGCACAATACAACAAAACATACCCTCTAACACGTTCCAGCACGGCAAGCCTTAATCTATTGCACGACACAACAAAACACGACATTCAGCATGCTAGACACGTGATATCGTGGGCTGTGCAGGGCTGGGTCGGCACGTTATCCACCTTGTAGTTGTGGAGACAGCTTTAAATGTAGGTTGAAAACACTATTCACCGGTTGACTAATACTCCAAATTCAATGAGACAGAGACACACTCTCTTAAATCCAAATTTTTCGAATCATCGGATTTTTCTGCTCACTTTCAAGTGAAGTTACTCACTAATCTTTGCTGTTGCTGTTTCTTCTACATCTCCATGACTTGAATCTTCATTCCCATGTTTTGATTGTTTCATTTCCATCCATTTTTGTATTTTTCCATTAACATAAACCCTAGGTTGATTTTTGAAGAGATATGAATTTGTGTCACTATAAACAACAACCTTCCACTTTTGTTACTATACTAGTATTAAAATTTCAAAATGAAATCATAGTTCGAGAATTTTTATTTAATGTAATTTAAAGAAATGTGTTCTAATTTATTTATTCATGTTCTTCTATGTGTATGATCATTTCAAACCTTGTGAAGAGAAATCAATATGAGTGAGGCAGCAGCAATGGATAGGATTAGTAATTTACCAGAAGACATTCTTCACCGTATCCTTTCTTTTCTTTACACCAAGGATGTTGCTCGTACTGGCGTATTGTCGAAAAGATGGAACTACATTTGGACCACCGTTCCGATCCTTGAATTTGCAAATTACTGCTCTGAAACCGAGAATTTCACGGATTTTGTGGATGGAACATTACGTCGTTATAGTGCGTCTCATCAGAGATGTTCTTTCTCCGGTGCAATCAACGGTTGGATGAGAATCGGCTTCATTCTTGGATCTCTACTGTTATAGAGGCTAACGTTAAGGATCTCAGACTATTCCTCATCCACAAACAATGCTTCTCAGTTCCCCCATCTCTCTTTAGTTGTGAATCACTGACATCACTGATGATTACGTCTGGATGCCGTAATAACACCTTTCCGAAATCTATCTCTTTTCCAAGACTCAAGCTCCTTGAACTAAGTCAATTTAAATTCAGCGACGAGTGCTGGAATGAGGAACTCTTTTTAAGATCCCCTGTTCTTGAAGAATTGGTTCTGGAAGGCTGCATTTATTGTATGAGGTCTTGTGACGTTCTCCTACTATATGAACGTTGCAAAAGAATATGTCTTGTCTAGCTTTACAACACTGGTGGAAGCAGACGTTAACCTATTCTTTACAAACAATGGTGCAGAGCAGGGCCGTCTTATAGAATTGGGGTACCCTAGGCGAACCAAAAATATGGGTTTTTTTTTAAAAAAATCACCAATGTAGGGATAAAGCTAGAATTTCTCTTAGGGAGAGATAAATTAGTATATCTAAGCGATAACTTGAAACTCAGCTATGCGGCCGAAGGCCGCCTAATTTTTTTTCAGAATTTTAGTTAGATATGGGGTTATAAGCTTGTATTTTGTCAAAAAACAACTGCAACATTGGTTATTGATTTCGCAAAATTAAAAAACTAGTAGCGTTTATAGGTGTTACATGGTATTTACTAAAAATTATAAATGTAAAGTGATTAACTGTTGTGAACACGGAAATCCCGTAGGCATCCGCGTGTTCACAAACAATCTTTGCGTGAATTGAATATACCCATTAAGGTGTGAATATAGCATAAAATACATAGATGTTGATTCATTGATTCCAAACCCCGCGGGTTTGTCATGATCTCATCAACATCCAAAATGGTAGATCTAAGAAGTGAACACATAAATAAAGATATATGAGTGTTAAAAGTAAAGGAGACAATGATTTACGTGGTTCAGCGCTAATGCCTACATCCACGGGTCTGGGGTATTCACTATGAAGTAATGGTTACAAGAATAGTCGCAAGACTTTTGGTGTTCATCAAACCCGCAGGTTGATGCCCATACTTACTTCTCACTGATTTCTCTCCTATACTCTCGTTCTCTCTCTCTCTGTCTTCCTCCCCAATGTTTGGAAAGGACATGTATATATATAGCTAATCTAAGTGGGTCCCTTGGAAAAGAGTTGTTGAAGTCTTATCTTCTTGTGTTCTGTGCATAATCCGCGGACTTCCTTATCATTCCGCGCCTTCTAGTATTTCTGTTCATTACGCCGACCAGCCCTCGCTCTCTCTCGTTGGTCATTTGACACGTGCCCTCTGAGCAGTATTAAATGCGAGTGGTTGGGGCGGTCCAGTCTGCGCCAGGCGGTGTCAGTCTTCCCTTGTCACGTCTGTGTCCGTTGGACCTTCCCCAGCCGTTGATTTTGCCTCATCTCGTGATGAGGTAAAGTGTAGCAGAGTAGTTCTTTGGTGTTATGTGGGGATATCTTCCTTTGATACTCCTTCATCTTCGACCGTTGAACTTGACAGATGGCACGCCGTCTAGATCCTATGGATGCCCCTATGTGTCATCCATTTTTATGACGTGGCCTCCACGTGGGCTTTGCTAGTACACGTGGTGAGGGAGATAAATAAGTGTACTTACAATTTGCCCCTCTTCTTGTGACTGGGCGCCATCTTTAGTTGGGAGAAGAATCGTGTGGCACGTTTTTATCTCTCTCTTCATAACTTCTCCTAAAAAGGAGTTATCTGCATTTATTGTGCACGTTTCCCATATCCGGCCATAATCGCCCCTTGGGTAGTGGACGCTTTTGGTCCTATAAAAAGAGAAAAGATGAAGGAATGTGAATTAAATTCACATTCTCTGTTTATTCTCTGCCCCACTTTATTCTTCGTCTTCTTAACTTCTTCTGCCACCATTACTGTTGCCGCTGCTGCTGTTGCTGCTGCTGCTTATTCAAATTCAGGTAGGATTCTTTATTTAGTTTACTCGCCATTCCTACCCTTGTTGAGTTCTTGATTTTCTGGTGATGAATCATGATGGGTTTAATCTTATGCATATCATGGAATTTGAAAGTTGTCGCCGTTGGGCCGTGTGTTTTTCCTACCACGTTTGATTCTCTTTTTCTTCTTTTGTGTTTGAGTAATAGCTTGAGAGCTTAAATGGTTGTAGATGAAATCTATGGTTTTCCTCACGTTCGCTGCTGTTCTTGAGATTTTTTCATTTTTCGATCTTCCTTGACTCTGATTTGTACTTCTATTTGTATTTGTGTCCGCAGATATGTCCGATCGTCCGCGGGTTCCTTATCAAAATCCTCCGTCAAGTCCTCATAGATCTCCTCGGAGGGATTCCAACATTAGGGGCGGAACTTCGGCTCCTCTTACGCGGGGTAATCCTCGAGATAGACGAACGTCCTCGTCCTCTGGTCAGAGGCCTTCGCTCAAAAAAGGTGATCCGCCGCAGGGGTCTAGGTACGCCGTGAATCGTCCTAGAGATGGGTCTCCTAAGAAACAGCAGAATCCGCGCGGTGAACTTCTAGATGTGCAGCCTCTTCGCGCCATGCCTCCACCGCGGACTAATCTTCCTTTGACTCCATCTGTGCCTAGTTCAGCAAGTCAACTAAGAATCAGCCTCCGAAGAGGAAGGCTACGGAGATAGAATCTTCGGGAGATGTAGTTCCTCCTAAGAAGAAGGTAGCGGGTTCTCGCGGAGGATGTTATGGGAGACGTTTACGAGGATGACTATTCTGTTACCTTTCGTCCTTTACCTTTGGGTAACAAGAAGTTCACTTTCGTACACATCGATCTTGAAGCCTTCAAATTGAAGAACGGTCTTCAAGACTTCCAAGTGCGCTTTTATGCCCCCGATAAAGATATAACCTATGAGATGGTTACCAATTATCGCACGATGCCTTTCATTTATTGACGACCGTGGGTGCTTTCGAGGCTGGTTTGATGTTGCCTTTGTATAAAGTCGGTGATGATTTCTACTACCGGGTCTTGTCTAGCCGCGATATCGCTAAGAAGAGTCATAATCGTGGGATGCAAAGCAGCTTGACAGAAATTATCTTCGCCATCTCCGAGAATGCTATCTTCGTAGCAAAGGGCAAACGATGATGACCTCGCTATACCCCCAAATTAGAAGAGGAGAAAGGGTGGTATACTCCCGAAAATTTCAACAAGTCCTTTGGAGATTATGTTAACAGAATACACGTAAGCCGTGGTCTGTGAGTCTCATGGAATATTGCTCCCGGTAAGGGGGAAATTCGCCTTTGAGCGAGGTAAGTGATTCCAAAATGGCGAGGGTTCCCGGTGCCAAGGTCTTCCTATTCCCGCCGATGAGAGAATTAAGCGTGATCATGACTATGAGTGGTCTGCCACTGTTCTTGAAGTTGTTGGTCCGTGGGCCTATGGTTGGGTCCCCTGACCCCATGGTTGGCAACCTATCATTGACATGTCCTTATCGCGAAGCCTCTCCTTCTCGTTATGCCCATTACGCCCTTGGCGATGAGTTTTGGAGGTATGGATTTTGCTTACAATCGTGATGTTGATGATGCGGAAGATGAAGATATCTCCGATGCTAACCCTCCTACGCATAGTGCTAATATTGCTAAGGTGTGTTGTTTGTTTTCTACGTACATATGCCCCTTCGTTTTCTTAAGTAATGTTGATTATGCTAAGGAAAGGAGATACAAATGGCTCTTTTAGCATTGTCTCTTTATCATTATGTTTCTTTGTCATTATGTCTCGCAGTGCTTAGAAAGAAAAAGATCAATCCCAAGCAATCGTCAAACTCTCCCACCGAAGATTCTACGCACTTCGAGGATGTGAACAAATCCAAAGGATGGTGATGAGGATGTTTCCGATAAGGAATAGCGGATTGAGACTTCTCCGCCCTTTCATGAAGGAAATAGTGTTGCTGGTGGGGGCGTTGGTAGAGGTGATGGTGATCAGGCCACTGGTGGTGGTAGTGGTGATCATGCCACTGGTGGTGGTAGTGGTGATCGTGCCCCGGTGGTGGTGGTGATGTCGTGTCAAGTGGGGGCTGCTAAGTCAAGTGGGGCCGCGGGTATTGAGGTTGGTGAAAATCTGATCGCAGAGGATAGTGGTATTGGCCTCAGCGGGTCGTTGTAGACAAGGGCAAGGGAGTTGCTCTTGGTAGTAGTGACAAGGATGGGGATACTTACTGTGAGTTCTCCTTTGGTAAGGTTTTATCCGGGGAACAATCTTTTGACATGGCCGCAACTATAGGGCTTGTCTCGGATTTCAATCTGCTTTCCGCCGGTGATGACTGGGATGTTCTTCAAGGTAGCTGCGGAGGTGGGTTAGTACGCGGATCTGATGCTGAGGTTTTGGTGGTTCATCCAGAGGGTTTTGTTGGCACTTCCTCCGCTGCCGGGCGGGGGCTTTGGTGCAAGGTAATACTGGTTCTTTACTTGGTGGGAAGCCCTCAGATGATTTCTCGCGGTCATTAACCGCAGATGGCGATGATGCTATTTTGGCTTGGCTTAAAAAGAAAGACTTGCTTGTCGTGTCGCATCCTGCCCCTGTGATTGAAGGGGAAAAGAGTTCGACTTTTTACTCGCAGTATATGGAGCTAACCTCTGAGGAGGTGGTAGATGAAGAGTGGGACAAGAATCTTGTGGCCAGCGGGATTGATCTCGTGGTGAATCCTCCCTCTACTGTTGCTGGTATGATGGCTATTGCCGATGGGTACCAAGACAGCTTATCCCCAAAGAGCGGTTATTGGAGGTTTGCCCCGCTCTCTCTATCCCCGATTTTACTTAGGTGTGTTATGTGAACTAATTTCCTTTTTGATCGATAGATGATGAGGAGTGAGTATTGCAACCATAATCTTTACCGCTCTCTTCAAGGCTAAGTCTCTCAAGCTAGAAGCGAAACTCCGCCATCGTGAAGAGGTGCTTTCGAGTGTTGAAGCCGCGGTCTCTCGCTAAAGATAAGGAAATAGCAGAGTCAAGGGTCTCGCTTAAGCGCAAGGAGCAAAGCAGGACGTGGAAGAGGCAAAGCCGCGTTCCGAGCTAGCTTCGGTCAAGGGCAGGTTAGAGGTGGCCGAGAAGAATTCTTCATCTATTTCAGTGTCCGCGTCTCCTTCTCTTTGATTATTAGATGTTCCTTATATGTTCTCGAGTTATCTTCTTCTTCCCTCCTCCCGCCGTACTATCTTCAAATGGGTGGAATCCCCGAGTTGATGTGGCTTCGGGGTGAGAGAATTCAAAAAGGTCGTATTGCTGAGTTAGTTGAAAAACTCAAGAGTGAATCAGCAAAATGGAATGCTCGCGCGGATGTCCATAATGCTATGGCCGAAGAATGGCGTAAGAAAAAGTTTTACTTGGTAGATCTGCAAAACCAAAATAACCATGACCGTCATTTATTCAACGGGGCTCTTTTATGGACGCGGATAATCTTGAGAAAGCCCGCGCCAGATTTCCGCTCTAGAAGTTAAGCTCAATGTCATGGAAGAAGAATCACGGCAAGCGCGTTCTTCTCATCCCTCGATGTGCGGGCTTATATGCAACGTCTTGCTAAGGAAAGAGATGACGCTAGGGCGGAATCCGCGCTCTTAGTAGTGCTTTATCCGCGTCTCGAGCCGATGTGGCCCGTCAAAGTTGAGTATGAGAAAACTTAGAGGTGACTATGTATCGTCTTAACAAGGGTTTGGAATCGAAGAATGATGAGGTTAACCGATATCATCATTCGAACTCAATGCTTCGAGACGACCTAAGCGCGAAGTCAAGATGCTCATAATCTTCTCGCAGTAGATTATGATAGGTTATCAAATGAATATGATTATGCCGCAAGCACGGGACTCCGAGGTTTATCATTGTGAAGGTATACGTCTTTGTCATCGAGTGTGCTTTGTGTTGTATTTGTTATAATTGTCCTTTTCTAATATCCGCAGAGCTCCAAGGACAGCTTTCGAGCCGCGGATGGCAAGTTTGCCGAAGCTCGTGCTAAGGTAGTTCAATTGAGGGCCAAGTCAATTACCATCGTGGTCTGGCCTTGTCTCAGAGGAAGCGCCAAGCAAGCCAATCAAAAGGTGGACCATCTTTCCACTTCCCTAAATCAGCCGAGATGAAGAGTGTAGCCATAGGCTTCGTGGCTCGTAAGCAATTGGCGTAAGAGATTAACAGACTCTTGGTGAGATTGAGTTGGATCTCAAGAAGAACCATGGGCTAACCAAGAATTATACTCGTCGTCCCGTGCCCGTGCTCCCTTCATGTTCTTCTGGCCCTTCCTCTGGTGGTAGTGTTCCTTCGTCGTTGAAGGATAAACCCGCGGATAATGCTCCTTCTCGCAGATCATAGCTAGTATGCTAGGGATTGATCTCGCTTGCTTATCCTTTTGGCGTTTTTGCTACTTTTCTTGCTAGGCTTGTAATCAACTCACCGTGTACTAGATCAAACTTTAGCGTTTAAATCAATTTGAATTTTGTTGAATTCGCATCTATTGGCTTTACAAATCAAGTTAATATAATGATTAATTCCGTAGTGTTTGTAATCCAAGGATGTTGATCCTTGGAATTTGAGAAAGTGTATTGTTCGTGCAATTCCGTAGGTTGATATCCCCGAATTGTCTTGTGACCTTGCACCCCGTCCAGCCTAATTCCTTGGCCGAGGATTTCGAACGGTGGGGTCCGGCCGACGTTCAAGGATATATTCCATTGAGTTCGCGGCTTATAATATTGCTCGGGTATCCTGCTCGTGGGAAGTCACCCCCGGTCGTACACTTATAGACGCTTATGGGGGAGTTCCGAGAGATTGCATGTGTATGCTTTGTGCAGATATTCCCCGACATATTGCAAAGGTATAATCCACGCTTTGTGCGGGACATTCCTCTTATTAAAGTATAATGCCGCTCTAATAATAGTAATCGCACAATGATTTACGTGGTTCGGCTCTAAGGCCTACGTCCACGGGGTAACGATAGTGTCGATATTTTATTAAGATGTGACATGGTTTTCAATGTACATTCATATTACGTTCCTTTGTTGATCTTCCTATGTACAGATGGGTATGTAAGTAGTATATACATGTGTCTCATATGGTATAGGTTGTGGGTTTTGAATAAATTTAAATGCGTGTGGGTAATGAATAGAATATGACACTTGAAGACGAAAGCTTGGATTGATTGAAAAGTTAAGGCGCGTTACTCCTTCATCAGAGATAGAAACATGTGGACTTGTAAGTCAATTTTCTTCTTCCTTCAAATGCATACGCAGTGATAGATTACGGGTAGTATGGCTTGAGATATTTGGCATTCCACGGATGCATGAGGATTTCCCCTTTCAAATTACGCAGATAGTAAGAGCCATTTCCCTGCGATGTCGTGTATTACGTAGGGTCCTCCCCAAGTTGGTGCTAATTTTCCCCACTTCTTTTCTCGCCGGTATTGGGAATGGTCCTTAACACATACCGCCCTTCTACAAAATTCCTAAGTTTCACTTTTTTGTTATATTCTCTCGGCTAGCCTCGCGCCGGTAGTTTTCCATTCTTTGCAAAGGCCGCTTCTCTCCTTTCTTCGAGATCGTCAAGCTTTTCCAACATCATGTCCGTGGTGAGGTTCTTCTCCCATGCTTCTGTCTTTGTTGTTGGTAGTAGAATTTCCGTAGGGATTACTGCTTCTGCTCCATACGTGAGTAAAAACGGAGACTCTCCTGTAGCTGATCTTCGAGTTGTCCTGTATGCCCACAGAACATTATGTAATTGCTCACACCACCGCCCCTTGTACTCGTCTAGTTGTTTTTTAAGGATAAGTGCCAAAGTTTTGTTCGTGGCTTCTGCTTGTCCATTGCTCTGTGGGTATATGGGGGTGGATTTGTTTTTTCGAATTTTGAGAGTGTCGAACAGCAAGTCGATATTCTTTCCTTGCAGCTGTTTACCGTTGTCTAAACTATCTCTCATGGATGCCAAACCCGCAAATGATATTTTGAAAAATAAAAGTAAAGACGTCCGAATCACGAATTCTTGCCAAAGGCCTTGGCTTCTACCCACTTGTCAAGTAATCCGTTGCCACTATTAGGAATCTTCTTTTCCTGGTCCCCGATACGAACGGGCCCACTATGTCGATACCCCATTTTGCAAAGGGCCACGGACTACCCACATAGTTCAACTTTATGGCTGGGGCGTGGATTCGTCTCGCCAAATCTTTGACATTCCTCGCACCTTTGCGCCATTCTCCGCGTCTCGGATCATGGTTGGCCGCAGTAGCCCCGTGTCTTTGCCTTATCCGCAAGGGACCTCATTCCGCCGTGATTCCCCGTCTCCTCTATGGATGTCTTTCAAGATGCCATGTCCCTCGGACGGACAGCAACGACGAAGTGGCCCGAGGAATGATTTTCTCGTATAAGGTTCCGTCTCTTAGCTCGTACATCCCTCGCTCCGGATTGCACTTTCCTAGCCTGTTTGGTGTCCTGGGGAGCTTCCTTCCTCGAGGAAAGAATGGATTTCGATTCTCCAATCTTCTTCCCGATCAGTAATCGTCGTCCTCATCTCGCTTGTCGCATGATGTCATCGTTCGAAGTCGTCGAATATGTGCTCTCCGATATCATCGTCAAAGATATCTTCCTCCCTAGACTTGCGTTGGTTAGCCGCGCGCACATCTATTGGGGCTTGATGGATGGTTCGTACACTCTTGTTATCTTGATTGCTTTGACTTCCTCGTTCTTGAGCATGGCTGATATATATGCCAGGGCATCCGCGTGCCTGAGCTCCTTTCTACGCAGATGGCGGAACTTGATTTTTGGTATTTGGGAAATCAACGTTTGCACCCGAGCCATGTATGCCATTAGTGTCTCGTCGTACACATTGTATTCGTAGCCTATCTGCCGTATGATTAGTTGTGAGTCACTTGTCAACCACACTTCTTGTATCCCCATTTCAATTATCAAGCGGAGAGCATGGACCACTCCTTCATACTCTACGATGTTATTTGTATGGCCTTCAAATTCCAATCAATGCGTGTACGATCCTATCCCCCGCGGGTGTGGTGATGACGATGCCTATCCCCGCGCCCTCTCTATTTTTGGAGCCGTCAACAAAGACCTCCCATTGTCGTGGGTTTACCGGTTCAAGAATATTATTTGGCTCATTTTGCTTTTCTATTTCCTCGGGCGCCCGCGGCCCTCCATCCTTGTATGCGCACCTCTTCTTCGTCGTCCAAAGGTAGGTCTCGCTAGGAAGTCTACTAACACTTGCGATTTCGAGAGTGTTGAAGCTCATAGTGGATGTTGAATTGGTCGAGGTACGTGCTCCATTTTGCTATGCGTCCTACCTTTCCCGCCCTTTGAGGATGGCTTCTAAGGGTGCTCGACATGGGATACGTATGTCATGCGTTAAGAAGTACGTCCTCAGCTTTAAGGTAGACCATACGATGGCTAAAATCAGTTGTTCGATTCTTGTGTAGTTTCTTTCCGCGGAATTCAGGGTCTTGCTGACATAGTAGATTGGATGCTCCTCCTTTGTGTGGGTCCTGACCTATGTTGTATGACCGATCGCGCTTACCGCATCGTCTGTCTGTTGCGATGTACAATGCCAAGACTTCGTCTGTGGTCCGGGTTTCGAAGGATAGGGATCTCCGCTAGGTATTGTTTGATGCCTAGGAAGGCTTCTTCGCATTCTTCACCCATTCAAATTTCGTCCCCTTCTTTAGTATGTTGAAAAAGGGTTTGCATTTATCCGAGGATCTCGAGATGAACCTTCCCAGAGATGCTAGGGATCCATTGAGCTTTTGTACTTCTTTTAGATTCTTGGGAGATGGCATGTCTACTATGGCTCGGATTTTTGCGGGATCTACTTCAATGCCCCTTTTTGTCACCAGGTACCCAAGGAATTTTCCGGATGTTACTCCGAAGGTGCACTTCTCCGGTTTACCTTCATATTGTGTTCTCTCATGGCTTCAAGATGTCCCTCGGGTCTTGGTGATGGTTCTTCCTCAATCTCGCTTTTTACGAGCATATCATCAACGTAGACCTCCAAGGTCCCGCCAATCCATGGCTTGAAAATGGCATCGACCATCCTTTGGTATGTTGCTCCCGCGTTCGGAGCCCGAAAGGCATCCTCACGTAGCAATAGAGGCCGTGGGGTGTGTAAAATGCCGTATGTTGCCGATCTTCTTCTCGCTAAAAATAGTTGATTGTACCCGGAGTATCCGTCCATGAATGATAGATCTTCGTATCCTTCTACCGCGTCGACTAGTTGATCAATGCCGGGTAGTGGGTAACTCGTCCTTGGGGCACGCTTTGTTCAAGTTGGTGAAGTCGATGCGCATTCTCGACCCCACCACTCTTCTTTGGCACTATTACCATGTTAGAGATCCAAGTAGGATATTTGACTTCTTTTATGAAACCAGCCTCCAAAAGCTTTCGCAGCTCTGTTTCTACTGCTTTGTGATACTCCGTAGCCACCTTTCGTATCTTTTGTCTTACCGGGGGTGTGCCAGGTTTAATGCGCAGCTCATGTTGTACTGTCTTTGGGTCTATTCCGGGCATGTCAGATAGTTTCCACGCGAAGATGTCCGCGTATTCCTTTAGTAGTTTCACCAAATGAGGCTTCGCGTTCTTCGTCCATTAGAGTTCCTATCTTGATCTTTTTTGGATTCTCCTCCGTCCCTATGTTAACTTCCTTCACCGCCTCCAAGGATGTGAATGTGGGTTTTGGTTCCCCAAGGTGAGGAACTTTCTTTAATTGCTATTTGGTAGGCTCGGATTTTTTGTTTGCGAGAGCATCCTGGTTAGCGGTTGATGTTGATGCTTCCGTGTTCCCTACGGAGTTCCCCTTGGACAAGCTTTTCCCTGAGATTCCTTCCAAGTATTCATCGATGGCTTTGTCTTTGGATGTTGTCTTGTTCCGAGCCCTACGGGTTCTTCTTTTCCCATCTTCTTCATTGTTGAGTTGTATTTGCATTGCCTGGCATTCCTTTGCGGAAGCTTGATCACCCTTGATCTCCATTACTCCTAGGGGAGTAGGAAACCTAAGGTATTGATGGTAGGTGGCTGCGACTCCCTTAAGCTTGTGGACCCATCTTCGTCCAATAATGGCATTGTAGGGTGAAGGCGCGTCCACCACACTGAAGCGAGTGTCAACTTTCATGGGACCCGCGTCCACCCGCAAAACAATATCCCCGAGAGGCTTCGTAGCCGTACCATTGAACCCATAGATGGTATAGTGCGAGGTCAAGAGTTGCTCGTCATTAAGCTCCATACGTTTGAAGGTATCGTAAAAACAGACATTTACTTGAGCTCCCTCCATCGATGAGGATTTTCTTTATGTTGCATCCTCGCGATTGGAAAGGTGAGAATCAAAGGATCATTGTGATCTTCCATATCATCCTCAATGTCCGCGACCTCGAAGGTTAGAGGTGCGTCCATCCATTCTTCGTGATATTCCACTTCTTTCCCGTCTAAATTGTAAAGCTCACAATAGTCTTCAAATTGCTTCCTCAATCTTTTCCCTATTTGTGCAGCTTAGGGTTGGTTTTTGCTTTCCGAGCAGATATAGTATTCACCCAAATGATTACCCTCTCGGCAATTGGACCCGTTTGCCGCGTTTGGTTCTCCGTCTTTCCGCCCCACCTTCTCTACATATTTTTTGAGATCCCCGCATCTATCAGCTTTTTGTATCATTATCTTGAGATTTTTGCACTTCTCTGTTGGGTGCCCGTAGAAGCGTGGAAATCACAAGACTCTTGGATTCTTCCGAGGCCGGTGGTTGCTTCCCCTTAGACCAAGGCCAGCCTAAGTTTTCGCGGTCCTTGATCTCCTTTAAGATGCGTGAGTAGCTGGTGTTGAGCTTCGTGTAGACTCGGTCTTCAAATTTTCTACCACTCCTTTTGTGGTCGTCTTTCTGATCTTTTCGCGCCCGCTGGGTCTGTTTGCTTGTTCCGCGGAGTTGGTCCGTGGAGGTCGTTGAGCCTGTGCTCTTGGGTTCTCTCGTTGAATTTCTTCCAACCTTGCATGTTTTTCGATGATGATCCTCAAATCTCCCTCTCGTGGTTGGGGTGGTACCGTGGATTTCGACAAACAATGGGCTCATCCTCGTCAAGTCCCCATTTGTAACAGAGAATACTCACCACGGGGTCCACATGTCCTATGGCTTGACATATCTTGTGCCACCTATCCGTGTATTCTCGAATGGACTCCTTATATTTGATTGCAAGCGAGAAGAGCTTGTCCATCCCCGTGTTCACAACCTTGTTATACATGTAGGTGGCCAAGAACTTTTCTAAGTGAGCCGATCATACGAATCAATGCATCCCGGCTTGAGGTTATCAAACCAAGATAACGCGGAGCCTTTCGTGATTGAAGGGAAGTATCTGCATAGTATAGCTTCGTCATGGTCCCACCTGGCCATTACCCTGTTGTAATATCGTAGATGGGCAACGGGATCCGTGGACCCGTCGTAACACTCAAAGGATGGGACCGGACACTTCTGCGGAATGGTAGCCGTAGCCAACTACCGTGCTAGTGGGGTAGTGTTGGCCTCCTTCATAACCTGTTCTAGTCTTCCACCTCCTTGCCTGGTCTTGATTTGATTGATCTCTGCTAGCATTTCTTCACGAAGACTATCCATTGCCAGACAGTGCTCGTCCTGAATGGAAGACCGCGTCTTCCTTGTAGGTTGTGACATCGTGGCCTCCTCTTCATCATAGTAGTCTGAAGTTTCCGGATGGTAGTCTGGGTCAGACCTTCTATTGTTCCGCGCACCTCTTTGGGGTATTCCTCTTTGATTGACTATCGCAGGGATGTTTCGAGGATCATCCTCCGGTCTCTATTCTCGCACCGCAGAGTTAGCCTCGTGTCGCTGATTATCTAGCTCCGCGCTTTGGAGGATCTTCTCTTAATTGCTGGTTCTCTTGGGCTAGTAAGGCCACCGCGTCCGCGTATGTCCGCGATTCCTTTTTAGGTCTTCTAGTTGCGCCAATATTTGCGCAGACTGGTTTGAATCTTGATTTGGCGTTCCTAATCAGAATCGAGCTTGTCCCTCGGGGCCGCGGTTTGATTTCATCCACTAGCCGTATATCCGCCGATCATTCCGTAGGATCCCGCTTGTAGTTGTGCGTTTTGTTCATTGGTCGGCGGCATCCCGTAAGGAAGGTTCTCGATTACCGATTCTCGCTATCGCTTCGAGGCTCCTGGGCCCGGTTGTAGCCGTCACTTTGGAGGCGACCACTTGCGAAGCTCCTACGTTAGGTGTAGCAGCTCTTGCCGCCGCGCCTTCTTTGCTTCCATTGCAATGATGCCCGCATCTAAAAGTGATGTGCTTTCCGCTCCATTCTCGCGTCTTGTCTCCTGGCTATGAGTCCTTCACCCTTCTGTTTGCTCCTTGTTACTACTGACATAGTCCTAGGTGCCTCTTTTGAAGGTACCTTTGTCTTCCCTGTATCTTTGTTCTTTTCCATTGTAATATTCTGGAGAGAAAGCATGGAGGTAAACCGAGACAAAAAATCTACGGGTTAGCTGTTAGTTCAAACTCAATTTCATAAGCTCGATTTCTAGTGGCAGAGAGTGTATTCAAGCTATTGGTTTAGCGAATAATATGAAAAAAACATAGACGGATGTGCGGAATTAATTGGAATACGGTCCATGGGTGTTGTTTGCAAAAATCCCAGATCTATTGGTGGGAATTATGTGTGAAAGACTAGTTAAAACATAGATCCGTTGGTTAGAAGTTATACAACGCCCAGATCTGTTGGTAGAAAATATAATGGACATAAATATGTGAGAAAAATAGCCCAAAATACAGATCTGCTATTTAAAGGTTGTAAAAGACCCAGATCTGCTGGTAGAAAGTACAAAGAATATAGAAATGTGCAAAAAATGAGTTTAAACACAGATCTATCTATGTTCTAAGTAAAATTTTTGAGGTAGAGACTATAAAGTCACAAGGAAAGATTAATCTGTTTCTAGCGCCATATTGTGAACACGGAAATCCCGTAGGCATCCACGTGTTCACAAACAATCTTTGCGTGAATTGAATATACGCATTAAGGTGTGAATATAGCATAAAATACATAGATGTTGATTCATTGATTCCAAACCCCGCGGGTTTGTCATGATCTCATCAACATCCAAAATGGTAGATCTAAGAAGTGAACACATAAATAAAGATATATGAGTGCTAAAAGTAAAGGAGACAATGATTTACGTGGTTCAGCACTAAGGCCTACATCCACGGGTCTGGGGTATTCACTATGAAGTAATGGTTACAAGAATAGTCGCAAGACTTTTGGTGTTCATCAAACCCGCAGGTTGATGCCCATACTTACTTCTCACTGATTTCTCTCCTATACTCTCGTTCTCTCTCTCTTTGTCTTCCTCCCCAATGTTGGAAAGGACATGTATATATATAGCTAATCTAAGTGGGTCCCTTGGAAAAGAGTTGTTGAAGTCTTATCTTCTTGTGTTCTGTGCACAATCCGCGGACTTCCTTATCATTCCGCGCCTTCTAGTATTTCGTGTTCATTACGCCGACCAGCCCTCGCTCTCTCGTTGGTCATTTGACACGTGCCCTCCGAAAGATTAAATGCGAGTGGTTGGGGCGGTCCCGGTCTGCGCCAAAGCGGTGTCGGGTCTTCCCTTGTCACGTCTCGTGTCGGTTGGACCTTCCCAGCCTGTTGATTATGCCTCATCTCGTGATGAGGTAAAGTGTAACGAGTAGTTCTTTGGTGTTACGTGGGGATATCTTCCCTTGATACTCCTTCATCTTCGACCGTTGAACTTGACAGATGGAACGCCGTCTAGATCCTATGGATGCCCCTATGTGTCATCCATTTTTATGACGTGGCCTCCACGTGGGCTTTGCTAGTACACGTGGTGAGGGAGATAAATAAGTGTACTTACAACTGTGGCAAGACAGTTTACTAACTCTTATAAGTGTTACAAATTGACCATAGTAAGAAAAAAAAAAAAAAGAATTGGGCCCCCAATAATTTGGGGCTCTAGGCACTTGCCTATACTGCCTCCATCATAAGCCGGCCCTGGTGCAGAGATAAGTCGGTTACTTCGAGCTCTTGCACATGTAAAATGTCTAACTATCAGTGATATAACCCTACAGGTATTCTTGCTCGCTGATATCTTTAGAGTAGTTAGCTTCTGTGTTTCTTTGTACTTCCATTGTTTAATCTGACTTCTGTTAACTGACTTACTTGCAGGCACGGAGCCACACCCAGTCTAGTGGGGACAGCAGTCCCCCCTGGGATTTCCTATTTAGATATTCATGCTTTACATAATTACCATTTTAAGCTTGAAAATTATAAGTATTTGTAGATTTGTCCCCCTTATCTTTATATATTACATAGGGAGCCTTGAATCCTCTACTATACACTTTAAAAACGGGGAACTTTATTTCTAGCCCAATTTTCAATTTTTATATATTAAAAACCCATAATTAAGATTGGTGATGTAAGAAACCCAAAATTAATTAAAACTAGACATGATTACAACAATAACCTTTTCCAAAACTAAGATAAATAATTTTATTTGAAAAAATAAGAAAAAACGTGGTTAAAGTTGATTCCTAGAAACACTCATCTGAAATAGTAAAAATTAACAAAAGAAATCCCCAAAACGATTTCCTAAAAAGACTCCCTAAATAACTCCATAATTCCTAGAAAAAACTCCAACCATCTAATGTACAAAGTATTCTTAAATTTTTTTAATTTCTTTCCAGTAGTAGCTATTGGTGAAAATTCTAATTATTTGTTCTAGTTTTCACCGATAGTTTTTGCTATACGTGATCCATGAAAATTCCAGTTTTCACCCTTACAAAGACAGGTAAGATGTGAAAATTCAAATTTTGTGAAAGTGAAAATGCAATTTATCATTGATAAACGGGTGAAAACCCGAATTTTCGTCAGCACATGAGTGAAAAATTAAATTTTCACGATTACACACATGAGTGAAAAATCAAATTTTCAATCAATGTAGTCCAGGATTTCAGTGCCAAACGGAACATAGATACTAATGTAATACAGTATCTTAAGATTGAGAACCTATACAAACTGATACATAAACCTGATAAGAAACTGGGATTTTGTGATATCAAAATCCCACTAGAATCCACATGATTTCAAGGGATGCTAGGAAATTTTATTGCAAAATCACTAAGCATGTGTAGATTGATTTATTCATCACCGCCATATCTGTCTTCTAGATCCGCCGCAGGAATGCACCCATATCAAATCTGATATGGTCTGATTCTGTATTGCGCTGCCGGTATGTAGGAGAACCTTAATAACTATTCAACAAAACAGCTGAAGAAGACCATAATTCATAACTCGCCAAAGACCAGAAATATTAGCAGAGAAGAAATAGGAAAATGAGAGAAGTGAGAAGAACCATCATAAAGATATGGCAAATCTAGATTATCCTTATTTAAGCCTAATTAATCGGTAAGTAGACACTATAATCGTAAGGAAACTGGAAAGATATTGTGAATATTAGTAAGGTCCACTAATAATGCCTACTAATGCGCCCTTACTTGACCGCATACATTAATGATTTTTTATTTTTATTTTTTGATTTTTTTGTTAATATTTCGTACTGGATAAAGGTTAATTTGGTCATGTTAAAAGACATAAAATATGAAATCAATCTACAAACAGTAATCTTGACGGTACATCTTAAGTTTTGGGCCGTGGATATATACCATCTTATTGATGGGTTTCTAGAAGAGAGAGGAACCAAATATGGGTTCCTCAGAAATTTCCACCTTTAAAAACTACTGGTATTAGGTACTTATCGTATAAAACTTGGCTTAAATATCAAAATTATGTAGGAAAGAAGTGAAAAATATCAAAATATTAAATCCAACCATCAATCTAAACATCTTAAGACTACTTATTGGATATTTTGGTGACATCATTTGAAGGAAAATATCAAAGCCTAAAAAAAAAATTGCGGCCTTCGACCGCCTATTTTTATGGTGAAACTACTATACATATATATATTTGTCCCCCAAACAATAAATCCTAGCTTCGTCCCTGCTTACTTGCCGCTATTGCTTTGTCATAAATAGGCTATCTGTTCTGTGTACGATCTGTTAAACAATATTCTGACATTTCATAATGTCAAAATATTGAACATATCTGGTATGCTATCCACTAATCAAGGACTAATTGCTTTGCTCAAAGCGGCACCTAATCTAGAGTCACTCGTATTTGAGATGGCAAGTGTTCAGACCTAATGATTCGCCATGCTGTCATTAGATAATTTATAAAATTTAAGTTTTGGGCTTACGTTTGTCTACTTATTATGTCCGTAGTAACTAATAATCTGATATTTTTCAATTCCAGTTTATGGATGAAATAGAAGACAGTGATGAGGACAGTGAGAATGACAGTGACGGTGTTGAGGGCGATGGGGATGTTGACAACGGAGTCGATGATGTCGATCCTGTTGAGGGCGAAAACAACATTGACAATGAAGATGATGAGTGTGAAGATAATAGTTGGGCGCTCGATATTCTGACTAATGGATGTTTGTTTCCACAACTTAAATCAGTTAGCTTTAAGCGATTAATTGGGAACCCAAGGGAGATGAGGTGGGTAAAACTGATTTGAAGGAACGCAAAAGGTTTGCAAATGATGACTATTTGTCACTTTGATCCTAGCAGTGAGTTTTATACGCCCTTTGTTAATGCGAGAAGTGAAAAAGAAGTTATGGCAGAGATAGCAAGTTTTCCAAGAGCCTCACCAAGTTGTGTGATTAAGTTCTGTTCTTAGGATTAGAACTTGTTGTATTTTCATTGAAAATTAAGGTTAGTTTGATTCGGCTTTATTTCTTTATTTGCCCAGCACTAATTTACATGAAGCACATTCCCAAGTTATGGCTGTTTGAACCTAGCTAGCCTTCCATTTCTTGATAACACTAATTTACATGAAGCACTAATTTACAGTAAGCTTTATTTTATGGCACAAAACAAGGTTCCATTTCTGGCAATCCTGTGCATCTTTTTAGAATCATCGCAGTTTGATTCTTCAATACTTAGGCATTTGGTCATCCAGCCTTTTGCATTGCGAGTTAGGCGTTGAAGGATTGGGGCAAAGATAAGGCTGGAAGATCTCCCATGTTTAAATTGCATCCTAAGTAGGTGGGGGGGTTTGATGTTGTTGGCATATTGAAGGCTTGTTTTGGGTTAGAGCTAAGTGAATCGAATTCCGTATGGGTTACCAGGTTTCCTGGTAATCATAAAACAGATTTTCTAGCCGAAGTCTTACCAAAGGGATTTATGGAGGGGATTGGAGAGAAAGTTGTGGTTGGAATTCAGTGCTGGAGAGTATGAAATATGGTGTTCCTCCAATGCATCTTGATCAACGAGTAAATGCAAGTGATTAGAAAGGTTGAGATGGGAAAAGAAGGATTGGAAGTAAAAAGGAAAGCTATGGAAAATCTGTGGAAGAGCGGTGCTAGACTCACCAAAGCTCTACACCGAGAAAGCCACCGAAGACTAATCATGCGGCAGTTTTTGAAAGGTTCGAGCATCGGGAGAGGTGCGTGCATGGTGGGGTTTTGTGTGTCGTGCTCAATTCGGGAGATATTTGAGCTTATTAAATCTATGAAATGAGAAAAAAAAGTACATACTCCAAAAAAAAAAAAATGATGAGGGAAATCAAGATATTTGAGCTAGGAAACAAAAAGTGAACACTGAGAAAAAAAATTACACTCCAAAAAAAATGTTCCATGAATTGGATATTCACATTGACATGGATGCTCTGAAACATCATCATCACCGTAATGTAATCATCTTCAACCCTTTCAAATTCAATGTTTCAAACTTCTATCGAGTACTTTCAAAGGTTCAATGAACAATTCTGAACAAAGTACAGAATGGAGTTTGTTACAGATAGCATTAAAGTTAGAACTTGGGGAGAAATCTGATAAAATATGGTTTTATTCTACAACAAATTGCTGGGTACACAGTGCCCCCTAAAAAGATCTTGTGTATTTATCAAACTATGCTTAACTCGATCAGTACAAAATTTATGCAATCTATATATCCTACAGTTGACCATTGCAGTGAGTTTCATCTCACATCTTAAGCCTCCGTGAGTTTAGGCATAGCAGAAGGAAGGGGAGGAGCTCCTCCAGTTGTTGGCCTGAACAATGAAAAGAAAGACCAACATTTCTGGGATTAGTCAAAATGAAGCCAAACACAAAACCAAAAATGTGGAGTTCCAGAAATTACAAATCTAAGAAAGAAAAGTTCAATGAAAAAAAAAAAACTGATCAGAAAATAGGGGGAAGAAAGAGGAACTTACAGGCCCACAAACACCTTAAAAGCATCATAGATACCCCACTGTGCTCCAGTAAGGGTTCCAATCATAACAATGCGCAATGGAAGACCCCGAGTAAATAGACCCACGACACCTATCTTCTTCACAGCCTAGAACAAAACAAGACATATGCTTAGCGAAGAAACAAGATAAAAGAAACTTAAAAGACAACAGAACGACACACCAAAACTAGAAGGAAAAGACTAGAAGGAAAAGACTAGAAGGAAAAGAGAGAGATGGCTACTCACATCCGCAACAGTGGCATCCTTAGCATTGTTGAGGAACGAAACAAGATTATCAGCAGGGTGAGAAACAATAGCACATAAGACACCAGCAATATATCCGCCAGCAAAGCTGACACCCAGTTGCATGGATTTACTGCATTCATCCTTGGGCTTGGGGGTAACGTGCTTGTAAATGTTCTCTACTATGGTCTCGAATGATGTGAACTTCATCATAGTGTCTGCAAAAATATTAGTTGTGAGGAATGAACTGTTATGCAAGAGTTAGCTGAAAATGGAAATACTGTCAAGAAGCAAGGATATGCTGAGAAAGGAACTGTGTTGAAGAATACATTTACTAACTCGAGTCTTCTATTACTAAAATTAAACTCCAGCTTTCCAGTACAATGTTCTTAGTGTCAGCCGAGAATATGTTTTCATTGACCATACAAGCATATACAAGACATGCAGCTGAAGAAATAGAAGTGACTCCCAAATATATTCGCATTTACTTAATCAGTTAATCAACTGGATACAAGTCGCGTGAAAGACCAATGGCAAATAAATAAGTACTGTGAAGGAAAACATACTATCCACAAAAACAGGTTTTGAAAATGGATAATTTGAATAAGCACACTTCACTTTTTATTCTGTCAGGAACTGATGATCCTTTAAAAGGCCATATAATGTCCATATTTTGCGTATAATATGAACGGTAGGCTCATGCCTGAACACATATGAAGCATGAAATAAGGATAATATTTTGCTTAGCTCTAAGAAATCAATCGGCGGACAGTAAAATCCAAGAACATTAGAAAATACTACATGTATATAGTATGTGTTTGAATATATCTATCTAAATCAAATGGCAGAATCGTAAGCATGAAACAAGAAGAAAATAAAAAAGTATCGGAACCATGACAGACAGCTGTAAGTAAACTGAACGAAGTTCCGTCCAATGACAACCAAAATAATAGGTAGATTGTCGACTCAAAGCCATGTATATTCAACTCATATATCTAGCAATTTTCATTTGAAAAAACCAACAAATTCAATGACATGAGAAGAATGAATGGCGGAAACATGAAATGCGATATCTTACATGGAATCTGTCGACCCCAGAGAGGAACAAGACCCTTGTATAACCTGCAAATGAATGTCAGCACATTAGGAAAGAGTGACGGATGGAACCATAACATTCAACATAAAAGGTAAATACATACCCGCCGTAACCTTCAGCCCTGATGATCTTCGGAAGTCCATCTGACAATCCCCTTGCAAACCCAGGCTGAGTTTGGACTCGTACTTTCACAGCCTCCATGGGACACAAAGCAACATCAGCAATAACCTCGGCGGATGCTGAACCAGCTAGGTAGATGAGAGTCTTGTATTTGACTGCGTTCTCTGGCCCAGCAAGGTCAGAGTAGTACTTCTTGAAGAATTCATAAAACCCAAGCTTGCAGGCACCCTGCGCACTGTAACCAAGCAAGGTAGGCGCCCAACCCCTGAAGAAACCTCTAACTCCTTTTTCTTTATATAGAACCCCAAAACCGGACGAGATGCTCTTGTATTTTGCAGGATCAATCTGGGTATGAGCAGTGATTAGAAGAGTTACTTCACAGAGATGAAAGCAAAAAAATCCGAAAGACAAAACCTAATAACTTAAAAGATAAATGGTGAGCTCAGGGAAACCTAAAACAGTTTGAGAACGACCCTAAGGAACGAATAACCAGGTCTCATGACTTCGAAAGGCAAAAACCTGGAAGCAATCGGTATGAAAATCCGCCGAGTCTCGTCAGGGCATCCATTTCATTAACTGCTAATGACAAAATAAAAATGGAAATCCTAGTTTCAGAACTATTCTCAGCGAACAAAGCCTATCCAAAACTATGAGATGAGAGTCGAACAAGCAACACTGGGAGACCATATTTAGACCTCTTACAATTCTTTGAAACTTAGATATGCAATGTAAAATGCATATACATACACCAAATTCAAAAGAGAAACATGAAGTGATCGCATGACAATATCTGTATATTCAGCTTGTTTTTTATTGAAGCACAGAATCTTGACTCATAACTGAAGCAAAGGGAATAATTAAATATTCTGTGTACACAGCGAGTCATGATTGCGACAAGCTGACTAGCCAAGGGATAAGAATTACAAGATCATCACCAAGTTCAATCATAATAAAACAACCAAGCCAAACCTTCCCCTTCTTTACTTTTCCCAAAACGCTAAGCGAACTAACCATCCCTATGGATGGACTACCCAACTTCTAAGGCTCTAAAAGTTTAATTCAATCCAAATCTAATCCAATTTTCTCTTACGTTTGTATACATTTGTTTCTCGAAATCATTAAATAGACCCCTACAAGTTCAATCTAAATCCTCAAATCCTAAAATCAAAATTCAACATCTCTATAATTATCACAACAATTGATGCAAATGCAAATCAATGCAAAACATAAGAACTAATCCTAAAAAAATTCAGAATCAATTCACAATAAGATATGAAATAGAAATCAAAACCTGCATATTACACTTGACAAGATCTAAAGGAGTAACAGCCGTATGAGTAATTCCACAACTAAGAATTCCACCCATAGTACATGCTGCATAGTAAGATGGTGAATACATCTCTATCTTCCTTCCAGGTTCATTTGGTGAAGCAGCATCAACAGAATATGGTATTGTTGCTGCTGCTGTTGATGAAGAAGGGAAAGTTCGATTTCCATTAGAATATTTTTCCAAATCAAACGATTTCTTTGTAGATGTTGAGTACAGATAGTTTGGAATCAGCGATTGACGTGCTGATGAGTTTTCTGATGCAATCGCCATTTTTTTTGATTCCTAGGGTTTGGGGTTTTGGATTTGAATGGAGGTTTGAAGATTGTTGGGGAGGATTTAAGTAGTTTCATCATCATGTGATTAATTGATTAAAAATTTGAGTTGAAATTGAATTGATCAGTCAAGATTCAAACAAGTACTAAAGAAGACGAAGAAAAATCTTTGTGTGAAAGAAGATAAATGGAAGGTCCGTCTTCCTGGGGGCTGAAAATGACCGGTGAACTTGCTGTCTTCTAGGTGGTTAATTAGTAATTACTAAGGCCGGTTCCTAGGGAGCTGGTATAAAAGTTGTTTTGCCATGCCACGTGGCCTGACAAACTAATTTCCCACTATGATAAAACTGAGTGCGACTTTGTGCACCCGCAAGTGCACATTCCTCCCCTTGTCATTGGTTAGGCTTAACAGGGGAATTTATGCTGTTAGAATTTTTTTTTCTCCCAATTTTATTTAGGAAAAAAAAACAATTTTCGAGATTTTCTCAACTCATCTTCTCCACATCTCTCCCTGCAGATCTGTTCGCTTTTTTTTCCCCCCCTTAATCCTCTTCCCAGCAAATGTAAGGTTAAGGGAAGTGAACCGAAAACTGGGAATGGCAATTCTAGTATCAGCAGACAACAACAACTAAATCTTTAGGAATATTTATTCCAAGTATCACAACCAAATATGGAGTAAGAGTTTATGATTATCATCTCCGTGATGAATTTTTTTTCATTCGATTTGATTCAGTACCTTCACCAATTTTGTCTTGGTGTGCTTGGACTGATATTTCCTTTATGATTATTTTTGATTTTGATCCTTGGGTATGCTTGCATCCAATAAATGGTGCCTATATTAACTATGTTTTTGAACTGATTGCCTGATTTTGCACTTGTAATTTGAAGACCCTGATTAGAAGTAGTATGAAAATTGTGAAGGGAATTAACAGAAATAAATTATAGTACCTAATACTAGGAAGGAAGAATAGTTCCCCATTATTGACAACTTAATCTCCGAAATAAGGGTTCTCAACTTACTGGATCAATCTTTTTGCAAATAAATCAATCATCCCTATGCTTGAGATGGGTTCTTCTTCGTAACTTCAATAAATATCATAGAAATTCTATGATTCAGATCTTCCATTGTTGTTTCTCTGTTATTTAGAAGAGAGAAGAAAGACAAAAGTGATGATGGAGGTATCTAGAGAGATGTGCGCAATTTCGGATATACATATTTATTATTTTGTACGAGAAATCAAAAATAAAATAATTGAGATCAAAAAGATAACGTCAAAAAAAGATTTAGCTTATCAGGAAGGGAGGAACGTGCACCCCGGTTAAAGCCGAGGTGCACAAAGTCGGACTCGATAAAACTGACAAATTTTATTAAAGTACTAGTATATTATATTATGTTTTATGGGACCCTTATTAATAAAAAATTTAGTTATTTGTGTTTAGTAGGATCTTTATTAAATTTTATGGATTATATAATATTTTGTGGGGCCCTTTAATAATAAAAATATGTTATAATAAATAAAAAGTAGGAGAGAAGAAGTAAAACAAAAATGAAAAATTACCTAGCAGTGGAGACTACACCGAGATCTACACACTACACCGAACGGTCGAGACTCAACCGCTCGGTGGAAACTTGACCTATTTGCCACTTAGCCAGTCCTGTTTGCCAGCTCCATAATGGGTGCAAAACTGGCAAACTGACCAGTTTGCTATGCCCATAAGATAGCCCAGTTTATCGGGCTGAATGCTGATAACTAAGACAACCAAAAAAAAAAAAAGTCGGACTGGTGGTCAAGTGCCGTGTGACTTGTGGTCAAGTGTCGTGTTTATTACTCCCTCCGTTACTTTTTAATAGGCTGGTTTGGTTTTTAGAGAAAATTAAGGAAATTAAGAAAACTAATCATTGAAAGTGGTCCTCATGACACTTGTCGATAAAAGAAGTGAATTGAAATGGTCCCCATGACACTTGTGAAAAGAAGTGAAGTGAAATGGTCCACATGACACTTGTCATCAAAAGAAGTTAAGAGAAAAGTGAATTAAAGAAAAACTAAAGTAACATTTCGCTTTCCTAATTAGGAAACCAAACTTTTCAAATATTTATTTATAGAAACAGCCTATTAAAAAATAATAGGAGGGAGTATCATTTTGTTCGTATAAACATAATTGTCTGCTAACAAATTTTGACTCTGTGAAAACCAAAAGTGTTGTTTGAAAATTAAGATGTATTGTTCGCATTCCTTTGGTAAGCAAATTATTCTGTCGTGTCATATCATGCAATTACGTGTGGTCAATCTTTAATCATCTATGTATTTCGGTTGCGAAAAAAAGTACATTCAGTTTGTATTTTCAATATAAGGAGATAGGTGCGAGTTTGTATATAAACCAAAAAGAGAATCAAGCACAAAGAAACCTTGTTTTTGGTGTCTTTTTTGTTATCATTGGAGTATTTGGTTCGAAGATAATACGGTAGACCAGAGGTTGGAGAAAACTGTAAACCATGTTACATAACCCAAGCAGATCATGAGGATTTAGTTTAATCGTGAAAGGGATAAACAATGATGTTTATTCTTTACAATTTTATATGAGTAGAATTTAATTGTGAATTTGTAAAACTTTCACATTCATATGTGGCTAGGGAGTTGAAATCTAATTGTTTTTACGGGAAGTTACAACTAATCATTTTTTTTATTACGTAAAGTGGTACTTGTTCAACGTTAAAAATAAATAAGATTACGTTACTTGATTGAATTGAATTTGATCAATCAAAATCCAAAAACAGTAGTGTAGAAATAACCAAGTCCTATAAAGAGATTCCTCTCAAGAAGAACAGAAGAAGCGTAGTTGTTATTTCCTTTTTGGATCCATTTTGTGACAAATACATGAAAAAGTTGCTCCGACCTTCCGGGAATCTACTCGTTGCTTGTGTCTAGAGAAAGTCGTTTTCATGTTTGACAATCCACAGTCAAACTTTGATGTTATACGAAATTCAGGTGATCAAACCTCCAAAGGCATGTGTTTGAGAAAATATGGTCCCCATTTGTTGACACTTCCCAATCTGATAAGGACTGGTTTCATTTCTTGTAATGCAAATTTTTGGGGTCAGTCTTTTACCATTTGTAAGCTTCCATCGCACTACCAAGGGGTTAAGCACAACCGCGAACTTAATTGGTGGATTATTTCCCACAAATATTCTTTTACCTGTGTCTTATAAGACTGATGCTTTCAAGAGTTTGAGATGTCGAAGAAAGCTGTAAACTATGATTCATTATCTAGATCATGAAGGCGCGCGTATAATAGATTAGTGTAGATACAATACGTATCTACTAAAGAAAAGGAAAAATATATTAGTTGAACTTCATGTGGTTAATTAATAAGATACCCCATGCTTCAGAAATAGCGAGTCGTGATAGGGTTTAAGCCACTGTGCTAACTTAACCCTTGAACAAAAAAGTTGTCTAGATGAATGACGATAACTAAAAAATTGATAAAGTTTAAAATATGACCACACCGCCGAGAGCGACTAAAGTGCCTGAAAATCAAATGTCATGTTTTCTATCATTATTGTTCGTGTATATAAATATGAGTAGGCGGAGTAACAAAATCTAGTTGGCAATAAACCAAAAGTGTGGTTTCGTTAATGAGAAGTATGATTTTCATTTATTTGGTAACGGTGGTTTTGTCATGCAATAATGTATGGTTACTCATCTATCATTTGTGTATTTCCGGTGCATAACTAGTATATTCGTCTATATTTTTAATATGATTAGACGGTTGCGAGATATTATATAAAACCAAAAATAGGATTAAGCGGAAGACTTGCTTTTGGTTTCGTTTTTTTAAAGAATTTGCATCATTATCATTGTGTTGGATGAAAAGATTGGCATATGAGACGTTGGAGAAAACTATAAACCATGGTGCATAAGAATTATAACCTAAATCGGTTGTTTAAATCTCTAGGTTTGATAGCGAAAGGGATAAACAATGTCTCGAACGTAGACTTATTAAATAGACTTAATTTTTCAAAAGTAATCTAAAGAAACAACCATAATACATTTAAATTATCTTCTTCCGAACGTAGCTTCGACACTCCTTTCATCAGGCCCATCCTTATTGCTTATATGCTACAATAGTCTCTGCTTGTTCCTCATCATAAGCTACTCCTTTAATAATGGTTGCTCCAGCGCATGACCCTGCATCACTAAAAGATATTAGTCCACATCCCATAGCATTATTCTCTTTAAGATAAGATCCATCAAAGTTAATTTTTGTAAAGCCTGTTTCTGGAAGGCTCCAATTTCTAACTCTTATGTTTTGGGCACCATTAACAACATTAAGAGTTTGTTGCCTGCAACCACTGTTCCAATCAGATATAGATTGCTCAAACTGTCTTTAAACACCTCTACCTGCACTTGTACATTATCAAATACCAATGCACATCTTAACTTTCAGGCATGCCAACATAAACCCAGCACTAGAGATAAAATCAGGATTTATATGTATACAGTTAGCATCATTATCACACCAAGTATCTATCTAATCTTTTATATTCATGCCATTATACATCCCTGCAAACACACAATTAACTGCATTATACAAAGACATAGTAAATTGAAATTCCAAAAGAAGATGGTCTACTGTTTCAACATGATTACTACATAGAGGACATTTTTGATCAACTTCATGGACATATATACCTACCTATCTTCCCTCTTAGTGGTAGACAATTATTAACACACTTCCATAAAAAATGTTTAATCTTAGGTCGTAGTTTAACCTTCCAAAAGAATTTCCAGTTAAAGTTATCTTGAACTGGACCAAAGATTCTGTCAGTCACTTCTCTATAAGCAGTTTTAAAAGAAAAGTCACCATTGTAAGATGGTGTCCATCTAAGTTCATCAACAGCCTATAAGGGAATTCTTATCTTACATATATCATTTACAGTTTCAGCATCAAATAAAGCAGTCAACATACTAACATTCCATTCATTGTCATTTTGATCAATTAGTTGATCCACGATAGTAATGTTTGCAGATGCAAACTGAGAATTTAAAAGATTAGGTTTACCTGGCACCCATTTATCCTTCTAGATCGAAATATCCTTACCATTCCCAACTCCCAGTAGTAGTTATCTCTAATCACCTCTAAGCCTCTACATGTTCCACTCCAAACCCAAGACCCAGCTTTGTCATTTACATAATGTAGAGGATTATGATCAGGGAAATTTTTGTGTTCGAGAATCTGAGCCCATAAGGCATATGGCTCTTTAACATTCTCCAGGACAATTTGGCCAACAAAGCTGTATTAAGATATTCAGTTTTCTTAATGTTAATACCACCATGAATAATTGGTTTGGTAACATTGTCCCAACCTCTAAATTAAAGACCTCTGTTGTTCCCTTTCTTATTCCAGAAAAAATTCCTTTGGATAGAATCTAACCTATCAGTTAACCTTTTTGGCATAGGGAAAACAGCCAGATGATGGATGGCTAGAGTTCCAAGGACTGACTGAATTAGGACAGTCCTACCAGGTTGATTGACATGTTTACTTTTCCACATTCCTAATCTGCTTTCAAAATTGGTCTCTATATGACCAAATGTCTCCATTTTATTTCTTTGGATTAGAAGAGGGACACCTCGATACTTTTCCTATAAGCCAAGCCTTCTAATTTTCAAAATGCTGACAACACTATTTTTAACACCCTTATCAGTTTTTGGACTAAAAGCTACTCCTGATTTATCATAGTTTATTGCTGACCTGAATATTTGTTAAACTGTTGAAGGATGTTATCCAAGTTCCTAGCACATTTATTATTTGCTTTAGTAAACTCCAAGAAATCATGTGCAAAAAATAAATGACTAACATGAGGAGCATTATTAGTAACTTTATACCCTGAATATCATTTTTATTTTCAGCATTAATCAACATTTTAGATAAAACATTATACAAATAATAAACAGATAAGGGGACAAGGGGTCTCCCTGCCTAAGACCCCTTGTTGGTAAGAACTTCTCTCCAGGAGAGCCATTGAGAAGTATAGAAGCATAAACAGTAGTAACACACTGTTCTATCATAGTACACCAATGAGCATGGAACCCAAGCTGCTGAAGAATAGAAATTAAAAATGTCCACTCAATTCTGTCAAAAGCTTTTGACATGTCTAACTTAAGGGCCATTAGTTCAGATGTTGACCTATGCTTCCTAAGTGTATCCACAATTTCATGTGCAATAACTATGTTATCAGTTATTTGCCTTGAGGAAAGTAAGGCAGCCTGTTAAGGGCTGATAAATTTAGCAATAATAGTTTTAAGCCTACTAGTTAAAAGTTTAGAAATGATCTTATAGCTAACATTACTCAGACTAATAGGTCTAAATTCAGCAGCATTTTTTGGGGCATTTGTCTTGGGGATTAAAGAGATGAAACTGTGATTCATCTGTTTCAATGTATGACCAAAGCTAAAAAAATCTCGAACCATACTAATGGTATCAGGACCAACAACATCCCATATTTTTTTGATAAAACCAAGGAGGGTACCCATCTGGACCTGGGGAGGTCCATGGCTGTATTTGCCACACAATATTCTTAATTTCCTCATCACTAGGAACACTTATCAAAAATTTATTTTCTTCCTCAGTAATACATGGCTCTAACACATTCAGGTAAGAACTAGCATCAGGAGGACTGTTAGTTCTACCAATTCTAGAAAAATGGTCTAATATATCTTCCATGAAAACATGTCTTTAGCTCATGTCTTAGAAATAAATTGAGTTGATTTTAGAATAAATTTGTTTGCAGATGCATTTAGCTCATGTCCTACAACTAAGTTTCCCCAATAATGTTGAAGGTTAAACCAAGATAATGTAAAGATTACACTAAGGATCAACAAGTATTGTTGATACAAATCAACTGTGAGAGTTAATAGAGTTTGAGTGGATCAACAAGTGTTGTTGACACAGTGCGTGAATTAACTAGTTTGGTTGATATGATGGTACGGTATTTAGAAGTTTACTTGGGTTGCAAGTATTACTGGTTTTAGAGTTTGTATACGTGAGAATTTTCTAGAAGAGTCTTTGTTAGAGTTTGATTATGTTAGGAAAGTGTTTATTAATTGAGAGTCAAGTTTGTTAAACTTATAAATAGGATGTTGAGCCATGAGTCGAAACACATCAATTAAGAGAAGTATTTTGTTTAGTTTTTTGTGTTCTTTCAAGTCTTTGATATCATATTTTCTAAAAATAAAATGCAGAGACTCAGTTTCCATTTTGAATTTCACAAAAAGTAGTTCAATTTCAGGCTATCAATTACTAATCAGATACCCCCATGCTATAGGAATAGGGTCCAAGCCACTGTGAAATCACCTTTCGACAAAAAACTTGTCGAACCAAACGTAAGTAACTAAAAAAGAAAATATGACCACATTGCTGACTAAATGGAGTGTTTGTTATTATTCGTGTAAATGTGATAACACAGTTCCTAAGTCTGATTCTCAGAATAAATCAAAAGAGTGTTCATGTAAATGTCATAGCACGATACCCAAATCTAATTCTCAGAATAAATCAAAGTGTGTTTTGAGAATTGGGAAGTATAGGGAAACGGTGGTTTCCTAGTTTAGGTCAACTTCCATAAATATGGAATACCTAAATTGACCATGGTTTCCTAGTTGGAGATGGTTTCCTAAACCAAGGAGGCTAATATTTGGGAACCAAGTTTATGACTCCTATCCAAGGAGGTCTAGGCTAAGTGTTTTAGTCATGGAATCCTCAATGTAAATCTCGTAGAGATGTGAGGGATTCATCCCACCTATTGAGGTGGTATGACATGCCTGCAAGTGACGCACAATGATTACGCATTACAGAGTTGCAGGCCAAGTCTGTGGTCCGCCGTAATGGTGCAATGCGAAGCCATAATAGCGCAACGTAAGCTATAATAGCGCAACGCAAGCCATGACAGCGGTATGCTGTATAGACCGTCAAGCACTAAGATAGTGGCACCCTGCAGGGCCCGTGAAGCGCAAAGGTGGCGCTACACTGTAAAGACATTTGGCTAAGTAATGAAGCTTATTGGCCGACACAATGAAGCTTCATTGAAGGATTGGCAAGACATGGCCAAAGTTGACAGATGCAACATGCGATGTTGGCATCGATGCATATCCATGGAGTTGAGTTGGCCCAATCTCAAGGAGGATGCAAGAGTGAAGAATACACTAAGAGTTGTCTATGGCATATATTCAAGGTTGGACAAAGCTTGAATAATGCAAACAAGTTGGTAATGCAAGAGTTGCATTGCTGTTGTCAAGCTAATTGGCGAAGTGAAACATATATGACGCATGAGCAACTAGAGTGAGCTTAAGAGCTGGCATCGATGTTTGAAGATTAAGAAATTTCCATGAATGAGTTTAGAATGATAAGCATGCAGGGACAAGAGGGCTGAACGTTGGCGCAAGGCAGAATCCGATATGCCACAACAAGTTGTACAATACGGCTCAAGTGACGGTTGCAAGTTAGTTACGAGTTTCACAAGCATGCCAAAGGTGCGAGACAAGTTGGAACGGTTATGAAATGAGTTCATAGCTTTAGTAGAGTGTCCCTAACCGTTCAAGAAAAGTGTTGCTTCAATCTGCATGACAACAAAAAAGGTGGCAGTTGAAAAGCAGATTGGCGGTTATGGAAACTACCTGATGGGACACATGGATGTTCCATGCGTGTGCAAGTCTTGTGCACGGTTTTGGCCATTGTAACCACTGTATAAATATCCCTAAGGAGTGGGAAAATCAGTAGGCTTACATAGAGAGAGTTTTGTAGACATGTAGTCTCATACTTGAGAGAATATAGGCATCACCAAGAGGGTGATGGTCTGGTTGGTCCATGTGATTGACTGTTTTGTATAATCTTCCTTAATGCAATGAAATAGGTTTATTGTGTTATTCTTTGTGTTCATTATGTTGCTGATCTTGTGTGAGAAGTGATGGATTGCATGGCAGAACCTCTTATGCTTATGGGGGCATGAAGAGTTAGAGAGAAAGAAGAAAAGACATCCGTTGCGTATTACCTTATGAGTGAAGGCAGATGCATACTTTGGTGCGAGTATGCAAGGCTGAGTACTTGTGGGTGAAGATGATTCACTGAACCACATAGTATTGCCGGTCATGTCCCATGAAGATTTTCGGAGATTAAATGGGCGTGTGACAGGTGGTTATGTGATAGACCTAATGGTGGATGGAATACATCATTATGGTTCTTATAGGATACTTATCGATGTTGGAAGATATGTCGTTGTGGAGTATTCTAATAGACGCATTTATGTGTCTATTTTGATCTCAATTATGTGTATTGTTAGTGCTCGATTTTATACTTATTTTATTATTTTGTGTCTTTGTAGGTATTTTTGGAGAAATGGACTTTTACGACGAAATCGACTCGAAAAGTTGAAGTTGATAAAGGTACCCCGGAGGACACCTATTATTCGGACTCTCATTTTGGATAAGAGGCACCCATTTGATAAGGGGTAACCGCAGAGCAACTGCTATTTACACCCCACAAATTTCTAAGGGGAACCCCACTACTATTCAAACATCAACAGCTGTTAGGGGGACACCATCTTCATGGTTTAAACACACGAATTTGGCGGGAAATAAAAGCTGCAACAGCGTAACTTCCTGGAATTGGTTTGCACGAGTTTTAGTCGGAGTTCTACTCGGGTTTGGATGACCTGGCACGAAGAAACAAGGTTGGCATGTTGGCTTTGGGTCAAAGGAAAACAAGTATTCATGTATATCCCGGTGAATCAGGGGTTGGTCATAGAATTGGTTACGTGAAAATGGGAAGGAAATCATTGTTCACGATAATACAGGGAGTTGGAATTATATCGGGTATTTGTATCATACTTGGGAAGTACCGTGCTGAGAAAAGGGAAGAATATTATTCCTAGATTTACTTTTATCATTCGGCGGAGTATTACCAAATTAGTTCACGCGTAAAGCAGAGTTAAAAAGAGGAATTTTACGTGACTTGCGGGAAGGAAAAGCCGAGACTTTTGCTGGAAGACAGGGGAGATTTAATCGAGCTATTTTTCATCCTGTGTATATATATAGAGTTGTGGGAGGTCATAAAAAGGAATCGGGAGTTTTGGGGACCGAATGGAGGGTTAATTTGGAGGAGCTGCAGAGCGATAAAGAAGGAGTTGCAGAGGTACGCTGCTGCTGCTGGTGAAGAAGAAGAACTCAAGAACATATACCTGCCAGAGTCAGTCGCGAAATAAATGATAATACAGAAGTCAGTCGTTGCAGCAGTCTTATATCTCTGTAGTCTTTGTGACAGATAGTTTCTAACGCTTATAAGCTTTGCAATTGAGCTGCTTTCTTTTTTTCATATATTTCCATCCTTTAAACACCTTTCGAGTTATGAATAAATCCTTTGGGCATATTTTCACCATGAGAAGTTAAACCCCTCCACTGGGCTAAGGAGGAAGCCAATAAGTTGTGTAAGAAATTCTAGTACTCTTTGAATAAATATTCTTTTCGAGCTTAAATGTTTTAATTAATCTCTCTTCTTATTTAGCTTCATAATAATTGTTTTGGGTAGTTTAGCTATCGATCTTTTATAAGCGAAGGAGATTATACCGTTTTGGTTTACAACATAAGTTGTTATTTTGTTTTAACTGTAATATTTTCCGAGACATGCGATTGGGTTCAAAACTGTCTTGAGTAGCGTTACGAGTATTTTTTAGAGAGGAGTGATTATTTTACATTATTGATTTGGTGGAATCCGAAGCCCTAGGTTTTTCTCTCACTGATCATCTTAGCAACTTTTCTTTAGTAATTTTCTGAATTATTCTCAAAACCAAATCTTCATAAAAGTCCGAGCAACGAATCCCTATACTTACCACTTGTAAAATTACATCAGTTTTTGGCGCCGCTACCGGGGGTCTGTATATAGATTAGGTTTTAGATTATTTTTTTTTAGTTTTTACTAGTATTTTTTTTATTTTTATTTTTTCTATTTTACGTCTTTGGGTATTTTTCTTGTATTTTTGGTGTGCATATTTTTCTTGAAATTAAAAGTGGAAAGTGGAATAAGCAGCCAAACAGATAAGTATCTTTTGTAATTGTATGTCCTAGACAGCTACTAAGTAGCATACGACTATTAATTACTTAGTATAATTTAGGTTTTAAATATACATATGAGAATCGAAGACGGAAAGGGAAGACAGAAGAAAGAAATGTTTTATTATTGTACTTTTCTATCCATCTCAATACATTAGTGTTCAAGGCTATTTATAGCCTAAACTCACAGGTCGTACATACATAGTGGCTGTATCTTTTGTTGCCATGAGTCCACATACGTGGTCTTTAATTAAAAGACTAATGTATGTTTGTGTTGATCCTAAAAGTGGGTCCCGGCGAAATGTGGTCAGCCATATCCTGAAAGCTGATATATATAACACTCCCCTTGGATGACCACCATTTATCCTACTGCACCGTTGACTTGTTAAAACTTTGCCAGAAAAATCAAACTGGGATAAAAACTGGCTGAAGGACAAAATAGTACAATACTGGTGGCTTTAAAGTACTGATGATGGTAGTCACAAACTTTCTTCCGTTGTTGAAACTGCATCAGGAAAACCATTTAGGAAAAACCTGAGCTTTAGAGTGAAGTTGGTCATGCCATGAAATGCTTCCTTTGTCAAAATTGTGTCAGGAAAACCACTTGGGACAAAACTTGGGCGCCGCATCTCAAGAACCTCTATGGATATGTATCTCGTTAGATGATGATCACCGTTCTAAGATTGTTATCTCATTAAAAAAACTTGCCAGGAAAAACCCATGCATATGGACAAAAACCTGTACGTAGGAAAATATGAGCATCCAGAACAATGATAGATCCACAGGTGCTGCCTCGTTAAAACCTTTCCCGGAAAAACCCAGAGGGTCAAAAACCAAGATGAAAGAAAAAGAGTACAACATATCGAACTGCGGATAACGGTGGACTCGCATGCCTCATTAAAACCTTGACAAGGAAAAACCCAGTGGGACAAAAACCTTGACTAAGGAAAAAGAGTACACGACGTAATGTCCAACACTCCCGATATCCATAGTCTTCTGTGGTTTTACTCCCCCTGATGAGTAGCCATCTCGGTTGATCATTATGTTCTACACAATTGCATAGAGATCACGAGCCATCTCCTGATGGCTTCAGCGGCTTCCTTTGTTTGAGAAACTTGGTCAGATTTTACTCTGTGCAATTTCTTAATGATCATCTGGTTGTATCAGCTTTTTATTCTCCTCTATCTTTGTATGAACAATTTTAATCGATCGGAGGATAAACAAGTATCCTCTACAACCAGACTTTAGTTAGGAAAATGTTTTAGCTGCTTTAATAAACCTGCCAAAATCAAAACTTAAACAGTCTGATTAGCTTTTCTCTGTGGGAGACAGTCAGCGATCTTTCATGCAAAAGATCAAGCTTAATGGTACCACGAAGATGAAGGAGTTTTCTTCGGACCAATGTCTCGATATTGATGCTGAATAGAACCAGACTTACATGCTTACTACAGACCCAATATCAGGTACCTATAACATATCTCAGTTAATATAACATTTATTTACACATCTTTTGTGTAATACAAACCACAGAGTGATACATATCCTTGGTTGAGATGTGAGCCGATCAATCTTAAAAATAAGAGATTGAATGATTAGCTTATCCATTTAAAGATGTCTAAACCTTTATGGTTGACGAAATTAAAGGACTTCTAGCTACAATGCTCAATCAAATTGAGCCCTTGTTTTACCGAGATTTTCATCTCGAACTCCTGCTTTAAGCATTTTTTGTGCTTTGGAGAATTCTTCAGGAGTTCCAATCAAATAGATGTTGTATATTTCAAATCTAGTAAATGCACAGCTTATGAGCATATAAAATGGTTCACATATCCCTGGGTAATATAAGCATTCACTTAGACGATTGATCACTTTCGTCCTTATTGAGTAAATGCTATGACATGGTAATTCTACTGAAAAACTTCAGGAATTTACATGCAGTTTTCTGTATCTAGTCTTTCATACAGATCCGCAGTAACCACATTAACTAGATGCACATCCAGTCCTTAAAGACTGCCAGACAAAAACCATAAAGGTAGCTGCATCCATAATATGGAATATGTTACAAAGAAATCCATCTCAGGTTCCTGTAAAAGACTTTGCGCCATTAGTTGACTTTACTTTTGTCACTATGCACATACACCCACCTGTAGCCACTAGGGGTTACATTATCGGATGTCGGAACTGCAAACACCCGTTTGCGGCCAAGAGTAGCTCACATTATCGAGTGTTTGGGCTGCAATACCAAATTTATGCATTTTTGCGAGAAACTGTTATTCTGCTTTGATTTCTCCTGGTTTAACCAGTCATACCTTTGATGACATTCCCATAGAGAGTGGTTTAAACCAACAACACCTACGGTACTATCAGTGGATACTTTGACTATGTCATCAACAATCATTGGATTACGATCGCAAATTTCTCTATTGCATGCATGCCTTATGGAAATCCTCTCATTTTGAGGTTTCACAATCTTTGCAGAGACATTCTCTTATTAGGAGAACTATACTCAGAGAAATTAGATCTTCCACTGATAGTCTCTTTGTGAGCACTATCTTTCAATTATTGTGATTGGCTCTTTGTTTTAAGAGGTGCAGAATATTTCAAGTCAACTATTCATCCACGCTCAAGGTGTGTTCTAAGTTACACACTTGCTACTACATTTACAGCTTCTCAAGGAAGCAATTTGATTTTCAATCTATGAAGATGTCAAATCTTCGACATGTCTTTCAGTGATGAAAACATCAAGATGAGATACATCCTGGTTTATCTTTGTGCAAACCGGGATACTTCACGCCGTTTTTCAGGCGATAGACTTTCTTCCCCCTAACGGTGGGAAGACTTTCTCATCAAATTTGCAAATCTTGTAATATAGTAGTAACAGCAGTAGAATATAGCACGTCTCAAACAGAAAAACATGACAATGGTTAAATAAGTTCAAAGTGCACAAGAACATCAAATGTGCTCACCATCAATGCAAAAATCATTACTAGGATGATACAACATCAATGGATGACAAACAAGAGTTTCATTTAAAATCTATATGAGTATAATACACAGTTACCACTAGGTGAGATATCGAGTCATTTATGACTACCAGACCATACTTCCATCAACATGGTTAGTGTCTGAGGAAACTCACTTTCAAGGGGTAGCGCTGCATAACAAGTGACCTAAAATATTTCTCTCATTATGCTTTAATATAAGCATCACATTTTTCCAACAGATGCTAAAACTAAGGTCAAAAAAGCGTATACAAGAGAGAAGACACCTCAGTATGAACAAAGGTCCATATCTGCCAATCATATAAACTTTATCGATAATTCCTTTGCAAAGGGTATATATATCCACAACGATTTCAGTAGCTACTCTGAACATTATCGACAACCAGTTAACAATTAGTTAATAACGATCTCACATCATTCTCTCGAGTAAGAGGATACTTAAATCCATTGGTACCAAATCTGAACATGCAAATATCCTTATCCTTGAGATATCGACGCAAATTATGTGGATACGCTCCTCGTCAGGAGTTGTCAACTCATCACTCAAAGAGAATATGGACGTCATCTGATTAGATTGGCATACCTCATATAAGAGGATTTCGTCTATGCTGATAAGCATATTCTCAGACAAAACAATCGATGCGATTCCATGGCATGCCTTGCAAGGACTTTCTTACGTCGAATCAAGCAAGCGCACTCTTGCTAAATCTAGCAACAAAGTAGTCTCTAACACCTCAGGCATTTCTCGGTGTGAGAATTTAGATGAGACACAATTGGATTTAACCAATGTCGTCGACGATTCTCCCCATGATCCTTAGGAGGTATGTCTTATCAATAGAACCTTCAGTTCTTCATTACTCTACCTATCAATGGAGCAACTGGGTGCACAAAGCGACATAACACGCAACCCAGGAGAGATAACTGATCAGGTTTTCTCTCTCGTTTACTGTCCAGCTGGAATAATTTTAAGAATTTACATTGCCAAGTAAAATTAACAGTAAACTGTAAACGAATCTGTGACCATAGACATTATCTCAATATCAGTACCAGTCCTGCCAAGACGACCGATAGAGATCAACAATAATGAACAACATTTCAAATGCGCGTATCGTGTCTTTTATGTCACAACGATAGCAGAGCTCTTCCAGGCTCAAAGATGGTTATTCACCCAATCATTATGCTACCGTCCCGTATTATTCCAATTCTGGTGGTACGGTGCTCATCAGGTTCTTAAACCCGAGAACTATTGTGGTTCCCATATTCAAATATGCATACCACAATCTGGTTTTCCTCACTTGCCAAAGATAGACTTATTTGCATAGGTACTGCTGCAAATTTCAGTCACCAAATTCATGATTTAGGTAATAGCTCAGGCGACGAGAAGACATGATATTAAAGCTAAATATCATTTCAAAAAAATACGGCGCTCATTATCGCTCGACTTTTGTATATGTACGAGGCGCAACTAAAATATGCAGCTCTCGTCGTTGTTGACGCAACATATACAAAGTGCAAATTAAGCACTAGCTCTTTGAAGCTCGCCGATGCATATAATAGGCGCATATTATGCACGCCGTAAAGCTAGCAGGAACACATAAGGGCGCAAAATATGCGGCTCTCCTTATCGCTCATTGAAACATTTTATATGGTGCATTTATCTTCTCAAAAATCAAGCCGAACTACTTACCATAAAAATCAATGGTGAAACAAGGAAGAAATCATTCAAAATGTAATATGCATACGGTTTTAACATGATACCGACATATTTCCAACTTCGTCTATTAGGGTCGACGAAATATTAGTTTATCAAAGTTGAAATATGAACACATTCTTTATCTTAAAAGAAATCGTCTCGATATCAACTGCAGGTCATTTAAAAGACCGCAGATAGAGACAGGCTAACCATGTTAACCCGGTGTCCATTTTTCCGCATTCGACCCTTAGGTGGAACGACTTTGAATTCCGGAGATTACTATAGCAAAGGAATATCAAAATTTTGCTATCCCTCAATATGCAAAAAATTCCCCGCTCTGTTGGTATCAAAACCGTTAACATCACCAAAATCATTAGTGTACCAACAACGATAATTTTATTCTCTACGCTATCCAAAATGATGCGAAAAAACCTTCCGTTGGCCGGCTAAAGAGGAAATTAGTAAAACTCTACAAAACTCAAATATTTGGATAAATTCGGAAATCGAATAACATCACAAATATGAGTCGTTGGTAATACGTACCTATTTTGGATATCTCTTCATATACCGTTGTTTATAGGTGAAAATCGTTTCCGCCGATTTCGGTAAATTCGGTAGGTGAGTGAGAAACTGGTTTAAACCCAAAACAAATGTGCTGCACGTGAGCACTTTATCGATTCGAGAGATCAATCTGTACAAGTCCGGCCTAAACCAAGAAATGGCCGTTCCATACTTGCTTCGGTCACAAAGTGGAGGAGAAGGGTTGATTTGGGGAGGGAAGCAAAGAAAGGTGTTGAGACCAGAATAGTGCAGGAGAGTAGTGTCTCGACTTGTATCGTAAAGTGACAGCTTAGGAAGCTTGCAAGAGATGAAAGCTTTTTGGAGAGCTTGCAAAGTTGCCTTTTCTGAGAGTGTTGTATTTTTCTCCTGACCGAGACTTGTTGTCTGGTGGAAATAGGTAAGACCTATTTATACAAGTCGAGAATGAAACGTACCCAGGCCTCGTGAAGGAAGAGAGTAAAGGGTGAAATAATGGGAGGAGGTGGTAACCGCATGGTGTTTATGGGTGAAAACGTTTTCACCATTATTTCTTCATTTATTTGACCGCTTTATTCATTTTCACGCTTTCTTAATGTGAGCGTAGTGTACGCTGCAAGCTGTGACCGCCAAACCAAAACCCTGGAAAGCATCCCCCAGTTTGTGTTGATATCTCGAGTGTTGGTTGCACCTTGAGTGCAAGTGGCGCTGCTAGTGGCGCGTGTGGCATGTGCCATTGGCATGTACGGAATACCTTTGTTGCGGGTTGCATCTTGAGTGCAAGTGGCAATGCCAGAGCTGCTAGTGGCGTGTGTGGCATGTGCCAATGGCATGTGCGGAATGCCTTGGTGGTAGGTTGTACGTTGAGTGTAAGTGGCAATGCCTGCTTGTGACGTGTGTGGCAAGTGCCAATGGCGTGTTCGGCCATTACGGCCGTGGCCTAGTAAGAAAAGCTACCATCGATGCGTGTTGGCATGTGCCAATGGCATGCTCGGCCATTAGGGCCATGGCCTGGTAAGAAAAGCTACCAGCGAGCGTGTTGGCATGTGTGGCCAACTTGGGTTGCGCCCTGGTAGGAAAAGCTACCAGCGGTGCGTGTTGGCATGTGTGGCCAATTTGGGCCGCGCCCTGGTAGAAAAAGCTACCAGCGAGCGTGTTGCCATGTGCCAATAGCATGCGTGGCCAATTTGGGTCGCGCCTTGGTAGAAAAAGCTACCAGCGAGCGTGTTGGCATGTGCCAATGGCATGCGTGGCCAAGTTGGGTTGCGCCATAGTAGAAAAAGCTAACAGCGAGCGTGTTGGCATGTGCCAATGGCATGCGTGGCCAACTTGGGTTGCGCCCTGGTAGAAAAAGCTACCAGCGAGCGTGTTGGCATGTGCCAATGGCATGCGTGGCCAACTTGGGTTGCGCCCTGGTAGAAAAAGATACCAGCGAGCGTGTTGGCATGTGCCAATGGCATGCGTGGCCAACTTAGGCCGCGCCCTAGTAGAAAAAGCTACCAGCGAGCGTGTTGGCATGTGCCAATGGCATGTGTGGCTAACTTGGGTTGCGCCCTAGTAGAAAAAGCTACCAGAGAGCGTATTGGCATGTGCCAATGGCATGCGTGGCCAACTTGGGTCGCGCCCTGGTAGAAAAAGCTACCAGCGAGCGTGTTGGCATGTGCCAATGGCATGGGTGGCCAACTTGGGTTGCGCCCTAGTAGAAAAAGCTACCAGCGAGCGTGTTGGCATGTGCCAATGGCATGCGTGGCCAACTTGGCGCGCCCTAGTAGAAAAAGCTACGAGCGAGCGTGTTGGCATGTGCCAATGGCATGCGTGGCCAATTTGGCCTAGGTTGCATGGTTTGCAAGCCTAGGTGCGGGCGCTACTTTGGCATGGTGCGGCTGTAAGGGTATTTGGCTTGGCGTGGCCTGACTAGCGTAGCTAGGGCCAAGGCAGAGTGTGTTTGGCATGGCGCGGCTAGCTCGGGCTAAGTGTGGCTGGCATGATTTGCCATTGGCACGGAGGTGCGGCTAGCATGGTTGGCATGCTTCGGCGCGTTTTGGTACGGCTGGCATGATTTGCCAATGGCATAGAGGTGCGGCTAGCATGGTTGGCATGCTTCGGCGCGTTTTGGTATGGCTGGCATGATTTGCCATTGGCATAGAGGTGCGGCTAGCTTGGGCTAGGTGTGGCTAGCATGATTTGCCTTTGGCACGGAGGTGCGGCTAACATGGTTGGCATGCTTTGGCGCGTTTTGGTGTGGCTGGCATGATTTGCCATTGGCACAGAGGCGTGGATAGGGCCAAGGTAAGTGTGTTTGGCTTGGCGTGGTGTGATTAGCGTAGCTAGGGCAAAGGCAAGAGTGCATTTGGCATGGCGCGGCTAGCTTGGGCTAGGTGTGGTCAGGCATGATTTGCCATTGGCACGAGGGGGAATTAGGGTTTTGTTCGTCGTAACCTAATTTGAAAAAAATACCCCTATTAATTACGATTACATGCATTAAATGTCCTAATAAATGTGTCACTGGTGACATTAGGTTATTTGGGGTTTTACGATTTTACCCTTTATTTAGAAACCACCATCAACATTAAGTCCCCTGCTTAGCTCGGAACAGGAGCTTTGTTGCGAGGTAAGCATAAGATGGTGACAAACTATCAACATCAAACTGTAAAGAAAATTGAGGAGGCTCGTCTGACCTTTTTATAAATAGGATTTGGAATCCTTGCCTCCTGCGACTTTGCGCAAATCGGGTGGTCGGCACAATTGGGAAGTTAGTGTCGTGAGAGAAGGAAGTCAAGCGGCATTGAGAAGTTGTTGCGAGTTGGGAAGCTGAGCGTGCTAGCTGGTGGGACCGGCGCAAGGTGGGGAAGCTGAACGTGCTTACTGGCGGGACTTGGGCGGTCATTAGGAAGTTGGCGTGAGTTAGGAAACTGAACGTGCTAGCTGGTGGGACCGGCACAAGGTGGGGAAACTGCGCGCGCTTGCTGGTGTGGCTTGGGAGGTCATTGGGAAGCTGGGCGCAATTGGTGGGACCGCTGCAACTTTGGCGTCGTTGGGAAGTCGAGCGCCCTTGTGGGCCCGTTCCTTACACGCACGATTTTTGGTAAAGGGAAATCCTTCCCTATTTCAGAATCTTCACGTCCATATATATAAAATCCCTTTCTCTCATCTTGCACTTTGTTCTTTTTTCATTCTAGCGAGTCGCAAAGAGAAACCGCTTCCCGTATGTCTTCCAAGATTTTCTTGTTTCCCTTTTCACGTAGGTGTAAAACCTAAGAGTAGGCGTTTTCATAATCCTTGCAATGATATTGCGCATAGGATTTCTTGGCGTGCTTCTTGTAGAAAATATTGTATGTATACTGCATATATGATTCAAACCCGTAGAAAAAATGCTCCATATATAATTTTGAACCCGAAGAAGGATATCATAGACGCATTCGATCCGTAGAAAATACTGCGTATATAGTTTTGAACCCGAAGAACGATACTGCAGACGCACTCGAGCCCGTATGAAATACTGCGTATATAATTTTGAACCTCGAAGGAAATACTCAAGTGTGTAGTTTTGAACCCGCAGAGAATACTGTGTATGAATCCCGAAGAAGAATACTGTTGTCTATGAATCCCGAAGAAGTATACTGTATATGTGCTTCATATGACTTCGAACCCATAGGAAATATTGTATATATGAATTTCGGACCTAAAGAAAATACTGCGCGTACAATTTTGAACCCGTAGAAAAATGCTCCATATATAATTTTGAACCCGAAGAATGATACTGCAGACGCACTTGAGCCCGTATAAAATATCGCGTATATGATTTTGAACCCCAAGAAAATATCACGTGTGCGCTTTGAGCCGAAGAAAGAATACACCCTCTTTTTTTTTGTATTTCAGTTTTCCTTTTGTTGGGCGCGGTTATGTGTCGTGATATAATTTTGTTTTTCTCCGTGTGCAGATATCTTGTTACTAAGTTGTTATGAAGAAATCCGACAAGATGTTACCTGAACAAAATTTCGCCTCATCGAAGGATGCTCATAGTTCCAAACTAAAAACAAATGATGAATTCTTTGTTAGACCCCTGCCCGCTTCGGAAGAATCACCCGTGTTTCGTGCCAATTTTGTTAACCGGTGGTGAAGATGAAAAGAAGACACGTTCGGTTCGCCCGAGAACACCATACGGTTCTGTCTTCATAAAGGGGTATATTCTTCTTTCAACTTTGATTTCGGGATGTGTCAAAGCCCATTGCGTTCTTTTGATAGATGGGTTGAGTTCATGGTGAGTAGGGAGCACATAAATACCAACTTGACTCGAAGGCATATTATTGATGCTGTTGTCGAGCTTCAAAGAATCTCCGATTAGGAAGGATATCCCGGACTTGGTTGCTTTCATCTCCGGATGGTGTTCGGACACCCATACGATCATATGCGAGATGGGGAGAAATAACTTTCTCCTTGGAGAGTGTGGCTCTCTTGTCTGAATCTTCCTGGCAAGGAATCTTAATATCCGATTGTCTCGAAGGTGAGGAGAAGATGCGGGAAGACCTTGCCGCTAAGTTGGGAGATTATGCTCGAAAAGACTCCACCGCGAAGTCGAAGGATTCTGTCCGGAAAGAGGATGAAAGGTGATTTTACAGTGGTGGATATCCCAATGGTTTCCGGACGAGCTGGAACCTGAACAGAAAAGAAGTGATCTTCATGTTGCAGCATTTTTGGCTCTCTCAGTTGTCTAGAGACATTTTTGATGACTCTTACGGCAAGAAGGAAATAAGACCAGAGTTGCTAGTGATTGCTTTGTGAAGTTAGCAAAAGGTGAAGTTCTTCCCATTGGCAAGCTATTCCTTGGTTCCCTCGTATGTGCATCCTGGATCACCTAGTTGCGAACATGCGAGTTTCGAATGGTTTCATGAAAGTGGATTCATATGTGCACGTTGCTTTTCTCGCAAGCCCGGCTATGGGAGCACTTTGAGAAGTATGCTCCGAAACCGTTACCTTCGATTCCCGCGAATTGGGGAGGCTCCCGAATTCTTCGATGGGTGAACAAGCGTCCAAGAGTTGGCATGAGCTTGGTTAGTTTTCTCGATAAGTCGCATGAAATCAGTTTTCGCCCATGGAAGACGGTCCATAGGTCGGTGACTCAAATTGACACCTTTGCTTCGCTCCGATCATGTCTTTATCTTCGACGGCAACTTGAGTGTTGGTGAAAACTTGTTTATTCAAAGTTGCATGTCCGGCTATATGCCGTCTTTCTTCATGGGGTCTTTCCGAATAGCCGCTTACAATATTGACCGTGCTGCTCGTCACATGGGTTTCGATCAAGGGTGCCTCTTGCTTACCAGTTGGTGGTTCCTAAGGATTCATTGCATGCCGCCCTCAATGCCAGTGCCCTTGAGCCGGGTATCCGCTTTCCCTTCTTTCAGACGGGAAGAGTAACTTCGACGACTTTTGGATATAATGAGTTCTGGTACGATGAGTTCACTATGATCCAAGATTTTGTAAATAACGTGGTGGAGAATGTTCGTTGTAAACCTTCCCCAGCAGTTTTGAAGAAGTATCCAATGTTGAGAGATCCCAAGCGAAAGTTGCCTGGCAACTCAGAGAGTCCCCAGGCCAAGGAACGGAGAACGAAGAATCGTCTTTGGCGGGTTCCGGCGATTTCAAAAGATCCTCCCGCAGCTCTCGTGTCTTTCGTTCTTCCAATAACCAGGTATGTGTCACCTCCTTGTTGGTTTGTCTCAAAACACATGAATTTCTCACTGAAAACATGTGTCTTGTTTCTTCCAGGGCTTCGGTAGTGTTAATGCTTTGCTGCCCTTGCACGTTGCCGAGAGACGGCAATTTCTTCGAAGAATTCCGGCGGACCGAGCCTACTCATAGCGGTGATGAGTCGGAGAAAGAAGAAAGTTCTACAAGTGAGAGTGATTCCTCCTGCAAAGACTGGTTCTTTTTCGGGAAGTGGTTCGGTGAGTTTCGCGCTTCTTTTCTTTCTTCTTCCGTTTCTTCTTTTGAAAAATGTCTAACTCAAGTTCACATGAGGAATCCGGTTCGGAGGACGATTATGGGGTGGAGCTACACGAAAACTTGCCTTTGGTGACCACCGCCGGTGACTTGGAGATGGGAGTTAGCCAATTGCCGGGCACAAATGTGGTTCAAACGGTGGATGATTCTCTGATGGTTGCTGCCGTAGACATGGAAGAAGACCCTTTGCGAGTCGCGAGGCCAGTTGCAGGCGCCATTTTTGATCCCCCGTACTTGGTTCCTTATCCAGGTCATGTGTCAAGTTGGCGGTTTCAAAGATGTCAGGCTAAGTATGAGGCATTGTACACCAGAATCTGGGAGAAGTACGGACATATGGCCACAACCAAGAAGGTCACTAGTCGATTTGCGCTGGTTAAGCATGTGGAAGAGGCTTTATCTTCCATCGAGGATATGCGTGAGGTGACTTGGTTACACCGTTTCAAGACGTTATTGCCGATCGGGAGCACCATCGCGACGTGTGCGTAGAAAAGGAGTTCAACACTTCGTGGTTTGTCGAAGGCCTTGCTGAGATCCATAAGTTGAAAGATGCAGCAATCGAAAGCCTTTCCGCCGAGGAGATTGCACGACAGGAGGTAGAACTCGAAAAGCTTTTTAAGATGTTAACTATGAAGAGATCGGCTCTTGAAGACGCAAAGTTGACTTTCTCCAAGAAAAGCAGACCTCTGTTGAATGATTTTCCTTGATTGTTTCTCTGTTAAACTTTCATTTAGGTTCTTCTTTTTTTTTCTCATTTTTTTTTTGAGACAACATACTGGATGTCTGGTTCAAAGTTCGACCGGTTTTGATAGATGAACTGGGTAGCTTTTGAGGATATTGGATTATTTACGGGATGAATGGTTTTGATAATATAACTCGCTTATGTTTTGTGAAAGGAATATTGCTTTTATGAAAGTGTATGCTAGCAATAGGCACAAGACGCAATAGTATGACGGTTTTACTAAGAACCTAAAAATAGATGGTCTATCTTGCCCAGTTTAATTTTACTCACTTCATAGGTTTTTGCGAACACGCCCTCTCCAAATAAAAGGCGGCTTTGCTGGTAGCATCGCTAGCAAGTCCCCAATCGTTGGTAGCATCTTCAGCGAGTCCCCAGTTTTCTTTTGTAGTTTTTACAACTGGTAACCGGGTTGTCTGGTAGTTGAGTCGGATTGAGTGGTAGCATCTTCAGCGAGTCCCCAGTTTTCTTGTGTAGTTTTTACAACTGGTAACCGGGTTATCTGGTAGTTGAGTCGGATTGAGTCGCCTTCCCCTACCATCTTCACATCTGGGTCGAAGAACGATATCGACAAATCGAGACATTGTAGCCGATAGATCAATCCTCCCGCTGTGGTCGCCAATTGTTTATAGGTGAAAATTGTTTCTGCCGATTTCGGTAAATTCGGTAGGTGAGTGAGAAACTGGTTTAAACCTTAAACTAATGTGCTGCACGTGAGCACTTTATAGATTCGAGAGATCAATCTGTACAAGTCCGGCCTAAACCAAGAAATGGCCGTTCCAGACTTGCTTCGGTCACAAAGTAGAGGAGAAGGGTTGATTTGGGGAGGAAAGCAAAGATAGGTGTTGAGACCAAAATAATTCTGGGAGAGTAGTGTCTCGACTTGTATCAGAAAGTGAAAGCTTAGGAAGCTTGCAAGAGATGAAAGCTTTTTGGAGAGCTTGCAAAGTTGCCTTTTCTGAGAGTGTTGTATTTTTCTCCTGACCGAGACTTGTTGCCTGGTGGAAATAGGTAAGACCTATTTATACAAGTCGAGAATGAAACTTTCCCTGGCCTCGTGAAGGAAGAGAGTAATGGGTGAAATAATGGGAGGAGGTGGTAACCGCATGGTGTTTATGGGTGAAAACGTTTTCACCATTATTTCCTCATTTATTTGACCGCTTTATTCCTTTTCATGCTTTCTTAATGTGAGCGTAGTGTACGCCGTAAGTCAGTGACCGCCAAACCAAAACCCTGGAAAGCATCCCCCAGTTTGTGTTGATATCTCGAGTGTTGGTTGCACCATGAGTGCAAGTGGCGCTGCTAGTGGCGCGTGTGGCATGTGCGGAATACCTTTGTTGCGGGTTGCATCTTGAGTGCAAGTGGCAATGCCAGAGATGCTAGTGGTGTGTGTGGCATGTGCCAATGGCATGTGCGGAATGCCTTGGTGGTAGGTTGTACATTGAGTGTAAGTGGCAATGCCTGCTAGTGACGTGTGTGGCAAGTTCCAATGGCGTGTTCGGCCATTAGGGCCGTGGGCTGGTAAGAAAAGCTACCAGCGATGCGTGTTGGCATGTGCCAATGGCATGCTCGGCCATTAGGGCCATGGCCTAGTAAGAAAAGCTACCAGCGAGCATGTTGGCATGTGCCAATGGCATGCGTGGCCAACTTGGGTTGCGCCCAGGTAGGAAAAGCTACCAGCGGTGCGTGTTGGCATGTGCCAATGGCATGCGTGGCCAATTTGGGCCGCGCCCTGGTAGAAAAAGCTACCATCGAGTGTGTTGGCATGTGCCAATGACATGTGTGGCCAATTTGGGTCGCGCCTTGGTAGAAAAAGCTACCAGCGAGCGTGTTGGCATGTGCCAATAGCATGCGTGGCCAAGTTGGGTTGCGCCATGGTAGAAAAAGCTACCAGCGAGCGTGTTGGCATGTGCCAATGGCATGCGTGGCCAACTTGGGTTACGCCCTGGTAGAAAAAGCTACCAGCGAGCGTGTTGGCATGTGCCAATGGCATGCGTGGCCAACTTAGGTTGCGCCCTGTAGAAAAAGCTACCAAATGAAGCGTGTTGTCATGTGCCAATGGCATGCGTGGCCAACTTGGCGCGCCCAGTAGAAAAAGCTACCAGCGAGCGTGTTGGCATGTGCCAATGGAATGCGTGGCCAACTTGGGTTGCGCCCTGGTAGAAAAAGCTACCAGCGAGCGTGTTGGCATGTGCCAATGGCATGCGTGGCCAACTTGGGCCGCGCCCTGGTAGAAAAAGCTACCAGCGGGCGTGTTGGCATGTGCCAATGGCATGCGTGGCCAACTTGGGTTGCGCCCTGGTAGAAAAAGCTACTAGCGAGCGTGTTGGCATGTGCCAATGGCATGCGTGGCCGACTTGGGCCGCGCCCTGGTAGAAAAAGCTACCAGCGAGCGTGTTGGAATGTGCCAATGGCATGCGTAGCCAATTTGGCCTAGGTTGCATGGTTTGCAAGCCTAGGTGCGGGCGCTACTTTGGCATGGCGCGGTTGTAAGGGTATTTGGCTTGGCGTGGCGTGACCAGCGTAGCTAGGGCCAAGGTAGAGTGTGTTTGGCATGGCGCGGCTAGCTCGGGCTAAGTGTGGCTGGCATGATTTTCCATTGGCACGGAGGTGCGGCTAGCATGGTTGGCATGCTTCGGTGCGTTTTGGTACGGCTGGCATGATTTGCCATTGGCATAGAGGTGCGGCTAGCATGGTTGGCATGCTTCGGCGCGTTTTGGTATGGCTGGCATGATTTGCCATTGGCATAGAGGTGCGGCTAGCTTGGGATAGGTGTGACTGGCATGATTTGCCTTTGGCACGGAGGTGCGGCTAACATGGTTGGCATGCTTTGGCGTATTTTAGTGTGGCTGGCATGATTTGCCATTGGCACAGAGGCGTGGATAGGGCCAAGGTAAGTGTGTTTGGCTTGGCGTGGTGTGATTAGCGTAGCTAGGGCCAAGACAGAGTGCATTTGGCATGGCGCGGCTAGCTTGGGCTAGGTGTGGCTGGCATGATTTGCCATTGGCACGGAGGGGAATTAGGGTTTTGTTCGTCGTAACCCTAATTTAAAAAAAGAATACCCCCTATTAATTACTATTTACATGCATTAAGTGTCCTAATAAATGTGTCACTGGTGACATTAGGTTATTTGGGGTTTTACGATTTTACCCTTTATTTAAAAACCACCATCAACAACCGTATAATTGTATGTGCCCCAAATAGCACATACAAGGAACGACGAGATGCCTAACTTCCTCTTTTAACAAGTCCTAATCAAAATAGGAAACAAAGTTAGACGTTACGAAAACTTATGCATAAAACTATCCAAAAATAGTTAAACAAAATATGCAAGAATTGAAGTGAATTATCCTTTTCCGTATCGTCAGCCCCCACTCCGATTACCGCAGAGCTATTCGTACTGATAACGTTTTGTAATTGTATGTCCTAGATAGCTACTAAGTAGCATACAACTATTAATTACTTAGTATAATTTAGGTTTTAAATATACATATGAGAATCGAAGACGGAAAGGGAAGACAGAAGAAAGAAATGTTTTATTTCTGTACTTTTCTATCCATCTCAATACATTAGTGTTCAAGGATATTTATAGCCTAAACTCATAGGTCGTACATACATAGTGGTTGTATCTTTTGTTGCCACGAGTCCACATACGTGGTATTTAATTAAGAGACTAATGTATGTTTGTGTTGATCCTAAAAGTGGGTCCGGCGAAATGTGGTCAGCCGTATCCTGAAAGCAGATATATATATAACAGTATCCAAGATTTTATTTTTGTTCCCTTTTATAAATATTTATTTTTGAAAATATTCTGATTTTTTTATAAATATTTTGTTTATTTGTACATATTATATTTTGGATTATTTTTATTTTTGTAATTTTTTTTATTGTTTTTTTTATATATATAAAAAAAAACACGTTGCACACACCAATTGCATCGTCAGACAACCGATTTTAGGAAAACCCGTGGAAAAGTACGCTGGACCCGTGCCTTGGGCCTTATGGGAGTTACCAACCGAAATTCCACAAACCTTAGCCCAGTACCGTTGACCAGTCTTTGACTGTAGGTATATTCATCTTAAGGTAACCTGAGCCTACCAATTTTAGTCTACCCTGCATTTGCACGTGCACAAAAAAAAATGTCGAGTTGGTATTATAAACACCAATATAATGATTATTCAAATGAGTATCTAAATGGATAATATCCGTACTATGCCCGTAGTGTGGATAGTACTTGGGACCACTACCGACCTTCCGAGGGTTATAGTTCATACCATGGTGATCCCAATTATTATTTGCACGTCCACCAATCATACGAACGGGCGAATTAGCAATATTATAATGAAGAAAATGAGAGTTCTCCATCTTTAGAGGATTTAATAAAACAATATCCACCAGTTACTGATGAATATAAAACTCATTCCATAGAAGATGCACTCAAACAGTTTCAATTCACAAGTCTTTCTTTACAGAATCACTTAAGAAGTTCAATAAATCTATATGTGAATCTGAAATAATCATGGATAAACTGTGAGACTCTTAATAAGCAGGAGGACCAAAATGCACCTAAGACTATTGATCATAATGAACTTGAATTCGAAAATAGTGTTTCCAGTCTTACCCTTGATAATACATAAAATTATTCACCTAATTTAGAGGATGAGGTTAGATATGAATACACTACATGTTTTGATAAGGTTCAACCATCCTCGTATTTTTATGATGATGAGGATAGTGTCGATGAAGAATTTGAAATGCGTAGTCATAATGACGAGGAAATTGTTACACCAATTGATCCTTATGATTATAATGGTGTTTGTAGTTTAAATCCTAATAATATTGTTGATAATTCACCTATTCAAAAGGAAGTGGATTTGACTAGAGACATCATAGTTTTAGATGGTATAGTATATCATTGTGATTACGAAGCTGATGATGGTTTAGAGGAAAGAGTTAATCCTGAGAGTAGTGTTTTAGAGTCTAGCGATTCAGAAACAATAGTCTCTTCTGAGGATTATACTAAGGTAGAACCACCTAATTTCAACCTAGAATAAATAAAAGACCATTTTCCTAAATCTGATAATTTAGAAATTAAGGAAATTGTGACTAGTTTATCCAAGGATATTGACAACTCTAGGTTTGGGGGTGAATATCATTCTCCCCGTGGTTCACCTATGACTCTTATAAAGGTCCCCAACTTGGGACTTGACGTTTGTGCCTCTACCATCTTAAAAGACTACCTTCATGCACGTTTTTCTGAACCTAATTATGTCCAGAATGAAACTCATTTGTTAGAAACTGGTCATACTGTTGATGTGGTACATCCGGTCTATGATACCATAATTGACTTTGTTGTCCCACCAAAATTTTATTTACCAAATGTGAGAGTATCTCAATTTGAAATGTGTCATTATATAGTTTTTAGAACTAAACCTAATTATTTTAGAAAATTAGAATCGCCGACACATTTCCTTAAAAATGGCCACCACTTTCATTATGGTGAACTGTGTAAGTCAAATCTGATTGACTTTGAGGATCCACAATTATTCAGGTTATTATTATGTGCTTCTAAGTTCTTATTTGAGTTTTTTTAGGCTCTGTAACCTGATCCTTCAGATCCTGTCTATGAGGAAATCCTGCCCGTGAAAATATTTTATCTAGACCCTTTCATAGAACCTGAACCCAAACCACAACTAGAAATAGTTGTCTTTAATATAAAACTTGATAAGGATGTATTTGGTTGGTTCATTTTTTTGGTCTGCTGCAGTTTTCTTCTAATTGTGATAACATTATTTGATTCAGATGACCCACAGTTGTTCCGGCTACTACTTTATGATTCTATGAGGTGACTAATGCTTTCTTAGTCTGGTTGAAGATGTTAAACTTAGCACTTATTGGGAGGTAATCCAATATTCATGCGACACGGTAATATCTTTCCTTAACTCTTTTACTTCAAATGGTAACAGATTCTCTTTGTTCATGTTTTTAATTTTATCTTTAGAACATTGAGGACAATGTTAGATTTAAGTTTGGGGGTATGGGAGAAACTTTTGAGTTGCAATAAATAAACTCCAAAGCCTAGAAATTTATGCTTATTAAGGAAAGCACTAACCGATCTAAGTGGATGGAAGCTTCTTGATTGTAGGAGTTGACGAACCAATCTGATTAGATGGAAATATCTAAAAAGTCTATTCATAAAAGCACAAAGCTCAGGTGTTAGAATTAAAGAAAAAACATGGTATAGTTTCGCCATATCTCGTTGAATCCTTTTCACTTCTATTTTTATTTTGTTTTCTTTGAAATATGTTTCTCTAAGTGATTAGGTGGGGCTCACGATTCAAGTTGTTACCACTGCTAGGGTGAAACAGAGCGATTGAGATACAAAAAAAAAAAAAAAAAAAGTTGAAAAAAGTTGGAAAAAAATGGAAATTGAGACCAGACCAACCAGAATAAATTCAATAAAGTCGACCACTGGAACCCTTGTATATGCCAGTTGTGTTGACCTAGAGTTAGGATTATCGACCACTGGTACCCTTGTATATGCCAGTGTGTTGATATTAGTCCAGACCAGTATCTCGACCATTAGGATAGGTTTATTTTGGCAAAGGGCCTTCGACGTGATATGGAAAACACCGTTCACCTTAGTCAACATCAAAACCATCTACACTTTTCTCTACATCCATCTTCTTAATCTATCCATGTGATTGGTTGACTCCGGTTATGATGTCCATAAACTATCTGAGTAGAGCTCTGTGACTTATATATGAATTTTAGTATGCTTGAGTGCAAACTCGTGTATAACAATTGGAATTTTGCATCAGGGTACTTCCTACTGTAGTCAATAAGTATGCCAACCAAGGAGATTTTTTAGTGCCTTCCAAGGTTCTGCATAGATAGTTAGGGTCTGGAGTAAAGGTTTTGTGGGTATACATCTTGTAAGCCCTCCCGAGACTATAACTCAGCCACTAGGGCCACCTAGGGGTTTAAAGGCTTGTTGCATACGCTAAATGCAATCGACGATGCCTGCGACAGTGAGTTAGGATTTTATTTTCTAGATTTGATTTGCTCGAGGACTAGCAAATAATAAGTTTGGGGGTATTTGATAGACGCATTTATGTGTCTATTTTGATCACAATTATGTGTATTGTTAGTGCTCGATTTTATACTTATTTGATTATTTTGTGCCTTTGTAGGTATTTTTGGAGAAATTGACTTTTACGGCGAAATCGACTCGAAAATTTGATAAAGGTACCCCGGAGGACACCTATTATTCGGACTCTGATTTTGGATAAGGGGTAACTACAGGACAACTGCTATTTACACCCCACAAATTGCTAAGGGGAACCCCACTACTATTCACACATCAGCAGTTGTTAGGGGGACACCATCTTCATGGTTTAAACACACGAATTTGGCGGGAAATAAAAGCTGCAACAGCGTAACTTTCTGGAATTGGTTTGCACGAGTTTTAGTCGGAGTTCTACTCGGATTTGGGTTTGGATTGACCTGGCACGAAGAAACAGGGTTGGCATGTTGGCTTTAGGTCGATGGAAAACAAGTATTCATGTATATCCCGGTGAATCAGGGGTTGGTAATAGAATTGGTGACGTGAAAAAGGGAAGGAAATCATTGTTCACGATAATATAGGGAGTTGGAATTATATCGGGTATTTGTATCATACTTGGGAAGTACCGTGCTGAGAAAAGGGAAGAATATTATTCCTAGATTTACTTGTATCATTCGGCGGAGTATTACCAAATTAGTTCACGCGTAAAGCAGAGTTAAAAAGAGGAATTTTACGTGACTTGCAGGAAGGAAAAGCCGAGACTTTTGCTGGAAGACGGGGGAGATTTAATCGAGCTATTTTTCATCCTGTGTATATATATAGAGTTGTGGGAGGTCATAAAAAAGAATCAGGAGTTTTGGGGACCGAACGGAGGGTTTGGATGAACTGTAGAGCGATAAAGAAGGAGTTGCAGAGGTACGCTGCTGCTGCTGTTGAAGAAGAAGAACTCAAGAACATATACCTGCCAGAGTTAGTCACGAAATAAATGATACTACAGAAGTCAGTCGTTGCAGCAGTCTTATATTTTTGTAGTCTTTGTGACAGACAATTTCTAACGCTTATAAGCGTTGCAATTGAGCTGCTTTCTTCTTTTTCATATATTTCCATCCTTTAAACACCTTTCGAGTTATGAATAAATCCTTTGGGCATATTTTCACCATGAGAAGCTAAACCCCTCCACTGGGGCTAAGGAGGAAGCCAATAAGTTGTGTAAGAAATTCTAGTACTCTTTGAATAAATATTATTTTCGAACTTAAATATTTTAATTAATCTCTCTTCTTATTTAGCTTCATAATAATTGTTTTGGGTAGTTTAGCTATCGATCTTTTATAAGCGAAGGAGATTATACCGTTTTGGTTTACAACATAAGTTGTTATTTTGTTTTAACTGTAATATTTTCCAAGACATGCGATTGGGTTCAAAACTGTCTTAAGTAGCGTTACGAGTATTTTTTTTTAGAGAGGAGTGATTATTTTACATTATTGATTTGGTGGAATCCGAAGACCTAGGTTTTTCTCCAACTGATCCTCTTAGCAAATTTTCTTTAGTACTTTTCTTAATTAATCTCAAAACCAAATCTTCATAAAAGTCCGAGCAACGAATCCCTATACTTACCACTTGTAAAACTACATCAGTTATTCATATGGAGATGTTGGTAAGACATCTTGTTGAGGATAAGATCATCTTGGTGGTGCTGGATTAGATTATTGGTGTTGAGCTAAAGGCGTCCATGGTAATCTATATCAGGGTGTGCAGAGAAGATCATCTTTTTGTGGTAGATAATGTGGTAGACGTTATCTCGTACGGGTGAAGACGCTACTTTGGATCTTATAGGGTGCTTGTGAGAGTTCTTGTGTTCGGTCACGTTATGGTGAGTCGATGGGTTGATTAGTCAATCAGTTGTGTAATTCTCAGTGGTGATTCTATAATGAATAAAGAGGTCGTAGCCGTTTGGTGGATGTAGGCAAATACACACATTGTGTATGTTGTTGAACCACGTTAAATCTGTGAGTACTTTAATTTTGTTGCTTTGTGTATGGCTTGCATCTATGTGGTTCTCTTTCTCGTCTTCTTATCCTAGATTATAGTAAGGTTCATGGAGCAATCCGAGAAATCAAGTGTTTCTAGTTAGCTAATATGTTTCTGCAAGATTAGCACGTAGATGGATCTGAACCCCAACAATTGGTATCAGATCTTTAGGATGTATAGAAGATTTGAAGAGAGAAGTTTTTGATGTTTTGGATTGGCAGAAAAAAAAAATTGAAGACAAGGATTGGGTTTCATCAAGTATGTGAAGATTTGATGTTACAGCTTCCGAAGATGCGGAGTTTTATGTTATTAAGTATGTGTAGGATTTGATTTCATCAGTTTTGGGAACAAAGAAAAGTAAAGCGTACTTCTGAAGGAATGAGATTATATCAGGTGATCTTTATTCGATATGGTCAAGATTTATGGTCTTGATGTTTATGGTGCTCTACATTGGAGATTTGACATTGACACTTATTGGAGCAGAAACCATATGCATGGCTTGAAGTAAGTTTATATATTTTCTATACTTTGTACTATATTCTTGTGAACTGTTTGAAAGACCTACGTAGATTTGGTTTTCAATTAATCGGTGTTTGCTTGGCAAGACACAACAAGGCAAGAATATCGTAGTTAGGATACAAATATTGGTGGAGGTATGTAATATTAGCATGTCAAAGTCTCATTATTATTCAAGGGAAACAATAATTTGTTTATCAATCGTCATCAGTTAGATCATGTTGTTGTTTGTCTTTAACCTGAAGTTGAAGAATGTGAAGATGAATTCATACTCTTTCTGCCTTATTTGTTTGTTTCAATAAGGATTTTGGGAAATCTCGTAGTAGGTTTCGTTTTGGATGTATTTTCCATTGGCCATGGTTCGATATGTTCCAGTAGTGAAGAGTTTTATTTCAGTCTTAGTATTTGAAGCATGTGGCTACAAATAAGTTGCAGGACAATGATCGTTGGATGAGATGTGATATTGGTTATGGTGGATCTATGCATTCTTATTATTATCTAAGAAGAAGTTTTTCGACACAGTTTGTAGGGTTTTTTTGTTTGTGTTGAGTATGGCATTGTGTCGGGTAGAACAATGTTTTTTGGAATTTATCTTATACTATTTCCGATGGAGAAGCTAGATAGTTTGTGATCTTTTGATTCTTTCCGATGACGTTCAGTCGAAGATTTGTTTGATTGTACACCATTTGAAGTCTATCGGAGCTAGTTGAAGTGCAAGACCGTCTGAGGAAACAGGTTGGTCTATTTATGTTGCGGATACGTTCCTACTTTGGTGAAGACCCTTTGTGAGGAATTAAAAGGGTATCGCTTGGACACTTCAAGAGTTTAAAGAATAAAGATACAATACTACAATGTGTATGGGGGTGTGTCTACGAGCTAGCGCATATTACTTAGGAGAAAACACGGTGCATGTATTTGAAAGGGCTACAATTTCGACGTGTTTTTCCATCAACCTTATGTTATCCATTGGCTATTTGATTTCCTGATGATCAGTGTGAGACTTTCTATTGGAGAGAGCTACATTATAGAGATGATAATATTTGGGGTTTTGCTCATCTGCTATGGTTATTGAAATTGGTTTCAATAGGGACAAAGCCTGTAGAGATGAAGGTAAAGATTTCTTTTGAGAAATTTGGCTCAGCAACGATATAGTTTCCGTCAAGTTATTTTCTCTAAATAGCTTGAGAAAATAAACACAACAGCGTCTTGAATTACTTGGAGCTTGAGGAAATTATTAAAGGTTTCAGATTATAGATGGGTGTGATTGGGTCTTTGTGTAAATGACGGATTATCAGATTTCAAACGTTAGTGTACGTTTTGGAGCAAGATTGGGAAAGGGATATGCACAAGAAAGAATGTGTGACAAATGAATTCTTCGACATTAGTCACAGTGTTATCCAAGTCTTACTATGTTGTGGTTTGACTCTCGCGAATTCGAAACCACATGCTTGCTAAGAAATTGATAAAAGACTATCTTGACAATTATGTTAAAGCTCGTAAAAGGGACATTGTTGTCAAAGCTCGTTGAGGTTGCTGAAGTGATGAAGATGATTGGTGTGTCATCTGTTGAAGACTCTGTGAAGCTGGACACATTTAGTATGGTATGTATGCATTAGTTGAAGATATGATGAGCTTTTTGAAGGAGTAAAACTCAATTGGTTAAATATGGTCGTAGAATCATAATCCAATCGGAGATAGGCTCGTAAAGCAAGATTCATAGAGATGAGCTCGAGATTGGCACGCTGTGGCAATGATCCATGTATTGGTTGTATTTGGTGCGCAGTCAGAGTCATGCTCAATATGCTTTGGTACATACAAGATGGTTAGTTTCTCGGAAGCTAACATGAAGGTTGGTTTATGACAAACTAACGCAAGGTTTTTCGTTAACTCGCTTTAGAGGACATGCTCATGGAAAAGAGAAAGTATGTGATCAGTTATTTAAATAAGCAATTGACTCAACTGGAGTTTATAGACGAAGATGAAGAATATGGTTCTGCTAAGGTAATGCTTAGGAAGACGCATGGAGGCTACTGTGGTAGTTTCATTTGCTTATCGAGTAGTTATGGATGTCAGCCCTAACGGATGTGGTGCGAAACTTGGAGTTATTGGCTTATAAGAGCGTAATATTGACTCAGGTGGAGCAAGGAAATCCAAGAGGAGATGTGTTCGTAGTATGAAGCAAGTTCGGAGGTGGCGAAGGCTCAAGGGCGCATAATGACTGTAACTAAGTTCGATGGAAGCATATGGGTAACAATGGTATATGGTCTGATTGAGTTGGCATGCAATACACATAGAATGATTCCAATCAATGTGGAGTTATGAACATAAAGGAGTAAGGTGTTTCTCAAGATGTTGCATAACGGATGACCATATGATGTTAATTTGTTGAGATGGTCAGATTTTTCACCGTTGTGGAGATTTTTTACAATCACCAGTAGGTTGGATTGTTAAGTCTGAGTTGAAGACGTTCAATTTTGGTTTGCTTTCTTCTGGTGGAGGTTCTACGGAAAAATTTGGGTGAACTACATTTCGGTTTGATTCCTATTGAGGATATGTAGGCAACCAGTGACGGTGCAATCGATGTTCAGAAGATGGATGGATAACAAGTTGATCGTCTCATGCATGAATGCATGATCCGAGGTGGAGAATTGTAGGGAAACGGTGGTTTCCTAGTTAAGGTCAACTTCCATAAATATGGAATACCTAAATTGACCATGGTTTCCTAGTTGGAGATGGTTTCCTAAACCAAGGAGGCTAATACTTGGGAACCAAGTTTATGACTCCTATATAAGGAGGTCTAGGCTAAGTGTTTTAGTCATGGAATCCTCAATGTAAATCTCGTAGAGATGTGAGGGATTCATCCCACCTATTGAGGTGGTTATGTGAGAGACCTAATGGTGGATGTAATACATCATTATGGTGCTTATAGGATACCTATCGACGTTGGAAGATACATTGTTATGGAGTATTCATATGGAGATGTTGGTAAGACATCTTGTTGAGGAGAAGATCATCTTGGTGGTGTTGGATTAGATTATTGGTGTTGAGCGAAAGGCGTCCATGGTAATCTATACCAGGGTTTGCAGAGAAGATCATCTTGTTGTGGTAGATAATGTGGTATAAACGTTATCTCGTATGGGTGAAGACGCTACTTTGGATCTTATAGGGTGCTTGTGAGAGTTCTTGTGTTCGGTCACGTTATGGTGAGTCGATGGGTTGATTAGTCAATCAGTTGTGTAATTCTCAGTGGTGATTCTATAATGAATAAAGAGGTCGTAGCCGTTTGGTGGATGTAGGCAAATACACACATTGTGTATGTTGTTGAACCACGTTAAATCTGTGAGTACTTTACTTTTGTTGCTTTGTTTATGGCTTGCATCTATGTGGTTCTCTTTCTCTTCTTCTTATCCTAGATCATAGTATGGTTCATGGAGCAATCCGAGAGATCAAGTGTTTCTTGTTAGCTAATATGTTTCCGCAAGATTAGCACGTAGATGGCTCTGAACCCCAACATGGTTCTCATTTCTTTAGTTTCGGTGGTTTTGATGTGTTTTGTCATGCAACTATGTATGGTCACTTTTCTATCATTCATGTATTTCCGTTGCATGACAAGTCCATTCGAGACTGTGTTTTTAATATTTCTTGATTTAATGAGAAGGTTGCCGATTTTTGTATATATACAACAAAATAGAGAATTAGCATGAAAAACGACTTGCTTTGGTTTGGTTTAGTTTTTGAATTTACATAATCATCAACGATTTTAAGAATTTATTTCGAGCGGAACATCGGTAATCAATGGTATGTGAGAGGTTGGAGAAAACTGTAAACCATTAGAGAAAACTGTAAACCATATTGCATTAGCAGACCTATAATGGTTTTTTCTTGTTGTACATTTAAAGTATTACAGTGAGATAAAGTTTTAGTTGTATGAGATATAAAGGTAAGTTACTTTACATGAATTTTTCATCTTTGCATGCGCATTGGGCGTGCCCGAGGTTTTAGCATTCTGTAAAAATGCAAAACACATTCAACGGTCATCCACCCCCGCATATAAATGAAGCGGTTGATTATAGGTCAAATAACAACAAATTTTTTTTTTTCCTTCCCCGTATATTACTTGATCTTCTTCTTCCCTGTTCAGACACAGAGATCTTAAATACACTTTTCAGAATCGGAATCATAGTCAAAACCATCACCACAATCAGAAGGAAAAAAACTGCTGAAAAACTGACGGGAAATATTCGAATTTCTGGTTAGATCTGACAAGAGTGAAATTAAATCAAGAAGAATATTTAGATCGTAGAAGCTAAAAACTATGGCGAATTTAGGAGCAGCGTTAACAGGTGGAGGAGATGATTTATCAAGACAAATGAGCAGATCATCAATAGGAGGAGATAGAAGAAGTTGGACAGAACAAGAACATATGGATGGAGGAGGATTTCATAGTATAATAATAAATAATCATGAAGAAGATGAAGAAGAATTAAAATGGGCAGCTATTGAGAGATTACCAACTTATGATAGAGTCAGAAAATCTGTTTTATCATCAGTCATGGATAATGGTAAAATACGTTATTCTGAAGTTGATGTTGCTAAATTAGGAGCACATGATAAGAAACAATTAATGAGTGGTATACTTAAAGTTGTGGAAGAAGATAATGAAAAGTTTCTTCAGAGATTGAGGAATCGAGTCGATAGGTTTGTTTTTGTGTCGTGTACAATTTTATTAGTTTTATTTGTTTGCTGGAAGACTGATTTGATTTGAGTTCTGTTGATATCAGGGTAGGAATTGAAATTCCTAAAATTGAAGTGCGATTTGAGAATCTGTCAGTGGAGGGGGATGCGTCTGTTGCAAGTAGAGCACTTCCGACTTTGTTCAATGCTACTTTGAATGCTTTTGAGGTGATTTTCTTGAGCTTTTTTTTTTTGGATGCAACTTGGAATTTTGATAATAAATGGGAATTGCCAATAGGAACTGGTTGAGTTGTTGGAATTTTGACAAACAAACTCTTTTCGGTTTTGGAGATAACTTATAATATTGTTGTATTCTAATGTCAGTAGACGATTTTTGGTTGTATTCGATGTGCACCATCCAAGAAGCAAGTGAACAAGATACTCCGCGAATTGAATGGAGTCTTAAAACCTTCCAGGTATGTCATCAAGTTGTAGGGTATATAATTCTGTAGGCTCGATTTAATTGCCATAAATTTTACTACATCTGTTGCCAAAATATATAGAAATGCCAAGATGGCTTGCACTGATTGTGTTTTTCATGCTCTTTATGTTTTCATTCTAGATTGACATTGCTGCTTGGACCTCCGGCTTCAGGAAAAACTACATTCTTGCAAGCACTAGCGGGAAAGCTTGATAAAAGTCTACGGGTCTCTTTTCTATCCATTGTTTATATACGTACACACTCTTGAGCATATGTAAATTTTGGTGTTCATACATGTCTACGATATTTTTGTGCCTTATACAGGTAACTGGGAAGGTCACCTACTGTGGACATGAATTCTCGGAATTCATCCCTCAAAGAACCTCCGCATATATTAGTCAACAAGATCTTCATAATGAACAGATGACAGTCAGGGAAACATTGGATTTCTCTGGACGCTGCTTTGGAGTTGGTCCCAGATACGACATGTTGGCAGAGTTGTCAAGACGAGAAAAAGAGGCCGGGATAAAGCCAGATCCTGAGATCGACGTATTCATGAAGGCAACAGCCGTGGAGAGCAGTTTAGTCACAGATTATGTTCTTAAGGTTTGTTCTCTATTGAAGTTACCTACTTTCCTACATTTATTGAGAAGTTAGTTTTGGCAAATCTAACCACAAACCTTCTTTTGCTTCCTTATAGATACTTGGGCTGGATATTTGTGCTGATACAATGGTGGGTGGTGCCATGGCAAGGGGTATCTCTGGTGGACAGAAAAAGCGTGTGACAACTGGTACGTATAGACTGTAGAGTACACGAGTAATGTTCAGAAATTGCACTTAGTGTGGTAACTACTTATAAGTTATAAATATATTTTTTGATCTTGAATGCAGGAGAGATGCTGGTCGGTACAGCAAAAGCACTCTTTATGGATGAAATATCAACCGGGCTAGACAGTTCGACCACCTTTCAAATTACCAAGTTTATGAAACAAATGGTACATGAGGTGGATGCGACTATGATCATATCTCTTTTGCAACCTGCTCCAGAAACATTTGAGCTCTTTGATGACATTGTCCTAATTTCTGGGGGTGAGATCATCTACCAAGGACCCCGTGAAAATGTTCTTGAGTTCTTTGAAAGCATGGGATTCAAATGCCCTGAAAGGAAAGGAGTCGCAGACTTTCTGCAAGAGGTAATTTCAAAGAAGGACCAAGAGCAATATTGGTACAATACGAATGAGCCTTACAGATACATCTCAGTATCTGAGTTTGTGAACTCTTTCAAAAGTTTCCACATAGGTCAACAACTAAATGAGGAACTCGGAATTCCTTACGACAAATCTAAAACCCATCCTGCTTCATTAGTAAAGAAAAAGTATGGTATTTCCAACAGGGAACTCTTTAAGGCATGCTTCTCGAGGGAATGGTTGTTGATGAAGCGCAGGTCTTTCCTGTACATTTTCAAAACTTGCCAGATAACATTTATGTCAATCATTACATTAACCATGTTCTTGAGAACAGAGATGACTCCTGGTACAATAGCTGGGGGAGGGAAGTATCTTGGAGCCTTGTTTTTCAGTCTGATTCAAGTGATGTTTAACGGGATGGCTGAGCTCTCTATGACGGTATTCAGTCTGCCTGTGTTCTATAAACAGAGAGATTTCCTGTTTTATCCTGCATGGGCTTATGCTCTACCAATCTGGGTCCTCAGGATCCCTCTCTCCTTCATGGAATCTGCAATATGGATCATTCTTACGTACTACGCGATTGGGTTTGCACCTGCAGCCAGTAGGTAGGCACACTTTCTTTCTCACTATGTAATGGTTTCGTGATCCACTGGAACGTTTTTGCTCATACTTGTAACTTCTGCAGATTCTTCCGACAGTTCTTGACGTTCTTTAGTATCCATCAGATGGCTTTATCTCTTTTCCGTTTCATAGCAGCACTTGGACGAACCACAGTGGTTGCAAACATACTCGGATCCTTCACTTTGCTATTGGTTTTTGTACTTGGAGGATACGTTATATCCAAAGGTGAGGAGTTAGTGTATGTTAATGTGTCTGTACATAGTTGTTATCTTCATAAACCTAAGCGAAAACTTCTTGTTAACTTCTTTCGCAGATGATCTTCAGCCATGGATGAGTTGGATTTACTTTCTTTCTCCTATGATGTACGGCCAAAATGCCATTGCCATAAACGAGTTTCTTGATGAAAGATGGGACAAGGTATGATTACTCGTAAATGAATTGTTTTCACTATTTGATTAGAGGTTGACATTTTTTTTTTTGTTTTCTCGCAAAATGTCATTACCTAGACTAGACATAATAACCTCTTGGTTTTCTCTAATACAGCCTCTACCTAGAGTCGATCCCGTCACTGGTCAATCCACAGTCGGAAAGGCCATTCTGAAGTCCAGAGGCATGTTTCTGACAGACAATTGGTTTTGGATTTGTGTTGGGGCACTACTTGCGTTCGCTGTTCTCTTTAATGTTCTTTTCATGCTTGCACTTACTTATTTAAGCCGTAAGCCCTCCGTTACTTTTCCAATCTCGGGTCTATTTTCATGTCAGGGACATAAAGTCCATTTTCTAACTACTACTAATACTAAAATTGGATTTGCAGCTTTTGGTGAGTCTAAAGCTTTGATCGAAGATGAGGATGACAGTGAGAAGTCAAAGAACATCCGATTACAGGAGACTAGTGGTTCAAATGTAACAGAACCAAAAAAAGGAATGATTCTACCTTTCCAGCCTCTTTCGCTTTCATTCAACCATGTAAATTACTATGTCGACATGCCTGCTGTAAGTCACTTATTAAACAAAGATCTTGTTTGTGGTATGTTTTTTTAATCATAGTTTCAAAGTGCGCCCATCTTATTGTGAGTATTTTATTACTTAGGAAATGAAATCCCAAGGAATCGAAGAAACTCGTCTCCAGTTGTTAAGAGATGTGAGCGGGGCTTTCAGACCAGGTGTATTGACAGCATTAATGGGTGTTAGTGGTGCTGGAAAAACTACATTGATGGATGTTCTAGCAGGAAGGAAAACTGGAGGGTATATTGAAGGAGAAATTAACGTATCTGGATATCCAAAGAACCAAGCAACATTTGCTCGAGTTAGTGGTTACTGTGAACAGAATGATATCCATTCACCTCATGTCACAGTTTATGAATCTCTTTTGTACTCAGCCTGGCTTCGCCTCTCTGCTGATGTTAAAAAGGAGACACGGATGGTATGTATTCCACATAAATCATCTTTTAAAAATTAATAATGGATTTGATGTTCATTTGTTACTCCGGTCGTATTTTAGATGTTTGTTGATGAGGTCATGGATTTGGTTGAGCTTCATCCGTTGAGAGATTCTTTAGTTGGTAAGCCTGGAGAAGATGGTCTTTCAACTGAACAGAGAAAGAGACTCACTATAGCCGTAGAGTTGGTTGCTAATCCATCAATCATTTTCATGGATGAGCCAACATCAGGTCTTGATGCTAGGGCTGCTGCAATTGTCATGCGAGCCGTGAGAAACACGGTAGATACAGGGAGAACCGTCGTCTGTACTATTCATCAACCTAGTATTGATATCTTTGAAGCTTTTGATGAGGTCTGATTCATGTTCTTGTAGAATTTCTGTTGCAATCATCATTATTACTTCTGAGGATCTGCTTCTTAGTCGATAGGGTTTTCTTGCAGCTTTTATTGATGAAAAGAGGAGGCCAAGTTACATATGCTGGACCACTTGGTGCTCGTTCTCACAACCTTGTAGAATACTTCCAGGTGAGCATCCATTACAGCAGTGAAACCGATGTTCTTAATGTCCAATGTGCAAAGAGTTTTTATCATTCGGATGGTAACTTTTTGCAGTCTGTTCCGGGGGTTCCAAAGATTAGGGATGGATATAATCCTGCTGCATGGATGCTTGATGTTAGTTCTGCTTCTGTAGAGGCTCAGCTTGACGTAGATTTTGCTGAAGTTTATGCCAAATCCACCCTCTATCAGTAAGTAAAGTGGAACATAGTTTTGCTAGCGTATTGCTTTCTATATGTACTCAATCGTTCCTACTGACTCCCTTCAGGAGAAACCGAGAGCTCATCAAAGAATTGAGCACTCCTGCACCAGGTTCCGAAGACCTTCACTTCCCCACGGAGTATTCCCAAGACTTTATTACCCAATGCAAAGCATGTTTCTGGAAACAACGTTGGTCGTACTGGAGGAACCCAAAATATAATGCAGTCAGGTTGTTCACAACTACAGTCATTGGTATTCTATTTGGTGTCATCTTTAAGGATAAAGGGGACAAAACGTAAGCCTTTCATTTCCTATAAGGAGGAGTATCGCACTTGCTAGTAAAGAATCTTGTGTATATATCTCCCTGGGGCTCATTTTTTAATTATATGTTACAGCTCTAAACAACAAGACCTGCAGAATTTGCTTGGAGCTATGTATTCATCTACTCTTTTTCTTGGAGCGGGTAATGCTACTTCTGTGCAGCCTGTTGTTGCAGTTGAGAGAACAGTATTTTACCGTGAAAAAGCTGCGGGAATGTACTCCGCATTGCCCTACGCATTTGCACAGGTAAAATCGTGTATTTTATTCTTGGAGATATATGTTTGAAAGCTGTACAGCAAGAAAAACCCAGTACGTATGACGTATATACTAAATATGAAGCGAACAAAATAATATTATCATCCTTTTTGCAGGTGGCTATCGAGGTGATTTATGTGTTTGTCCAGACCCTGGTGTATTCTCTTATCCTTTTCTCTATGATTGGATTCCCTTGGGGCGTAGCCAAGTTCTTGTACTTCTTCTACTTCATGTTCATGTGCTTTATCTACTTTACAATGTACGGCATGATGTGCGTAGCGCTGACTCCATCCCCCCAAACTGCTATGATCACTATGTCCTTCTTCTCAAGTTTATGGAATTTGTTCTCTGGTTTCCTCCTCCCTAGACCGGTATGTAATCTTTGACTCCCCCGTGGCACAGTATTATTACCCTAAGCTTTTGAAGAACAGTATTCTTTTGTATATAAATCTGACAGTTAAATTGGCATTTGCAGCAAATGCCCATATGGTGGAGGTGGTACTACTGGGGTTCACCTGTTGCTTGGACTCTTTACGGTCTCGTGGCATCTCAGGTTGGCGATAAGACTAATGAATTGCTAGTTCCAGGGTTGTTAGTCAATCCAACAGTAAAAAGTTTCCTGAAGGATCATTTCGGTTATGAGCATGACTTCCTTAAGTGGGTAATGTTAGCGCATATAGGGTTTGTCCTTGCCTTCTTGTTTGTCTTTGCTTACGGAATCAAGAACTTGAACTTCCAAAGAAGATGATGTATGAAAGCTCGGGTTCGGTCGTTACTTAGATTCCAGGATTTGTGAAGTAGATTGATTAGTACCACTGTACCAGTAGGAAAAAATATAGTATTAAGTTAGGAAGAGGGAAGTTACTTAGTATATGTAACTAGGAAAATGATAAAGTTAAAAATATGACCACATCGTTTGATCAAGTGCCTGAAAATATGACCACACCCGTCTGACTACGTGAGTTGTTTTCTATCATTTTTGTTCATGTAAATCACAAAATTGGTTAAAAAGACCAAAATTAAAATTTCCTGGGTGAAAAGGACAGTTAGATTTTGATACTGTTTAAATGGACAAAAATTTAAAAATAAGCAGGATGTAACCAGTTTTCATCCCGCCATTTTCAAATACTTTTTTCTTATTTTTAATTTACACGGATGCATCCAGGTTTCATCTCGCTATTTTTAAGTTTAAGCCAGGATGAATCCAGTTTCATCCTTGCTATTCTTTTTGTGTCCATTTCACCCATAAAAATTTTACTCGTCCATTTGAACCGTGTTTTAAATTTTTTTGGACAAATGACCCATTTTCCGCATGTAAATGTGATTGCCAGGAGTAATAAAGGCTGGTTTTGAATAAACAAAAAGTGTGTTTGAGAACTGAGTATGGTTCTCATTTTTGTTTTGCAATGGTAGTTCTGTCATGTTTTGTCATACAATTATGTATGTGTATGGTCACTTTTCGGTCATTTATGAATTTCGGTTGCATAGTTAGTGCTTCCATTCCATATTCTTAATATAATGAGATGCTGCAAATTTGTATAAAACCATATAGAGAATTGAGCATGAAGGAAGACTTGTATAGAATTTACATCATTATCATTGTGTTCGAGAATTTGGTCCAAAGAAAACATTGGTATATGAGAGGTTGGAGAAAACTGTAAAAGATAATACCCAACACTAATTGTTGTTGTAGGAGCAAAATCCAAATGTTCCGTAAAAGCAAGTTGATGTTGAATGGGGCCATGGGGGCCGGTGTGGAAACTTAAGATGTTGGTACACTCGGTGATTCTTAATTTGTTTAGGTGGATGTATTTATTTGTGATTATTAAAATAAGGAAACTACATTTGTATGTAGTTTTAAAATTACATTAATCATATTATCTAAAGAAAATTAATCTAGTTGTTTGTGTCTCTGGATTTCATGGTATTACGGATTTTTCTTTACTATTCGATTTTCACCTTAAGATGCTTTGTGACATTCTTTGATGTGAGTTGAGTAAACCAACCAAACCAATAATGTCGCTTTAAATTTTCTGTAAAGTTATGGCCTTATGGGCAGGATCGAAAGACCTGATGTTGCGTGGATTTTTTGTACTAGTCCAATAGTAAACAAATAAGATTCACGTTTACTTGATTAAATCGAATTGATCAGTCAAATTCCAAAGGAGTAGTGAAGCAACATTCACGTTTGCTATAAAGATCTTTCGGGAGATGAAGAACAGAAGAAGTTTAACGTTTCATTTCATTTGTGGATCCATTTCTGTGACAAAGAAATGAAAAGGTTGTTCCGAACATCCGGTAAACCACTCATTATGTGTGTCATGGTTTGGACTATTCACCGTCGAACTTTGATAATATTCGAAATTCAGGTGGTCAAACCTCGAAATGTGTTTGAGACAGTACGGTTCTTTCCAATCTGATAAGGGGGTGCGTGGTTTCGTTTCTTGTCATGCAATTTTATGTACGATCACTCTTTTACCGTTCCTAAACTTCCATTATGAGCAGGTAGTTTTCTATATGTATACACACCATGCTTTAAATAACATTATTGCCAACTTGCGTTTATCATAAGCATGCCGATAAACTTGGGGTTATTTCTTTTACCATTACTCTTATATCTTCGATGCCTTCGAGAAGTTGGAGAAAACTGTAAACTATGAATCATGATGTAAATCTTCAAGCGCTGAATAGATAAGGGTATATACGGTTGATCCAATGCGTGATGTGAATCAAGATTCTCGTATGATCTTTTACTTTGTATCTTAAGATTGAAAAAAAATATATTGAAGTGTGTTGGAATATTACGGTATATCACACACAAGTAGCCGAGGTTATTAGAGTGCAGTAAAGGACCGAGGCAACTGGTGCAACCAAAAGAGGATGAGTCGGTTCCAAGATATACGTAATCCACGGTGGACTCCAAGTGAAGTGGTCAAAGCTTCCAGGATAATCTCATGTAACTAGTTTACTAGATTCAAAATGTAAACCTAGTTAGTTGTATTCGATAACTATGAGATCAAAAATATAGGTCTAGTAGTTTATCTCTTATCACTCTATAAATATGAGTGTTTAATGTTGATGTAACTATCCCAGTAAGCCTGGAGATCAATGCAATTCACCCTACGGGGTCTAGTAGGCTTACTATCCCAGTAAGCCTGGAAATCAAAGATGAAATTAGAAGACAAAGATTAGAGTGGTTCGGCACTAACGCCTACATCCACTATGAAACCCCGTAGGGTGAATTGCATTGATCTCCAGGCTTACTGGGATAGTTACATCAACATTAAACACTCATATTTATAGAGTGATAAGAGATAAACTACTAGACCTATATTTTTGATCTCATAGTTATCGAATACAACTAACTAGGTTTACATTTTGAATCTAGTAAACTAGTTACATGAGATTATCCTGGAAGCTTTGACCACTTCACTTGGAGTCCACCGTGGATTACGTATATCTTGGAACCGACTCATCCTCTTTTGGTTGCACCAGTTGCCTCGGTCCTTTACTGCACTCTAATAACCTCGGCTACTTGTGTGTGATATACCGTAATATTCCAACAAAGTGAAATAGACTTAGTTATGGCTAAATGTTTTATATCTGTTATTTGATTTGGAGGAATCAGTATTCAGTTGCTTTTGGAAATGATTCTTGTATACTAGCACCAACAAGATGTATTGCAAATGGAATGACTTATTAAACCGAAATGATTAAGTTGATGCACATGCATGTCTTTGACACATAAAATAGCTACATGTATGGTAAACATGATGAAGCAAAATCGGTTTTCTTAGGTGTTAGCATGACGTTTGAGAAATGTTAATACTGAGAGCATCGTCTTTGATACCATTGTGAACACAGAAGTAATTAGGGTAGCGTCGTGTCCACAAACAATGTTCGCAATATTGATAAAGATGCGACAAACAAAAAATATAATCATAAGACGATACTTAAAATATTATTGGAAACTCTAACCCTTCGGGCTCGTCCTTGTTTCGATTCTACTTTGTCTTAAGTGCATTGATAATGGATATAACGATGCATAAAAGAAATACGATGGAATCATAATGAGGAATGTAAATGAGACGATGATTTATGTGGTTCAGCACAAAGTCTCACATCCACGGGTGTTTGGTTTTTCACTGTGTATCATATAAGGTTACAATGGATAGTCGAATGACTCTGAGTAGGGAACGATGCTGGGTGAAAGATAGATAAAACTCATACTTACTCTTACAATCTCTCCCTCCTTAACTATAGTTATCTCTCTCTAAATTTGGTCGACCCCTTCTCACTTAGTGGAGTTGGGTATTTATAGGCTTCTCGCATAGGGTCCTCCTCTCTGAGACAGTTGTTCCTCATCGTCTTGGTTAGTGTGTCGATCCCGATGGTATCTTCGTCCGGATCCGATGCCTCCAACGGTAATGTTATTGCGACGATGGTGCACCTTCTCCTCCTCCATAGAATGCTTGACACGTACCCTATGTCTATAGCATTTAAGGCAGGTGGTTGGGAAAGTCTGCACGCCTCGGACAGCTGTTAATGCAGGTATCAGCTGCACTTCCTCTCGTTCTTCTGATCTGGGTTCTCCTTGGGATGATAAAAAGTAGTCTCTTAGAACCTCTGTGGTACTTCGCGGTGGTATTACCATCAGGTGCTCCTTGATTTGTCTTCGTCAGTTTTGCATGATGATGGATATGTGGCAGATGATGGTGATGCATGCCCCTTGGGTGTTACAACGTGGCATCATCGTTTTGATGCTCTTCTGCCTTATGGAGTACACGTGTCTTCTTCTTGACACGTGGTTGGTTGTTATGTGTATACAATCTGCTCCTTTTCTTCTATTGAGATTAGTCAAAGCTTTGAAGAAAAACTCTTCAATTCTCGTAATAACTTCCCCTAGATTTTAGGTCACGTTTCCCACTCCTTGCAATTACTCCTTCTTGATTTTCGGGGCGGTTTCCTTCACTTATTTCGATTATAAATGTGAAGGAGGGGGGGGGGGATAATAACTTTTATTCATTCTTCATTCTCTTTTCGGTTATTTTCTTTTCCTCTTTTCCTCTGAGAGTCTTAACTCTTATTCTTTTGCTCTTTTGCTCTTAATTTGTACTGATACCTGCTTCTTCAGATACTGCCCCAAATCAGTTCTGACAAGATCTTTCTTGGTTGTATCACGTAGCGGGTTCATCTTCAGAGAAATCTTGTTGTTGTTTTGTCGATTATTCGTTGATCATCTTCATCCTCTGATCTCGCCATTGTTACAGGTATATAGTTCTTCTCTACTACACATGTGTTTTGATCAAATTTACCTCTTCTGTTCTTGTTTCCGGGTTTTGTGTTGAGGAATATAATATACGAAAGTATATCTACTTGCCCATGATCTTTATCACAAAATCTGGAGCCACTTTATTGATTGCCATAATGTTGTTTTTCTGTGTTGTTGATGCTATGATGGTGTTCTTGATGAAAAAATGATGATCATAGACCTGTTAACCTTCGTTACTTTCTGATGTACCTTGTAGGTAACTATGGAAAGTAACGATCGTAGGTATATTCCTTATAGATCTCCACCACAAAGTCCCTATAGATCTCCCCTGATCAGAAGTCCTGACATATCTCCGCCGAAGGGTGTGCCTTCGAGATCTTCCCAACCGGATCTTCGTACCCGTGTAACCTCTTCGTCATTCGATCCGATGGATGACTCTCAAAAGAAGGGGGATCAGGTCAGAGGTTCTCGTTATGCGGTCGATCGTCCCGTCAGCAGGTCTTCCTCACAGCGTTCGGAGCCGTTGGATATTCAACCAATCCGTTCTCTTGCTCCTTCTTCCCCTTCGTCTTCTCAAAAGTTTAAAGCTCCGTTAAAAATTGCTTTATCGAAGAGTTCTTTGCCCAAGGACGTAGGCTTGACAAGGAATCCACCATCGAAGGAAAGCTTCGGAGATGAGCCCTCCGAAGAAGATATCATCGGGTAAAGCACCGTCTTCTGAGGCCGCTCTTCCTGAGCAAGTTTTTCCACCCTCAAAGAAGAAGAAACGGGCTCCTATCTCTTTCAAACATATTAACCTTGAAGAGTTTAAGGAGAAGCATGGTCTTCAGCATTTTGATGTTCGTTTCTACAATCAGGGTGATGATCTTACCTACGATATGATATCAAATTACAAGTATGATTCTATGCATCTTTTCACGACCGTGGGAGATTTCAAAGTTGGTTTGATGCTTCCTTTATATAAGTGGGGAGACTCGTTTTATTACGATGTATTAGCTCGTCGTGGAGATGTCTCTACTCAACGTACTCATTGCCGATCGGTGGTTTAATTGAGCAGGAACTTCATGCGAACGCTTCCTGAGTGTTATCTTAGGAGCAAGGGTGAAACTATGATGAAATGCTATACACCCAACCCCGAGGAGAAGAATTGGTATACCCCTGAAAACTTTAACTTATATTTTGGAGATTATGGTAATGGTAGGAATCAGAAGCGGTGGAGTGTTGGTCTTCATACTGTAGTGATCTACACTACAAATCAGCTCAGAAGCAACTCAAATTTCTAAGTATAGAGATTTAGAATAGGTAGAAGAGAAATTCAGAGGGAGGAAGCAAGTTTTATTTTTTCTCTTTCATAACCAGAAGGCATTCCAAGGATAAGACTTATACCTGCTGATAGGGTGTAGCATACATCCTATTTACTATCTATTGTTTATGCTTTTTTTGCTATTTTTCTGGTAAATTATGTATTTTACGCTTGTTTTGAGTTTTGTAGCTATTATGGAGTCACACAGAGGAAAAGAAGAAGAAATTACTCTATTTGAGCCAAAAGGGCAAAATTGTCATTTCATGGGCAAGCACTATTTGGAGCCCAGTCAAGGTTAAGGGGCAACTCTCTTTTGGAGGAGTACTAAATACAGTCGAGCTGAGGTTAAGGGGGTTGCTATCTGAGTGGCCCTTATCTAAGTCGGTGGGGTGTCTGAATCCATCTGATAACCCTATTGTCGTCTCTTCCCAAATCATTAGTACCTGAATTTAAGAAAAGAGAGAGTTTTCTCCCATTCACATCTCATACACAGATTGAGGAAGAAAAGCAGTCATGGCTGCTGATTAATGTTATTGAAATCGAGAGAGAGCAGAATCGAGAGAAAAGATGAATGACGAGAAGAATTAAAAGAGAAGAAATCGGAGATCGAATTAGGGTTTCTTTCAGTTCTTCCCCAAAAATGGAATTAGGGTTCAATAGCGATAGAAATTGGGGTTTGCTTCTGAATCTGAGCTGATGAAGATGAGAAATTGGAGTTCGTAATGGGTTTAATCGATGGACTCCTAGCCGCCGCTTTGAAACCAAGAGAAGAAAGTTAAATCACTGCTGTTGAGATCGATAAATTGAGAAATGAAAGGCGTTTTGAGATAATTGTAAGAACACAGAAAGGATGAAATCAAGATATCCATGGAATCAGTGAGCTAGATAGAAGAAGAAGAAGCAGCTGGGTTCGATTTAGTGTTGAATTTCAAGAGTTTGGTGTTGTTGTAAAGCCTGGGTATAATTGAATTCTTGGAGTGAGATGTTGTTAAGCGTGTTGCCGTGATGTTGAGAAGATGGAAATATAGATGGAATTGAAGCAAATGGGTATTGAGAATTGAGGTTCGATGTTGGAGTGATTATGGGTTTGTCATTCTGCTGCTGAACATTGGGTTCTGGTGATGAGTTGAAGATGGGTTTAATTTGATTGGAAGTGGTGTTGATATTGCTGCTATGGAATGGAAGTTGAGCTCACAAGAAAAGAACAACTAGTTCTGGTGGTTGAAGTTGTGAGAGCTATTGATGGTCACTGTTAAGAGATCTGGGAGGTGATACTGAAATTGCAGGGATGAAGGAGTTGATTTATCGATTGTATTGAGTTGTTGCTGTGATGGATTGTATGGATGAATAGAAGATGGGTTTGTGGCTTTACTGGAATACAAGAGTTGGAGTATGTTCTTTGTGGATTCAATGGGTTAGTAATGTCTTTGCGGGATGAAGGGTGTTTGAAGCAGAAATTGTGTGGATTGCAAACTGTTAGATGTATGTTAGGATACAGGTTATGCAGGCATTGAAGACATAGATTGGCCTGAAATTGGCCTGAGAAATGCCCAGAAACCGGAGGAAACTCTGTCTGAATTTTCCCTCAGGCGATTCAACTCGCTTCCAGCAACCGATTCAGATGACCGATCCAACTCACCCCGATTAGACCAACACCGATCAAGACACTAACTCAGCGGACTCGGTGGTGACTCTACTCTCTTGACCCGATTGACTAACGGTTGACCGTCTTGACAGCTTAACTCGACGGATCGATGACGGAATATTCCTTTGACGGAGAAGAAGATTCCTAAGCGACGTTTTCGCCAAATTCGCCATAATACCATATTTCCCAGCGACCAAAATTACCGATTTTTGTGTGGATTTTACTCATGGGTGTGAAGACTTGGACTTGGAATTGGATGGAGAATTTGGATCAAATTTGGAAAGAGAAGATGGAAGAGTTGAGAAAGGCTTGGATTTGGAAATTGAATTGCTAAAGGAAAAGGATTCTAGTCCTTGGAAGATATGGAGAATATTGAAGCCTATAAATAGAGAAGTTTTCTACATCTTTTACACACCTCTCTACACACACAACACTTGTGTTTTTGCTTTCAATTCTTCTTCTTAATTATTTGTGTGAACTTTGAAAATTCTCCTTTTAATTATTTGTGTGAATTTCAAAAACATGAGTAGCTAATTTTATTATTGATTGAGGATGAATTCCTAGTTCTTAACATGATTTGAGTTTTGTTTCAATTCTATCTTGAAGTTGTTCACATGATTATCGATTGTTTTTACTAATAGGAATGTTTATTCATTCATGATTGATTGATAGATTGTTTAGAGTGCACGCTAAATTGATTTGTTAATTTGATATAAATCTAGTATAAGTTAGGGAATAAGTAATCGTTCTCATCACTTTACACAAGTAGAAAACACGAGACCTTGCGGAGGGATTCCGTGGAGCGATTGTGTGTAAAAACAACGCTAGAAAGTGGACCAAGCAAACCGAGTTTAACTACTAGTACTAAACCTAAATTCATAGATCTTAATGCATTCGGGAATTACATCTTGTAAGCGAACCTCAAGGTGGTTCTTTTGAATAGAATCGATAACTAAGCGGACTTGTTACTTAGTGAAATAAGGGATTTTGGGGCTAGCTAAGCGGACTGCTATCCTACGGTTGGTGATAATTTGTGACTAATAACAAGTAGAAAAGAACATAACTTTAATCATTGTTTTGCAACGAAGAAGGATTCCTTGATCTTGTCTCTCTTATTGATTTCAACTTTATCTTTTTGCTTTATTTATTTTCTTTTGTTTTATATACCCCCTTTTTGTGATAATTTTTACAACTAGAATCTCTTGCTCCTCGTGGGAACGAACTTGACTTCCATTATATTATTTTTAATTGAGTGGAAATATTAATTAATTTGATTGCACCTACGACACGCATCAAATTTTGGCTAACTTCTTAGGGAGCAATTTATTTTAGTTGTTTTTATTTTTCTTTTTGGTTTATTCTTGCTTTGTTGGATTCTATATCGTATCTAACTTAGGTTTCTGAGAATATTATTCAGGTATCGGTTTTCCATGTATGGTGGACAAGAGCAAGCATATTACAACAATCAATACGGTTTTCAACCTCAACATTATGGCAACTTCCAACCATCCTTAGGATACAATCAAAACCAATCTTTTGGCTATGATCAAATTCCTACTGAGAACCTTATGGATATTCTCATACATATCAACAACCTTATGACGGGTATGTAAGTGGACAATCACAAGGATGGGAGGATAGTTTTGTTTATCATCAGAAATTCTCTAGTTTTACAGATAAGATGTCTGCCATGATTGGGGATCTTCAACAAAAGTTGCAAGAATCACTACAAGACCAGCAACCTTATGTTTGGGAGGAACCACGTCGAGACGGCATTGCTAAAGAACGAAGAGACATGGATCAATACAAGGAGGATAGGGATAAAGAAGAATTTTGCTATCAAAGCAATAACTATTCTAATGTGCCTATGGTGTGTAGTGAATATTTGATCGATGATTATGTTGGAAAAGGCCAACCTTTGGAGACTTTTGAAGATGCTAGTGTAGCTTACTCGAGCCTTGATCTTAATAATGATCAAGCACCTATTCAAAAGGTAGAGCTTGAGGAAGATGCAATTAGTGCTTGGAAAAAATTCCTTAGGGAAAGATATGATTCCGCGGAAGTGTATGAGCGTTGCAACAATGATGAAGTTATTCCAACTCCGGATAAAAATAACGATCCTTCGCCTATTCAAAAGGAGGAGATTGAGTGTGACTTACCTATTGTTATAAACGGTGTAACACCCGCACAAGAAGATCTTACAATCTATACCGACGAGAATCATTTTAGTGAATGGCCTGATTCCAATGATGAGAATGTTGAAGAGATGATGCTAGAGGATGAAACCACATAGATTGATTTTGTGGAAGACCCAATTGAACTTGCCAAAGATTATAATGATGCCGAGACTTTGGTTAAGGTAGAAAATAACGACGAAAGGTTGCAAGATTTGATAGAGGACCACGATATACAAGAGGTAAGTAATTCATATGAATTCTCTAAGGATGAAGAGGATTCCGTAAAACAAGAGATTGTGCAAGGTTTGTCTAACCCTTTTCCTATTGATTCTTCTCCTTTACCTCTTATTGGTTTGAATGTATGTGCTTCGAAAGTATTTTTGGATGATTTTGTTTCTAGATATCCACCATTGGAAACACTTGATGCTAACACTATGCAGGTTTTCCAAAAAGAATACATGGAAGTTCCCAAATTCTATGTTCTTTATACACTTCCGAGTGTGGACGAGAATAAGTGTGGGGGAAATTTCTATCGAGCAATAATTTCACTATTGTTTTCTTGTGCTAATATTTGTATGGAGTTATTGTTTTCAAAACAGGTATTATGGGTGGATCCTCAAATTTTCAGATTGTTAGTATATGGGGAATGAATCGTGCAAGAGCTAAGTCGGGGCGTCGACTTTAAAACAAGCGCTTAATGGGAGGCAACCCATAGGTTTTGTATTTCTTATCTTTTTGCTTTTTGTTATTTATTTTTTCTTGTTCCATATCATGTTAAAATTTCCCACCTTCACTTTACTAAGAGGGAAAAAAAAAAGTTTTACATAAACTTCAACTTTTAGAGATTTTAGAGTCCCTAGCATACTTCTAGGTATGTTTACATAGAGATTTTGACCGACATAATTGAACTTGGAAGTGTTAGGGAACTACATTCGGATTTCTTGCTTGTTAGAGTGTTAAATAATGGATTTAATCATGCCGGTGATGCGAATTTGGTGCAGGGAGAAATGCATTATTAGAGTTGCTGATCAATCATTAGTGGAGACTACCCGTATTCATATCATGTGAGGCACCGACCAGAAATTTTCCATATACTAAAGAGCTTTCTTTTGAGTGTGTGTCACCGTACGTTAATTCCGGGTAGAATGGTGAGCTACCCAACCTCCCACCAATATAAGCACTACTCTTTGATCTCTTGAGTGCTAATTTTGTCAATCATGAGGGTGACATCCATGGATGAAAGCTTCCTTCTTGTAGTTCGATTTGCAGTTAGCACCATTCTCTCTCGCGACAACAACGGATCCATAGAAACACCATCATCATCAACAAGGAGCGACATCAAAATCTACAAGGAAAGTTGGAAAAAGTTCACGGTTTACAAGCAACGGAATGAGAAAAAGAGCAAATTTCAAATACAAGTAAAGCAACATACAAAGAGCATATTTTTACATATATGTTGAGGACTTACACTACAATGAGGTAATTTCATATCCAAGTATGAAGACTTATTTATAAAAGCGAAGAAAAGCAAAAGGTGAGAATTATTGAAGTTTATGATTTTGAGGCGATACAAGTTGTGAAGAATCAAGCGGTAAAATACTTCTTCCACGGCCATGGTTTATTTTGTATTTAATTTCTCTTGTTTTGTAACAAAAAAAAAAAAAAAAAAAGAGAAATATTTGTTTTGTTAATAAGCCGTGGGGAAGGAAAATCTATAAGTAAGTTCCAAGCGACAAGGATTTTTAAGGTAAAAGGTTACAAATTGTCAAGGATTTATGAAATTCGAGAGTTTATCATCAATAGTTGAAACCGAAGACGAAGACCAAGGAGATCAAGACGAGGAGCGGAAGACGTTTCTATTGGATGCCGTGAGAGTGGTGTTATCATAATTGGCGATCGGATGTGAAGGTGAGTAAGTAATCTCATCCTCGATAATAGTGGTTGATTTCCTTTGTTAGAGATCGTCAGAAAAATGGTTTTTCAAAATATTAAAAGATGTGGGTTTTTAAAAATATTTCGGAAGTTTTCCTTCCCACCATTCAACGTGTTGCAGGAATTCTCTCTTCATTCCTACTCCGCACACATGTGAGAACCATAAAAAAGCCGTCTTTTTGAGTGCAATTATCATAAAATCCTTTTGGTGAGGCGCGAGTCGAGGCGAAATGCTTATTAATTGTTTCTCAAACACGCATTCTCTCATTATGGTGTGGTTATTTCTCACTCAACATTTAAGAATGAGAATATGTTCTTTAGTATTTCTAACTTCTTATTACTAGCATGCAAAACTCTATGTCCTCATAGCTTTTTGGATGCTTGGGACGCTTGAACGCTTTGAAGTTGTGAGTTTTTAGTTTGATTTGCTCGAGGACTAGCAAAGTCTAAGTGTGGGGGAATTTGATAGGGTGTAGAATACATCCTATTTACTATCTATTGTTTATGCTTTCTTTGCTATTTTACTGGGAAATTATGTATTTTACGCTTGTTTTGAGTTTTGTAGCTATTATGGAGTCACACAAAGGAAAAGAAGAAGAAATTACTCTATTTGAGCCAAAAGGGCAAAATTGTCATTTCATGGGCAAGCACTATTTGGAGCCCAGTCAAGGTTAAGGGGCGACTCTCTTTTGGAGGAGTACTAAATCTGATCGAGCTGAGGTTAAGGGGTTGCCATCTGAGTGGCCCTTATCTAAGTCGGTGGGGTGTCTGAATCCATCTGATAACCCTATTGTCGTCTCTTCCCAAATCATTAGTACCTGAATTTAAGAAAAGAGAGAGTTTTCTCTCATTCACATCTCATACACAGAGTGAGGAAGAAAAGCAGTCATGGCTGCTGATTAATGTTATTGAAATCGAGAGAGAGCAGAATCGAGAGAAAAGATGAATGACGAGAAGAATTAAAAGAGAAGAAATCGGAGATTGAATTAGGGTTTCTTTCAGTTTTTCCCCAAAAATGGAATTAGGGTTCAATAGCGATAGAAATTGGGGTTTGCTTCTGAATCTGAGCTGATGAAGATGAGAAATTGGAGTTCGTAATGGGTTTAATCGATGGACTCCTGCTGCTGCTGAAACCAAGAGAAGAAAGTTAAATCACTGCTGTTGAGATCGAGAAATTGAGAAATGAAAGGGGTTTTGAGATAATTGTAAGAACACAGAAAGGATGAAATCAAGATATCTATGGAATTAGTGAGCTAGATAGAAGAAGAAGAAGCAGCTGGGTTCGATTTAGTGTTGAATTTCAAGAGTTTGGTGTTGTTGTAAAGCCTGGGTTTGATTCGAATTGCTGGAGTGAGATGTTGTTAACTGTGCTGCCGTGATGTTGAGAAGATGGAAATATAGATGGAATTGAAGCAGCTGGTATTGAGAATTGAGGTTCGATGTTGGAGTGATTATGGGTTTGTCATTCTGCTGCTGAACATTGGGTTCTGGTGATGAGTTGAAGATGGGTTTAATTTGATTGGCAGTGGTGTTGATATTGCTGCTGTGGAATGGAAGTTGAGATCACAAGAAAAGAACAACTAGTTCTGGTGGTTGAAGTTGTGAGAGCTATTGATGGTCACTGTTAAGAGATCTGGGAGGTGATACTGAAATTGCAGGGATGAAGGAGTTGATTTGTCGATTGTATTGAGTTGTTGCTGTGATGGCTTGTATGGATGAATAGAAGATGGGTTTGTGGCTTTACTGGAATACAAGAGTTGGAGTCTCATTCTTTGTGACAGTTCAATGGGTTAGTAATGCTGCAGGAATGAAGGGTGTTTGAAGCAGAAATTGTGTGGATTGCAAACTGTTAGATGTATGTTAGGATACAGGTTATGCAGGAATTGAAGACATAGATTGGCCTGAGAAATGCCCAGAAAACAGAGGAAACTCTGTCTGAATTTTCCCTCAGGCGATTCAACTCGCTTCCAGCAACCGATTCAGATGACCGATCCAACTCACCCCAGTTAGACCAGTCAGCTGATCAAGACACTAACTCAAGCTGACTCGGTGGCTGACTCTACTCTCTTAACCCAGTTGACTAACGGTTGACCGTCTTGACCGTTAACTCTGACGGATCAGTGACGGAATATTCCTTTGACGGAGAAGAAGATTCCGGCGACGTTTTCCGGCCAAATTCCGGCCATAATACCATATTTCCGGCGACCAAAATTACCGATTTTTGTGTGGATTTTACTCATGGGTGTGAAGACTTGGACTTGGAATTGGATGGAGAATTTGGATCAAATTTGGAAAGAGAAGATGGAAGAGTTGAGAAAGGCTTGGATTTGGAAATTGAATTGCTAAAGGAAAAGGATTCTAGTCCTTGGAAGATATGGAGAATATTGAAGCCTATAAATAGAGAAGTTTTCTACATCTTTTACACACCTCTCTACACACACAACACTTGTGTTTTTGCTTTCAATTCTTCTTCTTAATTATTTGTGTGAACTTTGAAAATTCTCCTTTTAATTATTTTTGTGAATTTCAAAAACATGAGTAGCTAATTTTATTATTTATTGAGGATGAATTCCTAGTTCTTAACATGATTTGAGTTTTGTTTCAATTCTATCTTGAAGTTGTTCACATGATTATCGATTGTTTTTACTAATAGGAATGTTTATTCATTCATGATTGATTGATAGATTGTTTAGAGTGCACGCTAAATTGATTTGTTAATTTGATATAAATCTAGTATAAGTTAGGGAATAAGTAATCGTTCTCGACACTTTACACAAGTAGAAAACACGAGACCTTGCGGAGGGATTCCGTGGAGCGATTGTGTGTAAAAACAACGCTAGAAAGTGGACCAAGCGAACCGAGTTTAACTACTAGTACTAAACCTAAATTCATAGATCTTAATGCATTCGGGGAATTACATCTTGTAAGCGAACCTCAAGGTGGTTCTTTTGAATAGAATCTGATAACTAAGCGGACTTGTTACTTAGTGAAATAAGGGATTTTGGGGCTAGCTAAGCGGACCTGCTATCCTACGGTTGGTGATAATTTGTGACTAATAACAAGTAGAAAAGAACATAACTTTAATCATTGTTTTGCAACGAACAAGGATTCCTTGATCTTGTCTCTCTTATTGATTTCAACTTTATCTTTTTTCTTTATTTATTTTCTTTTGTTTTATATACCCTCCTTTTTGTGACAATTTTTACAACTAGAATCTCTTGCTCCTCGTGGGAACGAACTTGACTTCCGTTATATTATTTTTAATTGAGTGGAAATATTAATTAATTTGATTGCACCTACGACACGCATCACCTGCACACACGCACACGGCGTGCAAAGCACGTGTGATAGGCACGGACACAACAAACGGTAAAAGATTCAAATTACAACACTAAGATTATTATTGGGGTGACTTTAACCAAGGATGGCTGCCCCTACAAGAAGTGGTTTGTTAAAGTTCAAAGTTCATGACAAACCCCCTTACTTCTCAAGATTCTTGTCCTCAAGGATCAATTTTGGAAATTGTGCCTCCATAAACTGTCTGTGCTCTCAAGTGGCCTCAGCTGCATCTATTCCTTTCCATTGCACTAGTACCTGAGCAACATCATGATTGTTCTTCCTAATTTTCCTTGTACTCAGCACTGACAGTGGTCTCACTTTCATTTCTCCTTCTTTGTTAATGGTTGGTAGTACTGTCTGGGGAAGCACTCCATTCCCTAGCTTTGGCTTCAGTTGAGAAACATGGAAAGTGGGATGAATTCTAGACCCTGCTGGTAACTTCAGTCTATAAGCTACTTGCCCAATCTTCTCTTTAACTTGATAAGGTCAAAAGAATTTGGCTGAGAGTTTCAGGTTCCTCCTTAGCTGAACTTATGTTTGCCTGTATGGTTGCAGTCTTAGATACACCGAATCCCCTACTTCAAAAGACCTTTCTGATCTTTTCTTGTCATCCTAGATCTTCATCCTGTGTTGATATGCTTCTAGAGATTCCTTGAGTAACAGTTTCATGGATTCTCTCTGCTCAATATAATCTTCCACTGCCGAGCTAACACCTTGAGCACAAGAAGAGACACCAAACTGTGGGGGTGCAAAGCCAAACAATGCTTCAAAAGTGGAGAGTTTAAGACTTGTGTGGTAACTGGTGTTATACTACCGATGTGCCATAGGTAACCAAGTCACCCACTTATTGGGCTTGAAACTAGTCATACACCTTAGATAAGCTTCTAGACAAGCATTCACCCTCTCAGTATGGCCATCAGTCTGAGGGTGATATGCAGAGCTCAAATGCAAAGATGTCCCTAGCCTACTGAACAAGGCTTGCCAGAAATTACTTATTCAACATCTCTATCTGATACTATGGATTTAGGAAGTCCATGGAGTTTGAACACAGTATCCATAAATACCTTAGCAACAGATGATGCAGTGCAAGGATGGCTCGGAGCTATGAAATGGCTGAATTTAGTTAACCTGTTGTTTATGGGTAAAAATCGTTTCCGCCGATTTTGGTAAATTCGGTAGGTGAGTGAGCACTTTCTAGATTCGAGAGATCAATCTGTACAAGTCCGTCCTAAAGCAAGAAATGGCCGTTCCAGACTTGCTTTGATCACAAAGTGGAGGAGAAGGGTTGATTTGGGGAGGGAAGCAAAGAAAGGTGTTGAGACCAGAATAATTCTGGGAGAGTAGTGTCTCGACTTGTATCGAAAAACCGAAAGCTTCGGAAGCTTGCAAGAGATGAAAGCTTTTGGGAGAGCTTGCAAAGTTTCCTTTTACGAGAGTGTTGTGTTTTTCTCCGACCGAGACTTTTTATCCGGTGGAAATAGGTAAGACCTATTTATACAAGTCGAGATTGAAACGTACCCTGGCCTCATGAAGGAAGAGAGTAAAGGGTGAAATAATGGGAGGTGGTGGTAAACGAATGGTGCTTATGGGTGAAAACGTTTTCACCATTATTTCCTCATTTATTTGAACGCTTTATTCCTATTCACGCTTTCTTAATGTGAGCGTAGTGTACGCTGCATGCTGTGACCGCCAAACCAAGACCCTGAAAGCATCCCCGCTTTTGTTGATGTCTCGAGTGTTGGTTGCACCTTGAGTGCAAGTGGCGCCCGCTAGTGGCGTGTGTGGCATGTGCGTAATGCCTTTGTTGCGGGTTGCACCTTGAGTGCAAGTGGCAATGCCGGAGCTGCTAGTGGCGTGTGTGGCATGTGCCAATGGTATGTGAGGAATGCCTTGGTGGTAGGTTGCACGTTGAGTGTAAGTGGCAATGCCAGAGCTGCTAGTAGCGTGTGTGGCATGTGCCAATGGCAGGTGCGGAATGCCTTGGTGGTAGGTTGCACGATTTGCAAGTTAGGATACCAGCGTGGGTTTTGGCATGTGCCAATGACACTTACGGCCAAGTTGGCCTAGGTTGCACGGCTTGCAAGTTAGGCTACCAGCGTGCGTGTTTGGCATGTGTCAATGGCACGCACGGCCATTAGGGCCACGGCTAGGTAATGAAAGCTACCAGCGAGCGTGTTGGCATGTGCCAATGGCATGCTCGGCCATTAGGGGCCATGACCTGGTAAGAAAAACTACCAGCGATGCGTGTTGGCATGTGCCAATGGCATGCGTGGCCATTAGGGTCACGGCCTGGTAAGAAAAGCTACCAGCGATGCATGTTGGCATGTGCCAATGGCATGCGTGGCCATTAGGGTCACGGCCTAGTAAGGAAAGCTACCAGCGATGCGTGTTGGCATGTGCCAATGGCATGCGTGGCCATTAGGGTCACGGCCTGGTAAGGAAAGCTACCAGCGATGCGTGTTGGCATGTGCCAATGACATGCGTGGCCAATTTGGGCCACGAATTGGTAAGAAAAGCTACCAGCGATGCGTGTTGGCCTGTGCCAATGGAATGCGTGGCCAATTTGGGTTGCGGCCTGGTAAGGAAAGCTACCAGCGACGCGTGTTGGCATGTGCCAATGGCACGCATGGCCAATTTGGCCTAGGTTGCCCGGTTTGCAAGCCTAGGCGCGGGCGCCATTTTGGCATGGCTTGGCTAGGGCCAAGGTAAGGGTGCTTGGCTTGGCGTGTTGTGACTAGGGCCAAGGTACGGGTGCTTAGCTTTGCGTGGTATGACTAGCGTAGCTAGGGCCAAGGCAGAGTGCGCTTGGCATGGCGCGGCTAGCTTGGGCTAGGTGTGGCTGGCAAGATTTGCCATTGGCACAGAGGTGTGGCTAGTATGGTTGGCATGCTTTGGCGCGTTTGGTGTGACTAGCATAGCTAGGGCCAAGGCAGAGTGCGTTTGGCATGGCGCGGCTAGCTTGGGCTAGGTGTGGCTGGCATGATTTGCCATTGCCACGGAGGTGCGGCTAGCATGGTTGGCATGCTTTGGCACGTTTGGTGTGACTAGCATAGCTAGGGCCAAGGCAGAGTGTGTTTGGCATGGCGCGACTAGCTTGGGCTAGGTGTGGCTGGCATGATTTGCCATTGGCAAGGAGGTGCGGTTAGCATGGTTGGCATGCTTTGGCGCGTTTGGTGTGACTAGCATAGCTAGGGCCAAGGCATAGTGCGTTTGGCATGGCGCGTCTTGCTTGGGCTAGGTGTGGCTGGCATGATTTGCCATTGGCACGGAGGTGCGGCTATCATGGTTAGCATGCTTTGGCGCATTTGGTGTAACTAGCATAGCTAGGGCCAAGGCAGAGTGCGTTTGGCATGGCGCGGCTAGCTTGGGCTAGGTGTGGATGGCATGATTTGCCATTGGCACGGAGGTGAATTAGGGTTTTGCTCGTTGTAACCCTAATTTGAAAAACTACCCCCTATTAATTACTGACTACATGTATTAAATGTTCTAATAAATGTGTCACCGGTGACATTAGGTTATTTGGGGTTTTACGATTTTACCCTTTATTTAAAAACCACCATCAACATTAAGTCCCCTGCTTAGCTCGGAACAGGAGCTTTGTTGCGAGGTAAGCATAAGATGGTGACAAACTATCAACAGTAAATCGTAAAGAGAATTTAGGAGGCTTGTCTGACCTTTTTATAAATAGGATTTGGAATCCTTGCCTCTGGCAGTTTTGCACAAATCGGGAGGCTGGCTCAATTGGGAAGTCAGCATCATTGAGACAGGAAGCTGGGCGGCATCAAGAAGTTGACGCGAGTTGGGAAACTGAGCGTTGTAGCTGGTGGGACTGGCGCAAGGTGGGGAAGCTGATCGTGCTAGCTGGCGCGACTTGGACGGTCATTGGGAAGTTGGCGCAATTGGTGGGACCGATGTGGCTTGGGAGATTGGGAAACTGACGCGAGCTTGATGGGACCGGTTTAAACAAGAAGGGAGTAGGTGTTTCTACAGATAGCAAAGTTTCCTTATTTTGCCTTCCTTCACGTGCGGCTTCAATCAGGGCATTATCCATGCTAAAATCTGGAAGCGTTATGTCCCTCATTGCTTCCTTTCCTTTTTTTAGGTTCCGTATTCATACCCAACGCAATTGTACCGTCTCCCTTGTTTGAGAAAAGGTTCTTCTTATTGAGTTTCTTTCTTTGCCTAGAGACGAATCATCCTCTAAACAGCCAGATTCTCCAAGTGAAGGCGCGAGGTCTGACTCTTGCAAAAGCACCCCGACTAGGGTTATTCGGGCTAAGAAGATCATACCGGTATGTTTTCTTCTTCTTCTCTGTTCATGTTATCCTCTTTTTATATGTGTATAGATATGATGGAACTTGATCATTTTCCCCATTTTTTTGCAGTGTATGATGGGACCTTCCAGGGATGGTCGCGCCTTTAACTCTTCAGAGAAGGACTTCAGAATTGGCGGAGATCGATCTTCTTCTCTTGAGGAGGCATTGGTTGGGATTGAATCTCTGTTCCATGAAGCTATTGAAATCATTAAGGACCTCCCTTCCATCTATCCTCATAAAGAACAGGTGCATGTTCGGACTTTCTTGGGTTCAGTGAGCATGGAGGAGGGGCGAGAGAACGAGGAAGAGTCTTGGCATATTGAGAAGTTTCAGTGCGGAAAAGCCTTTCCTCGGTCCGGGTATGGGGCGGATCGAACTATTTCTAGGTCGAAGCGATGGAAAAGCGAACGTGTGAGGCTCTTGGAGGAGAGCGCCATGATTCTTGATTTTGATGCGGATGAATCAAAAAAAACTTTCTTCGAAGTGTAAATGAGAAAACCTTCGAAGGACATATGGCGGAAACGAAATAGCCTTTGAAGTTGATGCCAAAGGTGTCATTGGTGATACCGGATGGGTCATGGTGGCGTATGCTGGACTGGTCGTCGGGGAGGACACTGTTGCTGCTGTGGTTGCTTCGGTATGGGATGTTGAGGTTGCTGCTGCTAACACCGTTGAATGGAACCTTTGTTGCCCGAGGGATTGCTGTGGGAAGTGCTTGAAGATAGCCTTGCCCTAGGGGACTTGTGATCCATCCTTCGAGGGCTAGTTCCTCCCTTTTGTTATTTCTGTTAGCTGCTTAGTTCCCCTGATGTGTTTTTTTTCTTTTCGTAAACTCATCTTTAGCTTCTTCTTCATCAGTCAACATTTTGCTTCATATATATTTTTTGAAAGAGGTTGTGGTATGATGGCTCTACAATGGTTTTTTGGGTTTATCTGATGTATTTCTCTGATATCTGGAGAATTTGCTTGGAAAGACAAGTATTTATGCTTCTTTTTTTTTTGACGGAAAAGGGAATCCCCATGGAAAAATACAAACGGTGTATTCATCTTGGGTGAGTACAACTACTAAGAGGAATTGTTAAAGGAAATACTAAAAGGGAGAGTGACTGGGAAGTACAACATTTTAGGGATTGGAGGCCTTGAGCCATCGCGAGTGAATTATCACGCCTTCAGGTGTGTCTGTATTGATGAGCTTGCAATATCCTCCCAAAAGGGTATCCACAACCAAATACAGCTCGTCTTCTCTTTCGTTGGGCGAATCAGTTTGAATAGCCATTTTTACTGTCATCCTCCCAACTTGAAACGAGCTTTCCTTAACCACTACATCTCCGATTGAAAACGGGTTCAGACGTCGTGCAACCGTTTGAGTCTTGGCTTCGTTGGTTTCAATATAAGTTTCCAAGCTTCTTGCAAAGTGTTCAAATGGTCCATCTCCCCATTCACATTTCTTGACAGCGTTCGTGCCAGTAATCGCGCCGAATCCCCATGACGGAATGAGGGAAGGAAAGACTGGTTGTAGAAAAGGTTGCTCGGTCAGACTTACTTGCATTTGGAAACCATGAGCTAGCGCCAACGGGTCCTCTCCGGATGTCTGGGTTCCTTCAATAGTTCGTTGATTGGATAACCAGTGGGATGATTTGTTGGAAATTCCTTCGGGCGTGGACGTCGGCAGAGGGTGCACATCCAATTTCGCTTTGTTGTCGAGCACCCATAAGCGTCCCAATATCATGTCATGATCTAGTTCTTTGATAATGTGGAATTTTCTATGCGTTATAGCGTCTCCCATCTTGATCTCTAGGTTGATGTAGCCATGCGCGTTCAAAGTTTCTCCTCTCAAGTTCTTAATCACGGACGGGGAATAGGTAGCGTCTTGTTTTGTAAATCCTGCTGCCTTTAGTGTCTTGAAAGTAATGATGTTGTGGTCAGAGGCCGTATCGATGAGCGTGTCTTCAAATTCGTTACCTCTTAAATGGGACGTGGTCAGCAGTCCCCAGTTCTCCTTTTTGGTTCCGCCTGTTTGGAAAGCTTGGGCCCCTGGCGTGGTTTCCGAGGAGAAAAAAAGTCGTTTGTCGGATACAACGCGATTGAGAGCTGCGGAAATATCTTGGCGCTGCACCTTGGAAAGATAGAGAATTTCGCATACATGTTGCATCATGGATTGTACAGTCTCGTGCACGGAGTCCCCAGAGGAACCGCAGTTTCTTATTGGGAGTGGGTCTCGATGCACTCTTTCGTCTCCTAGTTAGAGTTATCCCGCTTCTATCCTTTCTTTGAAAATATGCTTTAGTCTGTTGCAATCGATGGTCGGGTGGTGAACGAACCTATGGTAATGACAGTACTTGGGGTTCGCCATCTCAGCCTCAGTTAGTGGACGTCTAGGAGGTGGCAGTCTGATAACATCATCTTGAACCCAGGCTTCTAGGAGGTCAATCACCTCCTCGATGGGAAACGGGAAATCAAGGGTATTTCCTTCGGTCTCATGATGCTGCATGGTAGTTTTAGTGACGGTGTTTCGTGGCGGGGGTTCCCGTTGCGCCGGCGCTTCACGTTTTGGCTGGTGGCTTGTAGTTGGAGATTTCCTTTTTCCCCTTTCGTTTACTATGTTCACAGAGGATGAGCCGACATTAAATTGCTTGTTGATGAGGCGTCTACTCCCGCGATTTTCACGCTTATCTTCGGTTCGAGTTGGCCTAGCTCTTTCCAGTAATGCTGGTGCTGTTGTTTCGGATCGTCTGGCGGCTTCATGGAGTTCGGAGAATGTTTAGAAGCGCAAGTTCTCCAGCAAGGCGCGGTAAATAGGAACCATACCATTGATGCACGCATTCACCAGTTGTTGCTCGGTTATGTTTGGGTCGTGACAGTCGAGTGCTTGAACCCTGAACCTTTTGACGAAATCATTCGGATGTTCGTTATCCCACTGGTACATTCTTCCGAGGTCTGAGAAAGTAACTTGTTCAGACATGAAGAAGTATTTCTTGTAAAACGCAGTGACCATGCTACTTCAGTTGGGAATGTTGTTCGGTGGGATGATGTTGTTGTATACTCCCTTCTAGTAAGTGATTTTGAGAATTCCCTTAAACGAAGAACGTATTATATTCATGTTCACCTAGGGATTCCAGGAAACGGGAGACATGCTCATGTGCACTCCCGGTACCATCGTACAGGGTAAATTGAGGAGAAGAGTACCCCATTGGGGAGAGGGATTCTCTGCATTTCAGATGGGTAAGGGGGTTGGTGATGATGCACGTCCAATTCATCATTCTTGATTCGGTTGCGGAGAAGTTGTTCCAGATCTTCTCGTGTGACGAAGTTGGGCGGATGATTTCTTTCCAACGGGATTCTAGCGCGAGTTTCCTCATCCGTGGAGGCGTGCTCCGCCGAGGTGCTGGCGTCGGAGTTGTTGGAGACGTTCCTAAGAGGCTCTGGAGGACGCGACTCACGTGGTAGTCTCTTTGTCAGGGTCTTGAGAAAGACTAGTACCTCCTTCTGCGTTGAAACCATATCCGTTTGGGCTCTGGCGAGCATCTCCTGTCGTTCCATCAAATCAGCGATGGTGACATAAGGACGACTTCCTCTGGTCCCTCTGGTCTCTCGTCCCGTCGGCGGGGTAGTTGGAACCTTAGTTGTGGTCGGAGGCCCCATGCTAGACGAAGCATTAGGGGCCGCAGCGGCGGATCTGGCCCTGGTGACTGGTGGCGTGACCCGAAGAGATATTTTCGTTGCCTTGATTAGAGGGTTGTGCAGAGACACTAGATGAGGTAGCGGCTCTGGCCCTGGTGATTGGCGGTGTTACGCTTGAGGGAGTGCATTCAATGTTACTATAGTCAGTAGGTGATGCAACAACGTTATTGGGAGAGACGCTATCATCAGGGATGTGTTCTGTGCTGGTATTCTCGGCAGCCGCTCTGGACTTGAGTTCCACCATGTTGGGATTTGACGTTCGGGAAACGAAATCAGGAGTCAGAGATGGTATTGTAACCGATAGATCAATCCTCCCGCTGTGGTCGCCAATTGTTTATGGGTAAAAATCGTTTCCGCTGATTTTGGTAAATTCGGAAGGTGAGTGAGAAACTGGTTTAAACCCTAAACAAATGTGTTGCACGTGAGCACTTTCTAGATTCGAGAGATCAATCTGTACAAGTCTGGCCTAAACCAAGAAATGGCCGTTCCAGACTTGCTTCGGTCACAAAGTGGAGGAGAAGGGTTGATTTGGGGAGGAAGCAAAGAAAAGTGTTGAGACCCGGAATAATGGGAGAGTAGTGTCTCGACTTCTATCAGAAAGTGAAAGCTTCGGAAGCTTGCAAGAGATGAAAGCTTTTTTGGAGAGCTTGCAAAGTTGCCTTTTCTGAGAGTGTAGTGGTTTTCTCCTGACCGAGACTTGTTGTCTGGTGGAAATAGGTAAGACCTATTTATACAAGTCGAAATTGAAACGTACTCTGGCCTCATCAAGGAAGAGAGTAAAGGGTGAAATAATGGGAGGAGGTGGTAACCGCATGGTGTTTATGGGTGAAAACATTTTCACAATTATTTCCTAATTTATTTGACCGCTTTATTCCTATTCACGCATTCTTAATGTGAGCGTAGTGTACGCTGCATGCTGTGACCGCCAAACCAAGACCCTGGAAAGCATCCCTAAGTTTGTGTTGATGTCTCGAGTGTTGGTTGCACCTTGAGTGCAAGTGGCGCTGCTAGTGGCGCGTGTGGCATGTGCGGAATGCCTTTGTTGCGGGTTGCACCTTGAGTGCAAGTGGCAATGCCAGAGCATCTAGTGGCGTGTGTGGCATGTGCCAATGGTATGTGCGGAATGCCTTGGTGGTAGGTTGCACGTTGAGTGTAAGTAGCAATGCCAGAGCTGCTAGTGGCGTGTGTGGCATGTGCCAATGGAGTGTGCGGAATGCCTTGGTGGTAGGTTGCACGATTTGCAAGTTAGGCTACCAGCGTGGGTTTTGGCATGTGCCAATGGCACGTACGGCTAAGTTGGCCTAGGTTGCACGGCTTGTAAGTTAGGCTACCAGCGTGCGTGTTTGGCATGTGTCAATGGAACGTACGGCCATTAGGGCCACGGCTAGGTAATAAAAGCTACCAGTGAGCGTCTTGGCATGTGCCAATGGCATGCTCGGCCATTAGGGCCACGACCTGGTAAGAAAAACTACCAGCGATGCGTGTTGGCATGTGCCAATGGCATGCGTGGCCATTAGGTCACCGCAACAAGAAAAGCTACCAAGCGATGCATGTTGGCATGTGCCAATGGCATGCGTGGCCATTAGGGTCACGACCTGGTAAGGAAATCTACCAGCGATGTGTGTTGGCATGTGCCAATGGCATGCGTGGCCATTAGGGTCACGGCCTGGTAAGGAAAGCTACCAGCGATGCGTGTTGGCATGTGCCAATGGCATGCGTGGCCAATTTGGGTCACGGCTTGGTAAGAAAAGCTACCAGCGATGCGTGTTGGCATGTGCCAATGGCATGCGTGGCCAATTTGGGTTGCGGCCTGGTAAGGAAAGCTACTAGCGATGCGTGTTGGCATGTCTGAATGACATGCGTGGCGAATTTGGCCTAGGTTGCACGGTTTGCAAGCCTAGGCGCGGGTGCCATTTTGGCATGGCGTGGCTAGGGCCAAGGTAAGGGTGCTTGTCTTGGCGTGGTGTGATTAGGTCCAAGGTAAGGGTGCTTGGCTTTGCGTGGTGTGACTAGCGTATCTAGGGCCAAGGCAGAGTGCGTTTGGCATGGCGCGGCTAGCTTGGGCTAGGTGTGGCTGGCATGATTTGCCATTGGCACAGAGGTGCGGCTAGCATGGTTGGCATGCTTTGGTGCGTTTGGTGTGACTAGCATAGCTAGGGCCAAGGCAGAGTGCGTTTGGCATGGGGCGGCTAGCTTGGGCTAGGTGTGGCTAGCATGATTTGCCATTGGCACGGAGGTGCGGCTAGCATGGTTGGCATGCTTTGGCGTGTTTGGTGTGACTAGCATAGCTGGGGCCAAGGCAGAGTGTGTTTGGCATGGGGCGGCTAGCTTAGGCTAGGTGTGGCTGGCATGATTTGCCATTGGCACGGAGGCGCAGCTAGCATGGTTGGCATGCTTTGACGCGTTTGGTGTGACTAGCATAGCTAGGGACAAGGCAGAGTGCGTTTGGCATGGCGCGTCTAGCTTGGGCTAGGTGTGGCTGGCATGATTTGCCATTGGCACGGAGGTGCGGCTAGCATGGTTGGCATGCTTTGGCGCGTTTGGTGTGACTAGAATAGCTAGGGCCAAGGCAGAGTGCGTTTGGCATAGCGCGGCTAGCTTGGGCTAGGTGTGGCTGGAATGATTTGCCATTGGCACGGAGGTGCAGCTAGCATGGTTGGCATGCTTTGGCGCGTTTGGTGTGACTAGCATAGCTAGGGCCAAGGTAGAGTGCGTTTAGCATGGCTCGGCTAACTTGGGCTAGGTGTGGCTGGCATGATTTTCCATTGGCACGGAGGTGCGTCTAGCATGGCTAGCATGCTTTGGCGCATTTGGTGTGACTAGCATAGCTAGGGACAAGGCAGAGTGCGTTTGGCATGGCGCGGCTAGCTTTGGCTAGGTGTGGCTGACATGATTTGCCATTGGCATGGAGGTGAATTAGGGTTTTGCTCATTGTAACCCTAATTTGAAAAAATATCCCATATTAATTACTGACTACATGTATTAAATGTTATAATAAATGTGTCACCGGTGACATTAGGTTATTTGGGGTTTTACGATTTTACCCTTTGTTTTAAAACCACCATCAACACCTGTCCACTATAACCAGAATGACCTCTCTACCTTCTGACTTTGGCAGGCCTGAAATGAAGTCCATGCTTATGTGCTCCCAAGCCTGTTCTGTTATGGGTAGTGGCTGTAACATACCTGCTGGAGAAGTATTAAATTCCTTGTGTTGTTGGCAAATGTCACAGGCTCTAACAGCTTCTTGGATATCCTTCTTCATTCCCACCCTGAAAAAGTACAACTTGGCTCTTTAGTAAGTTGCCTGAGCTCCAGAATGACCTCCAACAGAGGATGGATGGGTGGATATTATAATCTACTGCCTCAAGTTCCCATTCTGTCCAATGTAAACCCTTCCTTTATACCTTAGTACTCCCTGCTGGAAGTGATAGTTCTCCACAGACCCTTCTTGTACAGTCAGTTCACTAGTGGAATATGGGTTTTGTAAGTCTGCCTGGGCTTCATAAAAATGTCTACCCGTGATATTTGTTAATGAATTGGGCTTCCACAGGTAGTCTTAATCGTAGGAAAACCAGAACAAGCTGCTGTGGAAGTCGTAACTATAAGTGGTAGTTTTGTAGATAATGTATAAGGTCCTGGTTTTAGTCAGGATAAAACCCTAGATTAAATATTTTCCTCTTCGTTCTCTTACTCCTCTCTGCTCAAAGACATTTTCCTTTTCTTCTGTTTCTTAATCTCATCACTCGATTTTGAAACCATGAATCAAATATCTGTTAACAACAAAGATCAAAATCCATCTTCAGAATCCAAACCCAATCTTTTAATAATCCAAATCTCTTATTGAACGAAGTTTTATTTTCTCTTACATAATCCAATCTTCTGAGAATAACCCAATCTCTCATTCTTTGCGCTACATACTACAGACCAGTCCAAGAAAATGAGTTTAGAAAACCTTAGTTTCTTTGTTTATGACGACGATGTGAGTCTAAAAGTATTCGCGATTTTTATGTTTCTTCATTTGATTTCATAGAGTTTAAATCATGGGTTTGGTTCTAATTTCAGTTTTATGATTTGAGTTTTGAGTTAGGTTTGTGTACATATGTTGTATTGATTTTTAGGGTTTTTTTTTTTTTTTTGATTTGGTTTATCAGTATTCCATCACTTAGATCTGAAATTTGTTGGATTTATAATGAGTTTGGTTTGTAATTTCTTCAGATTTTGAGCAATCAAAAGATGAAAAGCAGGAAGAATTAGATTTTGGGAGTACTCAAGCACAACAGCTTCGCGGTAAGCTTGATTTCTACTCAATTTATGAACCTAAAGTAGAGTCATTGTATTTACTAATCCACTACTTTTGGTTTTGAAAGTAGGGTCAGTGGATGAACACTTGAAATATTTCAAGTCTCTGTGATTGTCAACCAAAAGATAAGACATTGATGACATTGATAGTGCTCATTAAAAGCTTCATGGATGTAAGGATGTAAGTATTTTTTTTCTAAATCTGTTTACAATACATTAGTCCACTAAGTATGATTTATTGTGTAGAAATGTAGCCAATTAAATGGTATAATGAATGAGCTATACATTACTAGGATTGGTTTGACCCACTTATAAACTCATGGTTGAAATTTAGTCCACTAAGTATGATTTATTTTGTATAAGTACCTGTATAAGACTTAAACCTTAAACCTTGACTTCCGAAGTTCTATCAGTATTAAATTACTTGCTTTATGATATTGTTTTAGCTACCATCTCCTCGTAAAAAAACTTAAGAAACTGGTTTGATCGAAAAGTTCCTTATTGTATGATTGCAGCTCTGGAGATAAATCCCATGGAATTACTAATAAGCAGGATCTTCGAGCATTTTTGAAATGGGATGTTGTCCACAACTCGTAAGCTGGTTGAACTAGACACTTTATTATTATAATAACGTCGAATTGGAATCACATGGAACAAAGCTTAGATGATAATCACTATAAATCATAAGGCAGCTGTATTTGAGAACACTTCGTATGTTATAAAGTTTTGTTGGTATACCATACTCTGCTGTTTAGAACTTTGTTTAATTTCTAATTACCAAATATATTTTTGCTGCATGTATGTTATACACATCAATTGGGAAGCTTAGGTATACTAATTGCGATGTCATAAAGCTATAAGTCCTTTTTTGCATTCTATCTCTGATAATGTATGTATGTTGACTACTGGATTTTATTTCTGATTGTAGGTTCTAGATTATATAGGTGATACATTGTTCCGCGGTATCCAAATTTTTTTATTTTTCAATTTTACAGTGAGTGCGTCAACAGGAAATCCACACTAATTGGATCCCTCAATGTCTAGGAGATGTTATACTACTCTGCGCTTATACAACTTCCTGGTTCATTAGGGAACAGTTGAGATAATTTCTGATAGATGCAGCAATTGTCTAGAAGTATGGGATTCTTTGTTTACATGCATGTCTTGCAGCTGGATATCATAAAAATCTTACATCTATCAAATCCTTGGCGTGCCTACAAGTGGATATCTTAAGAATCTTATACCTATTTACTACTTTTGCAATATCTATTCGGTAACATTTTACTCAGTAACAATGTGCATTGGTGTATTAGATGCTTCTTTTTGTGGGTAGTGCTCTCTTTTTTCTCTTCATTTCCTTTTGTTCTCTCATTAAGGTGATGTGATCAATCTAATATCTGTATTTCGACAGCCAACTGAAATATGATTGCTTGTCATCTGCTACAACTGCTGGAGGCCCTTTTATCTGGACAATGATTTTGACGTTCCTTGATGTATCTTACACTTTCTCGTTGAACTTGCAACCTGTATTTTGATTCCTGAATGCAATTGAAGAAGGTAGATTTCAACGTTGATCCCTTGTCTTCAGTAAACGAAGGAATAGATGGTGAAGTTTTTCCTTCAAAATTTGTATGGTAGTTCAGCTTGTAACTGCATTTGAAGTTGCCAGATTTGGAGCTTAAGTATTTTAGATAGTTAAACTTGTAAACTGTTGGCACTTTTTAATAGAAATTCAGTTTTAAAGTTATTATCAATTTAATTTTTGATTAATGCTATTTTAAAGTAAATATTAATTTAATTATTATATGATTCAGCTTTTGTTTTTTGATTCAGCTGAATCAATTTTTTTTTTTTTAATTAAAATATGTTCAATATAAGCAGCTACTTCTATCAGTAGTACAAAGAGACTGATCAAGGTAGTCGTTTCTGGAAGGATTCAAGGGCTCCCAGGCACATTCGTTTTAAGAAATAAGACTACAATGTTAGGGCTCCCAGACACAGTCGTTTTTAGTGATTGTAAGGCTCTTTCTGGCAGACTTTTTATTTTGATTCTCCACTAGTGGCTGTGGGATTAGTGATTCAGCTTGTGGGTCATTTTTGTAGCTCTTTTCCACTTCTAAATACCATCCAGGGTGCAGTTGAGTAATACTGTGACAAGAAGTTTACTCATTTGCTGGTACCCTTGACAATGCATCAGCTACCACATTTTCAGTACCTTTTTTGTACTTTAGTACATAATCATACCCTAGTAGCTTGGCCAACCATTTCTGTTGTAACAAGGAGTGGACTCTCTGCTCCAAAAAGTGTCTGATGCTTTGATGGTCTGTATAAATAGTGAACTTGTTACCTAGAAGGTAAGACCTCCATTTGGTTACTGCCATGACTACTGACATTAGTTCCTTCTCATATGTAGACATGGCTAGGAACCTTGGCCCCATTCCCTTGCTGAAATAAGCTATAGCCCTTCCTTCTTGCATTAATACTGCACCCACTCCTGTATCACAAGCATCAGTGGATATTTCAAATGGTTTATTGAAATCAGATAACACCAAGACAGGTGTAGTTGTGACTGCTATTTTTAGCTTATCAAAAGCCTCTTGTGATGTGGTGCTCCATTGGAAACTATTCTTCTTCAACAAATCTGTCAATGGTTTTGCAATAAGCCCATAATTTCTTACAAATTTTTTACAATACCAGTCAGACCTAGGAATCCTCTTAAGTCTTTAATGGTGGTAGGGACAGGCCATCTTGTCATGCTCTCAATTTTAGTTGGGTCTGCAGCAACACCTTCTCCAGATATTATGTGTCCTAGATACTCCAATTTTCCTTGGCCAAATGAGCACTTATTGAGGTTTGCAAATAGCTGATTTTCCTTGAGTATCTTCAAGGTTAACTGCAAGTGTTCTTGGTGTGATGCCATGTTAGGGTTGTATACTAAGATATCATCAAAAAACACCATTATGAACTTCCTCAAATAAGGTCTGAACACATTATTCATCAAGGCTTGGAAGCTGGCTGGGGCATTAGTCAGGCCGAATGGCATGACTAAGAACTCATAATGCCTTGATAAGTTTTGAATGCAGTTTTTTGTGTGTCACCTGGAAAGACTCTGATTTGGTGGTAACCTGCCCTCAAGTCAATCTTGGAAAAAACAAATGATCCCTTGAGTTCATCTAACAACTCTTCAATCACTGGGATGGGGTATTTGTCTTTTACTGTAATTTCATTTACCTTCCTATAGTCAACACAGAACCTCTAACTCCCATCCTTTTTCTTGACTAGTAATATAGGTGAGGAAAAGGGATTATGACTTGGTTTGATTACTCCAGACTTGAGCATTTCTTCTGCCAATTTCTCCACTACTTCCTTTTGAACATATGGAATTCTGTAAGGTCTCTGATTGGGTGGCACTGCATTGGGTTTGAGCGGTATGTGATGATCATGAGCCCTTAAGGGGGGTAAGTAAGAGGGCTCTTGGAAAATGGCATAATATTGTGTAAGAAGTGGCTAAAGAACTGGTGGGGTCTCAGGTTTGGTTTCTACTGCTGTAATGGAGAATAAGTGGCCTGCCAACCCATGTTTATTCTTCTTGAAGTATTTTTGTCAAGCTCCAATTGACATAGATGACACTCTAACTTCATCAATAATGCCCTTAAGCTCCACCTCCTTGCCTTCCTGACTGAAAGAGACTGCCATCTTCTTGAAATCAAACTTCACAGGGCTGATGTTTCTCATCCAGTCCACTCCAAGGACCATATCACACCCACCCAACTCCAAGATTCTCACATCAAAAGCAAAAGGGTGTCCTTGCATTTTCCATCTAAATTGTGGGAACATGGCATCACTGAGTACCTTATTACAATCAGCTATAGCTACTTGTAGAGCTGCAATTGTTTTAATCAATATCCCACTAAGCCTAGGCATTTCTGGATCTATGAAGCTATGGGTGCTGCCACTATCAATCAAAATAGTAAATGATCTCTTATTCCTAGTAATTCCTTGGATTTTAATAGTGTTGTGGGATACATTACCAGATAAGGCATGTAATGACACCTCCACCTCCTCTTCCAACTCTTGTATGAATGGTGAGCTTCCAGGAGATTCTTCTTTTGTTGAAGTTGCTTCATATTCATCTCCAACTAACATATAGAGTTGTTGCTTAACACATTTGTGACCATATTTATACTCTTCATCACAGTTATAACACAACCCTCTCTCTCTTTGATCTCATTTCAGCATAAGTCAATTTCTTGATGGGAGGTAATTTGGAGTTTCCCCCACCTTTGGGAGAATGTGAATTTGACTTTGGAGGAGTAAAAAAGCTTCTAGAGCTGTTGCTGGCCACAGTAATTGGAGGAAGCCTTGAAACAAACTTAGCCTTCTTAGCTATCTTCTCTAGCACAGCTTCTTGCATCCTAGCCAAGTACATGGCATGGCTGAGAGTTGAAGGAGAGTGCATCTGAACTGCTAACCTGATTTCTTCCTTAAGCCCACTGACAAAACTGGATGTGAAGTAAGCCTCATTCAGATAACGGTTCTTAGTGATCATTAGAGCCTTGAGCTCTTCAAGCAGCTCTTGATACTGTAGGATTGTACCCTCCTGACAGAGTTTATTGAATTCACCCACCACATCATCATGTCCCAGCTCTTGAAATCTAAAATTTATATCATCACAGAATTCCCCCCACAATAACACCTCCTTCCCTACTTGATAATCTTGATACCAGACATCTGCTCTTCCTTCTAAATGTATGGAGACAATCATGACTTTTTGTTCCTCATCCATCAGATGAAGCTGAAAAAACTTATTGCACTTCCTAATCCAAGATCTAGGATTATTCCCATCAAACTTAGGAAAATCTATCATAGGTTTATGAGTAGTGGTGAATTGATTAGATTGTAGTTGGTAATTACCTTTTCCCGGTCATCATCCTTCGGCTAGTTCTGAGATCTGTTGGGGTTTCCCAATAATCCATCGCCTTCTTTCGGTTTATTCATCAATCTGACCTCAAAGGTTGCCATCCGATTCTCAAATAACCTCCCCAGTCCTGCTATGAGTTTCGGATCTAGATTGTTCTGAGCATCATCAAGTTTCTTACTCAGTTATTTCAAACCCTCACTCTGATCTTGAGATAATTCATTTACATGCTTATTGAGAGCGTCGAATTCCTTCCGAGTTACCATTTTAATCACAGGAACACTCGGATCGAGTGCTCTGATACCAATTGTAGTGATCTACACTACAAATCAGCTCAGAAGCAACTCAAATCTCTAAGGATAGAGATTTATAATAGGTAGAAGAGAAATTCAGAGGGAGGAAGCAAGTTTTGTTTTGTGTCTTTCATAACCAAAAGGGAATCCAAGGATAAGACTTATACCTTCACACACAGACAGCATGCAAAGCACGTGTGATAGGCACGGACATAACAAACGGTAAAAGATTCAAATCACATCACTAAGATTATTACTGGGGTGCCTTTAACCAAGGATGGCTGCCCCTACAAGAAGTGGTTTGTTAAAGTTCAAATTTCATCACACGTACTATGGCGGCTCCTCATGGTGAGATTCGTCTCTTGAGTGAAGTGAGAAATTCAAAACTTCGGTTCGTTCCTGGTACCGAGAAGACTGATAAACCCAAGCCCTTCCCCTCTTCGGAGCGTCTCCATCGTGATCATGATTATGTGTGGCATGCTACCCCATTGGAAATCATCAGTCCTTGGGCTCATGGTTGGACGCATTTGGAGCATGGATGGGAACCTACTGCTCAAAGCAAACCCCGTGAAAGTGATCCATCTCGTTATGGTGACTTCTGTCCTTGGAAGTTGAATTTTTTCGGGATGAATTTTGATTACACTGTTGACGCTGAGGATGTGGGTGATGAAGAAAGTTCTGAAGTTACTCTCCCTTCGAGAAACACTAAAAACACTACCACTGTCAAGGTATTATTTATAATCGTGTTGTGTGTACAGTGTGTGTCACTACACCAAATTCAAGGATTAGTAACTAGATTTCGCAACAGCTTAGCCACTGTTGTGAAATTTTAGTTGCTAATTTTAGTTGCAAATATTTCGCAACAGGGGTGAGCAGTTGCGAAACTGGCCGGCAACTGTTGGTTTCTATTGCGATTCGCAACATAATTGAGTTGTACGCGTGCGACTTGTTTGTGTGGCTACCCACACTTTCAAGCTGACTCGTTTTCAGCTCATTCAGATGCTCGGAATCAGCTTCAAAGCTGACTCAGTCTTTATCTTCATCGAGAAACACCTCACATTCTCTTATCTTATCTTGTCTACGTCTAACTCGACCTCTCATTCTCTTATCTTCCTCTCTCGTTCTCTTCTTTAATTCATTTTCTTGCTCTTTCGAAAACTAACATCATTCGATCAATTTTTTCAAATCGTTCAAATGAAAACCTAGGTTCTTCATCTACGTTTCCTGCATCTTTGGCTATCTATAAAATTGAAAACCAAAACCTAACCCTATATTTACTTAAAACATCTGATGTTTCTGATGAACATGTACATCTGGCTTGGATAATAATATTTTCTATTGTTATTGTGTTTCAGATTTTGGGTTGTCGTTGCTGATATTTATGAAAGGGGGTAATCTTATTGATGTATGGTATCCCTAAAGCTTCGATCGATGATCTTCAATCACTTGTGGTGGTTAGTATTATGTAAATTTTTTGAGTTGTAACTTGTGATTTGTGAACATATAAGTAATTGATAATGTTATTAGTGTTGATAATTTCTTTTCAGGGAGGAAACAAAATTTTCTGCATTATTGTAATCCTAAATTTGAAATGATTAAACACGCTGTTGTTGAACCATTGTTGTTGGAAGTTGATCAGATCTATCATTTAGCTTGTCCTGCTTCTCCTGTTCATTACAAATTCAATACTGTCAACACTTTCATATCCTTTTTCACATTTTTTTTTTCTTTCAAAACCTCTTCCTTGAATTGAAGTTTTTGTAAAACAGGGAAATTAGGTTTATGTCAATTTAGGGTTTTTATATAGTTTGATGGTTAAGCATCAAATGTAGATAATTTAGAGTTCTTGAATGAATGAAATTGTTGGGTTTGTATCTAATTCGAGATTGCAGGGGTTTAGAATAATAATTGGAGCTATAAAAAGGATGAGACTAAGGCACAGACACAATCAATTGCACCTCTTGCCTTCTTGAGAAAGTCTCCACAGATGCATGAGATGCACCTTCTTGTCCATCACCTAAATAAGTATACTATCCAGTATTTTCCACCACCAGCTTGTTCTCATACATCCCCATCTTCACAACCATATATCCCAGACAGTTCAGGTCCACCACTACTTCAATTATGGGTTTACAATCGTGTTTTATGTTTCTTGGTTTAGATAATTGATAACAACTCTTGCTAGTGTTGTTTTGTAGGGTGCAAGTAGGAGAAAACTGATGGTGCGCTGTGTGAGGAGAAGTTATGAGATTGTGTATGGACTGCCGGTGTGGACGCGAGCAGGTGATATAGGAGGTAGCTGGTGATGGTGGTAAAGGTCGGCGAGAAAAGTTTTTATGTTGGTAGAGTTCAGGTCATGTATCTGGTAATAGAAAGTGATATTAGGTGGCAGTGGACGTACAAATAATGTAGGAAATAACTTCAGGTAAGTGTAAATGTCTTATTTGATAGCATGATAACCAAAGGTAAAGTTTCTTGCTGACGCTGTTTTGTAAGTAACATAAATCTTGTAAACCTTGAACACTCATGATATAGTTTAACATATGAATCTCATATTATTTCAGCATGTTCCTAAATTTGGAAATTTAATAAACATAAATGTGACTTTTTGTGGTGCTTCATTGTTTTTATTCTTCTAAATGATAACTCATTCAGGAAAAAAAAAAAAGAGTGTATGTTGTAAAAGATATTACTCGTTCATTGTGAAACAAGTCCTTGTGCATCATTCTTGAGTATAGATGCACTTTCTGAATATGCAACCGGGCTTCTTAGTTATTGTTCTTGGCATTAGTTAGGGTTGTTAACACTGTATACATTCCTGTGTTAACTCTTTTATTGTATCTTGAGATCTAGCATTCCATGACTTGTTTTTGTGTAGGATGTAGAATAAGGGTTTGTGGATAGATAGAGAAAGGAAAGGAGTTGGGAGTTATGTACAAATAGATGGATCTTCATATAACAAAACTCCATATCCTTTGGGTTTTCCAAAATCATATGTGGAAAGCTTAATTTTCTAGGGCCATTGATCCTTGTATCCTCTCTTTTGTTTTATCCTTGCAATCTAAATCTACACAGTAGGAGCAACATAAACATTTAAACAATTTCCATAGACTAGGAGTTTCCTAGTGCGTGCCATAATCTACTCCTCATTGCTAGGATACAAGTACATCAATCAACAATGCACTTACTTAGCGGTAGAAAAAGATTCGATGAACACAAACGAAACAAGAATACTGGTCAACTGATAATACATACATAGTGAAAATATCACTGCTAGATGACAAGACGTTGACAGAAATTACAATAAGATGGTATTTTCCTAAGTTCTTCTTCAGTACATTTGCTAGAACAGGTGATGTTTCAAATTAAAATCGCAGGGGATAGTTCACTTAATGTGGGAGTTAAGGATACTAAAGAAGCATTAAGAAAACACAAAATCAGAAAGAATACTTAATGTTGGTATCCTTGAGAGTAAAGTATACTACACAAAAACCACTTATTATTTACACAAATATTTAAACCCAAGTAGTTGAAAATCACAATTATAAACTAAAACAGATAAGGGTTAAGGAATTTAGAAACAGATGGAATATTAACAAATACCTTATGAAGATCAGTCCAGATGGGAACCAAAAGTTCAGATAAAAAAAATTTATAAGTTCAGTCCATTTTTATTATGCTCAATGAGATGCTATTATCATCAAACTTCAGATAAACAATATAAAAGGACCCAAAATAATCAAAACTATTTCATAGTTGGATATACCTTCTTAGTTCTTCAGATTTCCAAAGTACTTCAGTTCTTCAATCTTGACAAACCCTAAAATGGAAAGAATAAAATCGTATTAGATTCACATATGAAACCCTAAAACCAAAAGAAAAAGAAGAAATTGAAAAACTGAAATCGAAAGAATCAGATTCACAAATGAAATCGAAGATTAAACCCTAAAATCGATAAACTTAAATGGAACCCTAGGATTCGATAAACTTAAATCAAAATCTCAAAATCCTAGAAATCAAAGTCTCTGAAACCTAAAAATCAAAACTGAAACCCTAGATATCAAAATCTGTAAACCCTAAAAAATAAGGGGCTTTATATACCTATAATGGGATTAAGGGTGGGGAAAAAAAAACAGAAGGCTTGACCAAAGTTTGACTGGGGCGTGATTATCAGTTCTAGTGTTCCCGACCACACACGCGCTTCACACGCTTTAACCCAGCGCAGTTGCGATTCGCAACCTCATGAGAGCGGTTGCAAAAATCGCAACGACAGGCACCTGTTGCGAAAAATTATCAACAGAAATTAGTAACAGAAATTTCGCAACGGCACTAGTGCCGTTGCTGATCAGGGTTGCAAATCCCTTAAAATGGTGTAGTGGATTATGAACCCAAATAAAAAATCTTTTTCGTATTTGAATCTTCTTAAATCTTCAATAAACACCTTCACACCACAACTTGAATCTCTTGTGATCAATCACACACATAACAAAGTCTGTTAACAATGGATTTTCACAAGACGTCTTTAGATCTACAAACAGTTCTAAAGATCCCGTCGACACTTCAATCTAGTTTGAGTGAATCTTATATCAGAAGAGAAAATTCTCAAGAATAAACAAACTAGGTGCAATCAAAGTTCAACAACCGTTAGTCAATCAAATCAAATCGAAAACTAATAATACTGCAATTATCTAGTTTCCCACTAACGGTACTCGTAGAGCTTCTTGATCCCAAAGAAGTCTTTAAACGAGCGGTCGTAAGAGATTTCGCTTAATTAGGGTACTTTTCTCTCCGAATAAACGGCTCCACCAGTAACAACATAACAAGGTAGTTTTGCTGGCTCTTAGGATAGTTTGCTCGAAATGTAAACTTGGGTATTTATAGACCAAGGAAGTTTGGACACCAAGGAATTTCCAAAACCGAAATATTCTTAAGATATGCAATATATTTCCAAATCGGTTTTCATAATTCCTAGAAATTCTGTCCAAAATTAACCGAAATCCTACTAGAAAATCTCCAATTAGTAAATGCACATTACCAATTTTTATTTTCCAGAGATATGCATTTTAATTGCTGGTAATTAAAAGCATATAAAATTAACAATCTTAATTAAAAGATTCTCAACTTATTTCGTTCCGAGATCTCCTTGAGTTATTAAGGAATATCTTTGAACCATAAAAGATAAGATTTACTGAACATGTTCAAAGTATGTCGACATCTTATTTCTTTGTAAATCCTCTTTCATATTTACAATTTTGGAATCGATTATACCACACTTCCAAACAAGTTTAGAACTGGTTTATATGATTTCCAAGAACTATGTGATTGATCAAATCAACACACTAATCATGGGTTTACGGTTCTACCAAACACAAGGATCGGTTCTACCTTAATATGGTTACTGGGAACGGTTACATTAGTTACCAAATTTTTCACGTCAATTACCAGGACCGGTTACCATATTCTCATGGTATTACTTGTGATCGGTCACACCAGTTACCAGGATCGATTACACCAATTACCAGGACCGGTTACACCAATTACAAGGATCGATTACATTCTTTTGTGATCGGTCACGCCAATTACTAGGATCGGTTACACCAATTACTAGGATCGGTCACACCAATTACAAATATCGATCATACCATCTTAGGTGATTACTTAGGATCGGTTACACTAATAAAATTCATACCAATACATGAGTCAGGCATTATGACTAGTTTTACCAAGATACATAACAAGTTATGATCGGTTCTACTAACTCACACATATTGGTAATCCAAAGATATGCAATGAATAACAATCCCAATAAGCCTAGCGATTTCCCTTTCGATTCACAAAACAAGTTCATGAATGTACTTCCTTTAAACGAATGTAAACATTATTTCCTAGGACGAAATCTTCACCCATACCCATACGTACATAATCACAATAGCATTCATACAATTATCTCGATTTTTTATATACGAAGTTCAAAAGATAAGCGTTATACTTCATATTGTAATTCCTTAACACTATGTCTACTAGAGTATAATCATTCATAGCTTCGCAGTTATGTTTTCAATATAGCATGACTTGAAAGATACGTTGGGAATGAAACAGTTCAAGTAAAAATATTACTAACCTCAAGAGGAAGGATGATGTCGTTGATGTAGCTTGTTACTTCTTCACATTCTTCAAGTCTTCGAGTAATACTTGTATGTCTCATTATCCTAATCTTTCTGCCTAACCTATACGAAGTTGTCTCTAGTACATAATTAAGCGACTCTTTAATTGAGTTTTGATTCACTAAAATATGATAACCAAACTTGACACACCAACGCTTGGTGGATTCAAACGATCTATGCTCTAACACAAGCTACCCATGTATGCATCATATAACTTTACATAGCAAATCTAATGAACGAAAGAAAAGGTTTTTGTTAAATTACCTGGTCGGCAACATCCTTAGCCATTATACTGAATCCCTTCTTCATGACAGTTTTGTGCACCAAACTTCAAGGGTTATGTTGCTTGTTAGTCTTAGTAGTAGCAAGAAAAACAGCTTAATCTTTTCCATCTTGACTGAAACAGTCTCTGCATTTGCTAACCCTACAGGATCCCAAATCACCAACAACAACAATTCATTAACAAAATCCCTAAAAAATCTAACCCAACAAAATCAAAACAAACCCAAATCATAACTCAAAACTCAAAAGTAGAAGACCAGTTGTTTGATTTATCTTACCAGAGTGGTTGAAGGAGTTGATGTTGTAGAGATTGTTAGGTTCTTTAACGAACTGAACCATGTGATTTCCAGTTCCAAACTATTTGACGAGGAAAGCTTTGTTCCTCTTCACGATCTCTCAAATCAAAAACCCTATAAATTTAGGAATTTTATACAAATCAGATTCAATCAAACCCATAATCAAAAATCAAACATCGGGATGAATTCAAGCGAGACACTATATTATACTTACAAGGAAATGAGAAATTTAGGGCTTTTCTTCTTCTTTGTGCTGCTGCTCTCGATAGTTTTTTTTGGAGACTAGAGAAAAGAGACTGAACCCTAAAACAACGTATATGTGTAAACCTTAAAACCCTAATGCGAAAAATAAATAGGTTGGCTTGATTTGGATTTGAGATCCCTGAAATCGAATTTCAGACATGATAGAATGATAGAAGAGAATAAGAGATGAGAACGAGAGAGAAATAAGATAATGAGATAGAATAGAGATCGATGATAATATAAGGCTAAACCCAAGTCAGTTTCACATCTGAATCGGCTGAAATCGAGTCAGCTTAAATGTGTGTGCAACCACACTCACAATTCGCACGCGTATAACCCAATTCAGTTGTGAATCGTAACAGGTTCAAACAGTTGCGAATTTTGTAACTGATATGAACTGTTGCAAAAAATTTGCAACTGATATTTCGCAACCGGGGCTAAGCTGTTGCGACTTCTAGTTTCTAATCCATGAATTTGGTGTAGTATCAAAAAAAAGACTTGTTCTTTTTTTATTCATATCTTGCAAAGATAAATTACAAGTTTCATACTTATTAGAATTTGGATACGACTAGATTGATCTTGGATATTGATTTTTGAGATCGTCCTAGAACTCTTCTATATAATCGGGCATATTGGCCTTTGGTCTATACCTATTAATTAATTGTAGAAGAGAAAGAGAGAAACTGTATATACAGTCGTATATAAAGATCTTTACTGTGGACCTACTTTTGATTTTATTAGTTTTTGGGTAAATTTATTAAATACCCTTAGTTTTGACACCCAATAAATATACCCTTATACAACAATATAAATACCCCTATCATTTGAATACCTTATCCCTTAAAAAACAGATTACCTTAATACCCTCACTTACAATATTATTTTCCATTTAAAAATCTTATCCATTAAAAAATAAATTTTCCTATTATTTCACATCCACCAGCAGTACCATTTCACCACCACCAACAACACTGCCGCCACCACCACTCCACCACCACCACCACTCCACCACCACCACCGCCACTCCGCCACCACCACTCCGCCACCACCACCACTTACTAAATATAACCACCAATAATATTCCACCACCGTCACACACCACCACCACTGTTGTTGTTGCCGCCGCCACCACCGTCGCCGCCATTAATATTAGGTGTCAACAACTAAAGTTGATCCAAAAAATCAAAAGTTCAAAAATATTTGTCAAATTTGGTTGTTGATTCCATTTTTCCATTGTTGATACACAAACATTGGTTGTTTACTCCCTAAAACTAAGGTCAATTTCTATTGTTGATACACAAATATTTGTTGTTGATTCCATTTTTCCATTGTTGATACACAAACATTGGTTGTTGACTCCCTAAACTAAGGTCAATTTCTATTGTTGATACACAAATATTTGACTCCATAAACCTGCAAACTGACATATCCTTAAGAAACACAAGAGTAACAAAAATTTCTGTAACAACCATCTATGATACAAAAAAAACGAAATGATATATAGGAATGAGTGAACTTGGCGTGAGTCGAACACGCATCATCTGACGTCGAGTCAGTCATGCTACCATTGCACCACAAATTCAACATTAGAAAAATCCAAAGACACAACCAGTACAATCAGTCAAACAACAATACACAAACGAAAACCAACAAGAAATCAAGCTAATTTTTTTTTAACAAACATGATTTAACTACAAACATGACTATACAATTCCAAAAAGAAAATGTTGTCAACAATAGGAGTCAGTAGTTGATTCCATAGAAAATGCTGTCAACAACAAGAGTTGATCCCATAATGGAATCAACAACATTAGTTGATCCATAAAAAATGGCATCAACAACAATAGTTGATCCCGTTTATGGCATCAACAACAGTATTGATCCCCTAAAAACTAAAGTCCGGAGATCTTTCCACCATGGAAGTTAATATCAAGAACCATACCTCAAAATGGATCCTGGAACAAGTATTGACAAAGATTTTCATGTATCACAACAACAATAACCAACAACCTCCAAGCTCAACTCATCTGAAAATCAACCAACACCAAGCAAACACCACTCCCTTCTCTTTCATACATCAACAATAATACGTCCTTCTTCCAAAACCACCAACTCCTTCAGTCAAACTCAGAACAACTTCAAAACCATGGTAACATCACATCCATCACCCACCATGAGTTCAAAGCTCAACCTCCAACACCATAACCTCAAATTCAGCTCACCTATAATACCAACAGTAACATCAATTTCTTTGATTTGTAACTGCAATCAGAAAATTCATGTATGACCCTAATAATCAATTCCAGTAACAAGCAAAATCATTATCAAAACACAATCATATAGAAATTATTGATTTCATTGAATTTTATTGAATCAAAATCACAAGAAATTTCAACTAGTTTAAAACTAAAATTGATTGTTTACCTTTCCATTTAATCTTCATGTCCATTGGTATTAAGATCACACCTATCTATCTTCAATAATTAATTTTCTTACCATATCACTAATTTTTCAGATCTGAAAATTAATGAAATCGAAATTATCAAATTTAAATCTGAAGTTTATTGGTTCAAACGAATTGTTGTGAATCGGTGTTGGATAGTTGTTGTTGATGATCTCACTCAAACCTCTTTCTTGAATCTCACTGGGAAAAAAATAAACAAAACATGGAGATAGAGATGCTGATGGTGGTAATGTTGATGGTGGTGGTGGTAATTAATAGCGTCGGAGATACAGATGGTGGCTGCAATGAAGATGATGGTGGCAGATTTGATTTTGAGATTTAAAATTAAAAGAAATAGAATCTATCAGAGATAAATCGAAACCAATTATAGTGATAGGTCTGCAGCTAATAGTGGAGGAGGTGGTGGTGACGATGGCGGCGGAGCTGGTGGTGGTAGTTGTAGAAGCTTCGGTAGTGATGGAGGTGGTGTTCTAGTAAGAGAAGGTGAAAAAAGTTTGGATCTGAAAATAAAGAATTTTTTTTCTTTAAAACCGTATTAAAAGAGGAAGGATTGATATGGAAACAAAATAAAAAGAGTAAGGGTTAATATGGAAACAAAATTAATGTTAATGGACCCCACATGGGCTTATAGATGGAGAGGGGTATTTTTATTGCATGATAAGGGTATTTGTGTTGCCCATCAAAACAAGGGTCAATTGTATAATTCCCACTTGGTACCCTCTCCTTTTCACCTATGATAAGAGTCGGTGTTAATTGTCAAGTGAGAAGTTGATATTTTCTCTTAGTGATTCATATAGCTTAGTCTGACTAAGAAAAGTATGGCATGATACTTTAAAATAGAAGATCACCTATATGAGTGAGAAGTGGGGTCGCTTTTACGATAACTATAAAGTTAAGTTAATCTAGAGAACTCATAGAATACCAAGAATGTTCAGGGACGAAATGAGCACAACCGATAATTTGACAATTATACAAAAATATAACGTGTCAGATCTATTGTATCTATTTACATCAACGGATAACAATTAATTAACACATTGTGATCACCAATTAACTAGTAAATCTGGTAAATTTTCACTAGGTTTGGTTTAAAGCCAAAAGCTACCATTTATCGACCGCATTATATTTTTTAATTTGTTACTTAAAAGTTTATAAATTTTGTTGACTTGGTATTTTCACTCATGTGGGGGATTTATTGATTTTTGAATCAAAATCTTAATTTAGCTGCCCATTTGACTGTGTCAAACATTTCCCAAGCTTCGGCCTGTTCAACATCTACTGCCTTGATGGGGATGCATCGAGCACCATTGCTTACTGCTGCATAATTACGACTTATTAGTCCAACTCCTGCTATCCCCGATTATTTGAAGTAAGCATATTGGGAGTTATTGGGAGATACATATATATTTGTATATATGGTTAGGAAATATGTTGGTTAGGATTTTTATTTTGGTGTAAAACTTTTCTGGTTTTCTCCCTATTTAGTTACACATAACACGATTTCTATCTTTAAGCTTTTGATAATACAAAACCTTCATCTTCTCTACCTTATCGTTTCATGGTATCTGAGCCAGGAAAGACTGAATCCTTTTAAATATAAAATCAGAAATTTGTGTTGAAGATTAGCACCATGACCGTTGTAGCTAATGTAGCGATCACAACCATTAACTCTGGTGTAGGATCTCTATCGACACGCGATCGACTAGGTTTTTATGATAATCTTACTGATACCCGATGAGAAACCATTGTGCAAATGCTTAAAACATCGAACAATGATTCGAAGGAGAAGCTTTCTGGAAAATGGATACTTGATACAAGGGCTTCACGATATATGACAGGATGTAAAGAATTTTTATTTAAGACTCATGAAATAGGTTTTTCTTCTGTAAAGCTTCCAAACAGCACATACTCTCATGCTCCATCAGAAGGAACTGTTGTGTTTGGAAACAATATGAAATTATTCCGTGTTTTATTCGTTCTTGATCTCCACTGCAATTTTATTTCTTTAGCATGTTTGATTAAAGATTTGAGATGTATTGTCACTTTGACTGATAAATTATGTGTGATACAGGACCGAACTACGAGGACGGTGATTGGTGTAGGTGAGGAACAATACGGGGTCTATATATTCCACAGTGGAACACTCATTACGACAAATCGAGTATCTGCTGGAGAAGATTATTATTTATGGCATAAACGTTTAGGTCATGCGTCTGATAAGGTTGTTTCTTTACTTCCCGGTATGAATAAAGTTGATTGTCATAAATTTCTTACTGAACCGTGGGATATTTTCTTTAAAGCTAATAAAACTCTGACTACTTTTCATATTAGTGAGAATAAAGTTGATAACTTCTTAGATTTAGTTCATTGTGATGTGTGGGGTGCTTATCGTACTCAATCTTCTTGTTGTGCACATTATTTTCTTACCATTATCGACGATTATTCTCGTTGTGTTTAGATTTATTTGATGGCACATAAAACTGTGGTGTAAAATTTTCAGAATTTTTGGGCTATGGCTAAGACAGATTTTAATAGACGGGTTAAGAAGGAGCGCAATGATAATGGTACATAATTTCTTCCATTAATTCCTTCCTTTGCTAAACATGGTATAAAATTTCAAAATTCATGTGTGTGTACATCGTAGCAAAATGGGCGAGTTGAGGGCAAGCATCGTCATATATTGAATGTGGCGCGTGCTTTACGATTTCAAGACAATTGCCTCTTAGGTTTTGGGGTGAATTTATTATAAGTGTTGCTTCTATTCACTACACCAAATGGTGTAATTTGTAACACTGAATTGTCACACTAATTTGTGTGACAGATTTTGTTACACAAATAGGTGTGACATCTTTAAAAAGTGTAACAATATATCATTTTATAATTATATTTTACTTTTAATTAATGTTATTATACTTAATGGTGTGACAAATTATCCATCTCCCAATAAAAAAGATTAGAAAAATATTAAAATAAAATAAAAATAAGTGGAAATTAATTTCCCGCTCCAGCCAAAATAATTACTGCCAAAATATTCACATTTTCCCTCCCTTGCGGATTTTACTCCAGCAATGTAGGTCACCAAGGTTATTATATATTAAAAACCTAAAAGAGAAAAAAAAAATCAGAGAGTAAAATGTTAATATCTTCAATCTAGGTACGTCTGTCCCTCGCTTCTTTTTCAATTATTTTTCACATTTTTCAGTACTTCTTCGTAATCTCCTTCAAAATAAAAAAAAAAAAAAAAAAAACTTCTTTGAAAACTTTTTATGTACAGAGTAGTATATGCTTCGTAATCTCCGTTATTCATCTGAGATTTCTTCTGTAAGAAAAAAATTCCCTTCGAAAAACAAAAAAAGCTTTTCATTTCGTTCATCAATTCATGAGATTCCTCAACTAGTCTACCCTAATCTTCAACCAGTTTCATGGATAATCTTCAACCGTTACTGCTCTTGTGTTCTTCATCAACTATTCTACCCTAATCTTCAACCAGTTTCTTCTGGAAGATTTTTACTGCTCTTGTGTTCTTCATCAAATCATGAGATTCCGCAACTATTCCACCTTAATTTTTCAGATACGTTGTTAGCAGATCGGGATTTCGTTTAATTGCAGATAAAATTGTCGTTAGGGTTTTCAGTAGATTACTATTATTAATCTAATTGTAGTTGTTTTTCTGCCTAATCGATCCTTCACTATTATTCTGTGGATGTAATTGATGTTTGCCCTAATTTCTATTTCAGGTTGAAACAAACAGTTGGTGCGATTTCAGGGATTCATTTGCAATCAGATCAGGTCAGTTTGAGATAATACTGTGATTCCTCTTTTTGATGATGATTTTTGTTATGCAACGATTAGTTAACCCGTTAGTTTGTGAATATGTTCTTCGACTTTTTGTTATGCAAGCATTCTGGGTCTGATTCATTGTTGTGTTTGTTTCTAAATGAACAATTTGGTTTCTTACAATTTCTTAGGAAAAGTTAGGTTTTTTGTGGATCTGTAGCTCTATTATAAGCATTCTGGGTCTGATTTAGTGTGTTCATGTTTTGTATTGAATGAATTTTTCTGTTGTTAAGTTTTTCTTGAAACTGAACCAATGAGTTGGTATTTCTTATGAAATCGCTTGAATGCTTGGTACTCTGAGAATAATGTTTCAAGAATATCTAGGATTCTATGCCTATTCTGTATTGTGTGCTTTTTGTGGTATGGTTGTTGTCTGAATATCTAGGATTCTATGCCAATTGTTCAAGAAATGTAATCTCATAGCTATTACTTAAGTATAAGACTTGAAAAGGCATATACTGCAGTTTTTAATGCATATCCATGAGAATAATGTCTTTACGATTAAGCACAATCCTTGTTTCTTTTGCTCTGTACTTATTTTTAAACTCCATGACATTGTTATGTATAGTTACCTAGTCTTTCTAATGGTTTGTAGAATGTCAGATGTGATTCCAAAAGATTGGATGGATGAAAGTGATATTTTTAGTAAAGTTTATCGAGATGGGGTTAGATACTTTATCAGTTTTGCTGTAAGATATAGTTACTCGAAGTCGATATGTGCCTGCCCTTGTAATAAGTGTCGAAATACAAAGAATCTAGAAATTGAAAAAGTTAGGCAACATCTATTAGAGAAGGGTATAGACAAGAGGTACCGTATGTGGGCTTTTCATGGTGAGAAATCAACTAATAGAAGCACAGTCGGTTCAGTCCAAGAGGAAAACATCAGCGAACCAAACAGGGAGGAAGGTGTGCCTGAAATGAGAAGATTGGTTGATGTTGCATTTGGAGTGCATGAAATGGCAGATGATGACATTAGTAGCGACGAGGCAGGTCAGTTAGAATCTTTAGTTGCAGAACCTGATTTAGGAAAACGATATGAGAAATATAAGGTCTTAGCAGAAGAGAAACTATACCCTAACCATCAAGGTAACCATACAACTCTATCTGCAGTTGTTGAACTTCATAATATAAAAAAGATGTATGGTATTTCATGGAATGCCATGAGCTCTATCTTGTCAACGGTAAAACAATGGCTTCCTGAAGGTAATACTTTTCTTGTGAAATACCCTACAATGAAAACAATGCTGACTGACCTTGGCATGACTGTAAGGTCAATTCATGCTTGTGAGAATCACTGTATTCTCTATTATAAAGATTATGAGAATGAAAGAAGTTGTCCTGTATGTAAAGCTAATAGGTATAAGGTAATAAAGGGAAAATCGGGGGAAATAATAGAGACAAATGAACCTGTTAAAGTGCTGAAATATTTTCCAATAGGTGAAAGTCTTAAGACATTGTATACTATACCATGGATAGCAAAAGAAATGACATGGCACCATCGAGCAGAAGTTTCTTCTATGCATATGCGTTATCCAATTGATTCACCTCAATGGAAACTTATCAAAGATAAGTTTCCAAATTTTGCTGCCGAGGGAAGAAATGTTTGGCTTGGCATTGCTACAGACGGGTTTAATCCTTTTGGTTTTCAGACTACGTCTCATAGTTGTTGGCCTGTGATTTTAGTTCCATATAACCTTCCACCTTCACTATGCATGAAATCTGAATTTCAAATGATGTCATTGTTGATACCTGGACCTAAGGCTCCAGGACAAGACATTGATGTCTTTCTTCAACGACTAGTTGATGAGCTTAAGCAACTATGGGATGATGGAGTGATAGCTTTTGACATGCACAAAAAAGAGAGTTTCCAGTTAAAAGCTACATTATTTGTAGGGATTCATGACTTGCCAGCGTATGGAATCCTGTCCTACCAGAAGTATCATGGTTACTTTGGGTGTCCAAGTATGTGCTGATGATACTCAAAGCATTCGTCTATCACATAATAGTAAAAATGTGTACACAAACTACCGTCGTTTTCTTCCTAACAGGCATCCATTTAGAAAGGGTAAGTACTTGGATTTGAACACTGAAGAGCACTCAGTTGCTCCAGATAGGTTGTCTGGACGTCAAATACTTCAAAAGCTACGCCATGTTAATTATGTTCCTGGGAAGTGTAGTGGCAAAAGAAAGAGGGCCTTTGCTGCTGAGGCCGATACTGAAATTGAAGCCAATGATCCAATTGATGAATCAGGTGATGCTAGTGCTGATGTGACTAATGCATTCTCTAAGAAGTCTATTTTATGGTGTTTTGATTATTGGGTTGAACTTTATGTTCGCCACTGTGTTGATGTTATGCACACCGAGAAGAACGTAATGGAGCATATATTAGATACAATATTAGATGTGAAAAATAAGTCTAAAGATACAGTTGGTGCTTGAGAAGACTTAAGAGAATTGAATATTCGCAGCGATCAGTGGATTTCTAAAGATTCTAAGACGGGGAAGGATGTCATGTCAGTGGCAGTATATGTGTTGACTGTTGAGCAAAGACGAGAAGGTTCGATTTTGCCAAATTCTTAAAAACTTGAAGGTCCCAACAGGGTTTTCCTCTAACTTAAGCAACAATGTCAGTGTTAATCCCCCACGTTTGAGTAATTTGAAGTCCCATGACTATCATTTCATCATGGAATATTTTCTTCCTGTCCTCCTTCAGCATGCTTTTCCACACCATAAAGATTTGCGAAGAGCACTTCAGCAGATTAGTCTGTTTTTTAGAATTTTGTGCGCGAAAGTGTTGCTTAAAGATCACATACAAAGAGCAAAATACATGGTTGTAGAGGCAATGTGTGTGTTGGAAAATTACTTTCCACCTGCATTTTTTGATATCAGCATTCACCTAATGGTTCATCTAGCTGACGAAGCATTATATTGTGGACCTGTAAGATTTCGTTGGATGTATCCTTTCGAAAGGTTTGTTTCAGTACCTTACTGATTATTTACATTGGTATTTTCTTTTCTCTTCTAATGGGCTGTGACTAACATGTACTTACTTGAGCAGGGCGATGAAGGATTGCAAAAATCTACCAAGCAATAAACGTTACATTGCTGGGTCCATTGCAGAGGCGTACCGTGTGACAGAGTCGGCTAGATATGCAATGGAAGACATGCCAAATAGGCGGGAGGGAAACCACCAAGCAACTTGGGAGGCTTTTTTGGGGGAAGACTCTGAGTACAGTGATAAAGGTCCCATGAAGGAAGACGGTAAAGTGGTAAAACTAACTCCTGCTCAGTTTGTGCAAATACAAAGATGGATACTTTTTCGACGTGACATTGAGGGTGTTGATGACTATTATGCGTATGTACTCGACCTTCTCTAATAAAATGAAACTGATTTAATTAATTTTGTATAGAAGTTGACTGTTTTGTATTTATAATTGTAGCCACTATTGTGATCACGTTCTACCTGATGAGATGGATGAAGTTGAGCGGCAAACAAAGTTTATAGATCGCTACATGATAAGGTATTTGAAAAACATAAAATGTTACTTGAAACTCTTGTTGATTATTTCAGTAGTTCTGCTTTTCAAGATCGAGATAGGAGATTTTATGTCAACTTAATATATTTTTGTTCATTTTTTTGTTGGCTAGTTGTTGGAAGAAAAGAAGACATATTCAGAATTGTGGCGATATGTCAAAGGTCCTACTGGAGCAAAAGAATATTCAAGTTACCGTGTAAACGGGTTTGTCTTTTCTTATTTCTCACCAGAGAGTAGTCGTGTTACACAAGATAGCGGAGTTTGTATGGATGCAGTCACCACGTACAGGAGAAAGAAAGGAGATAAAAGCCCTGTTGATCAAATGACCAAGTGGTATGGAATTATCAAGCAAATTCTGGAGGTGGACTACACCAATCGGGAAATCGTTGAATTTGTATTCTATTGTGATTGGGTGAAGGTAGAAAGTGGATGTAAAATGTGCCCTGACTCTAATTTGGTGGTAGTTAATCTGGATAGGATCAGGAGTGTCGATAGGTACTTCGATGAGCCTGCAATTCTCGCTTGTGAATCCAGCCAAGTGTTCTACTCTGAGGATTTGAAATACCCTGATTGGTGGGTTGTTATCCATTAGCCGAGGAAGATGACAAGACAAGTTGATAACATTTCAAAACCCAAATCTGAGGAGTTTCAGGAAATATTCTCCGATGAGCCGCATTTGGAGGACCTTTTAAAGCTACGCCGTTAGTTTATTAGTTCTTACTATATTAGATGGTAGATGAAGTGCTGATAGATAATTGATGATTATGTTTCACTTCTATGCTGTTATGTTTTACTATGGATTTAACTGATGGATGGATACGTGTGTTCTACTATGTTTATCAAAAGGTATGATTCAGTATGTGCATTTCTTGTTATATGTTGTCTACTAACTCATCTTTTATTGTGTAGCATGGATACAAATCAACATGGCAGTGATGGTGTACAAACTATAACCACTCAATCATTGCAGAATAGTGCATATGTTGGGAACAGTTTCAAAGTTTTTGTTGAAGTTGATGCATCTTGTATACCAATAAAGAAAAATGCAGAAAATTTTGCTTCTCGTGTAGGGGAACTTATACGAGCGCATTGCCCGATACGTTATGAAGATTGGAGGATTGTCCCGGAAAACTTCAAGGAGGATGTGTGGAATGGCTTAATGGTATGTACCCTTCTGTTTTAGGTTAACAAGTTTTTTTAGATACATTTCTTCTTGACTCTTGAGTATTGATTTTCGTTTTGGTGTATGTAAGACTTTACAAAAGGTACTATGTATTGCATGCACCGTTGTTGTTATACAGGGCTATGTTTGTCCATATTTTTATCATACATTAGATTTTCATGCTGAATTATGACCCTAACCAATACATTTCTTACTTAGAGCGAGTTTAAGTTTAATGCTCCTTCGCACTTGGTACGCCCGAACCTCGAAGTAACCTTTTCACAGAAGTTCAGAACATTCAAATACCAACTTCGACAAAATTATTTCAAGATAGCCAGAGGTAAAGCACAAATTGAAGCAGCTATTCAAGCTGGTTTGGATCCAAATGCGTGGAAAAGCAAAGAGGAGATTCTAGCAAATGTTCCGATGGGGGTTACTCCAAGTAATTGGACCGCTTTCGTTGAGAATGAGTTCAAAGAAGGAGTCAAAGAAAGCCATGAAAATAAATCAGAGAACAAAAAGAAATGCACAATCCCTCATAATCTTGGGAGGCGTATGTTAAGTGCATATTTTGCACATATTTAGTATTGAATCCATGCTAGTAATTGCTTATATTCTTGCGAATTATTGTATATTATGTTTGTTTTTCTCTATTTGCGTTTTATTAGGTGAATCATCCAAAAGAAGTGAATATGCACTTAATTGTGCAAGGAAATAAGCTAGCTACAAGTGGAGAAGGGCCAAAGACCAATTGGAACTCGTTCAAATACAAGATTTCTACTTTTCATTGTGTAGAGGACGAGAAGATGAAGACAATGGCTAAAGAACGGAGTCATTCTGAGTTCGTATGAAAAAGTTATGAGCAAAACAAGAACTAGAAGCATAAAGGGCAGAATGGTCATTTTATCGGGAAAGTGCTATTGACACCCCCGCTGTACATTAAGGGGTAGTCATTCTGTTAAGGGGCAGTCAGGTTCAAGGGAACTGCTAAAGGCAGTTCGGTCTTTTACAAAAGGGGGAACCAGGAATTCAAATACCGCTGAAGGCGCCAGGCTTATCTCTCAGGGCACCATCATCTTCTTTACCATGCAGTATCACGACAAATACAGGGAAGCTCTAGCTGTTTTGAGTAACGCCGATGCTTATGGATTTATGGGATTGAGAAGATGGTCGAGCTAGGCAGAGGTATGCAGATAGACCGAGTTGAGTCTGGGTTCTGCCATTGATAGCACAGGAAGTGATGATGCTGGTGATTGCAAAGACGGAGGCGGTATTGGTTGCTTCCACTGATGATCGTGATGAATACCGATGGCTGGTTCCCATTAGGAGAGGTCGTAGGTCGATGTTCATGGATGATGATGGTAAGAGATTAGAGAAGAGCTTGGGTTCGTCTGTTATGTTTGGCAGATGATGATCAAGATGATCATGGTTCAGTGGTAGGCAGTCATGGAGCTGTGAATGAAGGCAGTGTTGAGCTCGAGATGATTTCGATGGCAGTACGCATGATCGGAAGCTACAGACAAAGCTTGGCAGTAATGGGTTGTTCGAGGTGAAGGTTCCCGTGAAGGAGCTGTTGATGGAGTTTGAGTATCACCAGCGATTGACGAACAGAGAAGCAGTGATGCTCGAGCTTTGCTGTGACGGATAAGAGATGAGCAGAAGATGATAACTCATTGGCAGTGATGATCATAATGGTGATGAGAAGAGATGCTGCTGCCATTCACGATGAAGCTGAGAAATGCATGGCATCGAGATGAAGAAAATGGGTTCTTTGCGAGTATGGGTGCTCGGAGTTGTGTTGTGACTGTCGATGAATGATGCCGACTTGTTATGATTGGCAGTAAAGGTCCAAGATGGAGCAGAACTCGACCTGGGGTTCAAAAGTGAGTCGGTGTTGCTATCACGGCAGATAGGACGAAGTTGAACAGGATACGAAACTGAATGGGTGAGTCCCTTGACCGAATTCAGTTCAGATATGTATGGTGATGAACGGGGAGAGAGTTTGCCTCCCGGAGAAGTTATCTTACGCGGTGAAAGAAGGGGATTTGCTGTATTCCTGTACAAACGAGTTGGATGCATAACTAGTATCAGAAGAAAACACGTCAGCCTGTGGAGTTTCTATTAAATTACAGACCAATCAGAAGCTGTGCTTACACAACTACAATGTTCCTTGTCACACGGAAACAGAAGCACCTGATTTCCAAAAGTTCAAAAATCTGCTGACCGACTTGTTGTGCTTATCAAATAAGAAATTATCGCGCGCGTTAGTTTTTTTACGCAAGCCTATATAAGGCCAAGTAGCCGAGAGGAGAAGAGACAACTTTGGAGAGAGAAAAAAATAGAGAAAAGGAAGAGAGAGGAGAGGTTATATTCTACACTAGGGTTTACCCCTTTAGGGGGAAACCAAGCTATTTTCTTCTTCTTTCTTCTTATATTTTTGTGGGTTTTAGTAAATCCATGTATAACTAAATTCTATTGATTAAGGATGAATTCAATGTGCTAGCGTGAAGCTTTATTAGTTATATAAATCTATTCGAAGTTTTAATCATCATCGATTGTCTTTTCTATATTTAGGGTTTATGAATGATTCTTAGATTGATTTGGGATGCATAATAGATTAGTTTATTGATCATTCTATTGCTAGTAGAGAGTTGGAGCGATCCGTAATTGTCGTGCATCTCCTACACAAGTAGAGAACGTGAGACCTTGCAGAGGGATTCTGTGAAGCAATCATGTGTGAAGACAACACCAGTAAGTGAACCGAGCGTGATCGAGTTTAACTGGCTGGGATCAAACCTAAATTCACAAAGCCTAAGCGTTCGGTTGAGTTACACCTTGTAAGCGTACCTCAAGGCGGCTCAGTTGGATAGAATCCGGTGGCTAAGCGTACCTGTTATCCGGTGATACGAGGAGTTTTGGGGATAGCTAAGCGTACCTGCAATCCTACGGTTGGTGATGAATGGTTCTGGCGAAAGATAGATAAGTATGCTATGAGAGTCAACGTTTGGTAACGGCGAAGGACTCCTTGATCATCTCTTTGTTTTATTTGTTATTCTTTTTATTTCACTTTAAAACAATCCCCCTTTGTGTTTTATCTTATTTGCTGAACTAAATAACCTATCAATTAAACAGCTCTTTGTGGGAACGATCCTTACTACCGCTATATTATTTATTTAATTAGTGGGAAATATCTTGATTAATTTGTTGCACTTACGACACGCATCAAATTTTGGCGCCGCTGCCGGGGAGCGGTTGCTAATTGATTTGTTATTTGTTTAGCTCGTTTTTGTTTTTAGATTTTTTTTCTTTTGTTCTTGTGAGTCGTCATGTTTCCTTACGGACATAACATGTACGGAGTACAAGACCAATCATCATATTATAGTGGTAATCAATTTGGATTTCAATCTCATTCATATAACAACTACCAACCATACCCTACGAAGCCTTATGGATACTCTCATACATATCAACAACCTTATGACGGGTATGTAAGTGAGCAATCAAAGGGATGGGAGGATGGTTATGCTTCGATCAGTTGTTTTCTAGTAATGTGCAGATGACAGAGAGTGTGGAAAGACCTACTCCTCTTTATCATGTTCTTTCGTCATTTATGTCAAAAGAAGAGATACAAGAAAATTCCATCGTGAATAATGGCGGAAAACGTATTAATATCAGAAAACTTTCAAAGCAATATGATCAGTTAGAAGAAGCTGGAGCATCAGAAAAGACTCTCGAAGAAATTAACAAGGTAATACGAACAGAACTTCAACGTCGTTGGGATATTGAAGATTATGAGGTTGACGAAGACTCTGATGAAGATGAGCAACCTTTGGAAAATCCTTGCAATAATGGTAATGTTATTTCAACTCCGGATCATAATAACGATCACTCGCCTATTCAAAAGGAGGAGAATGAATATGACATAACCGTTGTTATAAATGGTGTAACGTACTCAAACAATGATTTTAGGATTTGCACCAATGAACTAGACTTTCTAGGAGATGATTTTGATTCTGATGACGAGGTTGTTGAAGAGATAGAGATTGAGAATGAAACCAAATTGGTTGAAGTTGTGGAAGACCCAATTGAGCTAGCCAAGGATTATAATGATGCTGAGATTTTAAGTGAAGCAGAAACTGACGAAGATTGGCTAAATAGTTTGATAGAGGACCACGATACAAACGAGGTAAATAATTCATTGCAATTCTTTAAGAATGATGAGGATCCCGTAATACAAGAGATTGTGGAAGGTTTGTCTAATCCTTTGCATATTTCTAAATCTTTTGATCAACATCACTTAGGATTGAGTATTTGTGCTTCCAAAATTATTAAGGATTATTTTACTTCTAATTATCTACCACTTGATGTGTTTGATTCTAGCACAATGCAGGTTCAACAAGAAGAACCAATAGAAGTTCCCTTATTTTATGTTCTTTATCCATTTTCGAGTGTAGAAAGGACTAAGTGTGGGGAAGCTTTCACGCTATAACAATTTCATTATTTATATGTTATGCTAATCATTGTGTGAAGTTGTTACTAGAATTGCAGATTGTTTTCTCGGCGTACTACCGATTTTCGGATTGTTGGTTTACGGACGATAACCGTGAGGGTCGAGTGAGGACGTTAAACTAAGCGCCGCATGGGAGGAAACCCATTGGTTTTGTATTTTCTATCCTTTTTGTTTTTATTTTTCTTCTTTTGCATATCATATTAGGATTTCCCACCTTGACTTTACTTAGATTTAGTCAATTACATTGAGGACAATGTAAAGTTTAAGTGTGGGGAGTGTTTGGATATTTTGCATATAGAGTTTTTAGCCTTTTTGAGTCGATTTTTTCAAATTTTTGCATAAAACCTTCAACTTGTAGAGATTTTAGAGTCACTAGCATACTTCTAGGTATGTTTACATAGAGAATTCTGACCGATATAACTGAACTTGGAAGTGTTAGGGAACTACATTCGGATTTCTTACGAATTGGAGTGTTAAATAATGGATTTAATCATGCCGGTGATGCAAATGAGGTGCAGGGAGAAATGCATTATTAGAGTTGCTGATCAATCATTAGTGGAGACTACCTATTTTATATCAACAGAGGCACCAGACCAAATTTTGTTTGTAGCTGACTAAAGAGCTTTCTTTTGAGTGTGTGTCACCGTACGTTAATTCCGGGTAGAATGGTGAGCTACCCAACTTCACACTATTTTCAGCACTATTTTTGATCTCTTGAGTGCTAATTTTGTCAATCATGAGGGTGACGTCTATAGATGAAAACCACCTTCTTGTAGTTTGATTTGCAGTCAGCACCATTTTCTCTCTCTCGCCAACAACAGATCCATAGAAACACCATCATCATCAACAAGTGGAGCGACATCAAAATTCACAAGGAAAGTTGAAGACGTTTGAGGTTTACAAGCAACAATACAAGGAAGAGCAAATTTTATATCCAAGTAAGCAACATACAATGAGCAGATTTTTATATACATGTTGGAGACTTACACATAAGGAGCGGAATTTTATATCCAAGTATGAAGACTTATTTACAAGAGCGAAGAAAATCAAAAGATGAGAGTTATTGAAGTTTATGATACAAAGACAATACAAGTTGTGAAGATCAAAGTGGTTGACCGTGTGTCAATCCGTCAAATATAATTTCACTTTCTCAATCAACTAGATATAAATATAGTACTCGATAAGAAAGAGTTCGTATCCACAGAGAGGCGTTTGTTGTTATAAACTTTTAGTTTCTAAAGTAACCCAAGGTATGTTTGTTGTATTTAAGCAAATAAAAGTAATTAAAAGCAAAGTAAGTAATTCGAGAAATCAATAAGGAGAAGATATTGGTCAAGGGATAGTATCATTCACAAACATGTATTTTCATCAATGATTAGAATTGGTATTTAATCTCGTATTTATTAAAAGTCCTAGGATACCTTGATCGCAAGTATAACCCGTTAATTCCCTGTTTTCATCACAACCACATTAAAAGATGCATATGTGAATTCTTCGTCGAAAGCAACCTAAAGTGTAAAAGCACAATTAAGTTTAACTCCCTAAGAGCATTAAGTTTTATGGAATAAGACTCATCAATGCAAACGAATGTGTAAAAGCACTAGACGTTTTAACAAAAGTTATGATTCACTTGTGACTAATAGGATGTATCACTACAAGCACTAACCACAATTATACTACTTAGAATCGGGGATAAACAACTTTTTCGTATTGAAAACCCTAATATAGCTCTAGAGATGAACACAAATCGGATTGATTCCGGACTCAACCTAACAAGTTTTCAAATCTTATAACACTATTAATTGTGAATCACAAACAATAATTACTGAGACAAAACTAATTCATTGAATCAAAAGCATGTTGAGAAATCAACTTTTATCCCATAACCAATAATAAGTTTAGCTACTCATAGCTATGGAGTTCATCATCATCAATATTCAATAATAAAACAAGGAAGAAGAAGAACACAACCAAACCCTAGAAGCGTAAACAAACGGCTCTCCAAAATTCCCAAGAAAAAGATATATCATGTGTTGTAGAAAACCTCCCTTTTATAGCTTTTTCTCCAACTTCTAAAATTAGGTCTAGTCTTCAAAGTCCATTAGGTGAGAATCCACCAAGCCCACAAGAATGAGAAACCCGTGTAGAAAATACGCCCCAAAACGGCCGCCGAAGTCTGGGATTATGGCTTAAATCGGCGGAAAGTCGCCGGAAAAACAGCCTCGGGATCGGCAAAGTCCGCCTGATCACCGGTCAACGGATCGGATCGGGTCAAACCGGGTTGGGTCAGCTCGGTCGACCGAGTCAAAGTGAGTCGGCCCGTTCAAAGATCTAACTAGCTTACTCACTGGATGAGCCGAGTGGCCAAGGCCTTTGCCATATTGCCGTGCCATTGCACAAGCTTGCACTTGTGATGCACAATCCTTGTGCATCCGGCCATCATGGCCATGTACCCTTCATTCTTGCAACTCCATTTCTGCAGCTCTCACATTCTCCACTGCATATTGCAACTCAAACCTAACTTCACTGCTTCTGTGGCTCCATCTCAGGTCACAGCCATAACTCAACCAAATCCACCCCAGTTCAGCTCAACCTGCTGCTCATAACCCAGCCAACATTGTAGCTCCACCTGCAAGCCTGCAATTCTGCCATCAGCTGCACACAACAGCTCATTTCTTTTAATCTGTTGCTTCACTAGGACCAGCACTTCCCCCTGAGCTATACCACCAGGCCTGCAGCTCTATGCATTTAACTCACAGTCACTGCACTTGTAACAAGCCTGCATTCTGCCATGCATTCCACCTGACCCTGCAACTTAAGAGCCACAAGCTCAGGCTATTGCAAACACTTCTTCACAGCCCATGAGGGCTATTTCATCCAAAGACAAAGACCATCTCCATCAAAACCTTCCACTCTTGCCAAGCCATTCATTCACACATAACCCCTTTTTTTCTAAGTCAAAGCAACAGCACCATCAGCTACACCAGCAGCTCTCAACTCTCAGACCCTACTCAATCATAAGCAAACCCATTCAGTCAAGCCCATGGCGACCACACTGTTCTACAGCTGCCTCAATTCCATCCACCAAGACCACCAAGTCATAGCTCAGGCCACGCTCTCTATGCCCGTAACACAATCAAAATCGCAAAGAATCACAAGTAACCACGGCTCAACCCGAGCACCATCATCTCGAGCCCCAAAGACTGGCCTTCACTGACAAAACCCATGCCAGTTCAAAAATCAACTTCAGGCTTAGCCAACACCACCAGATTGTCTCACCACCACCATTACTTCCATCTCAGACCACCAACACAGAGCAGGACCAACACTAGCTAACCTTGAGCTCCAACACAGACCCAGCAACACCAGCTTCAACTTTCAGTTCCCATTTCAGTCCACCTCAGCTGCAATCTATCTCAGGCCTCCATCTCTTCACTGCAGCACAATCTCAGCATCAGCTCAAGCACCTGAGCCATTCCACAGACCCATTCCTTTTTAGCTTTCCTAGCTCCACAACCTGCCAATGCTGGAGCTTCCAATCTCAGCTCTCATTCTCAGTACCCAATCAGAGTTCATCCTGTAGTAATCTTGCAACCTTCACCACTGGGTATCTCAATCTCCATCTCCTCCAGGTACCCATTGCAGCATCACACTCACAGCATAAAATAAATACATCTCAGGCCTCTCAAAATCCACAACAGCAGCACCTCGAATCAAAACCCCAACTCTGACTCTACCCATCTGAAATAATCTATCAAATAACCCATCTATATGGTTTTCAATTGAAGCTCAGAGAACCAATCAACAATTCATCTCAAGGGTTGATTCAATACTCATTTCGATCTCCATCTTCTCCCCGTTGTTCTCGATTCGAACCCCATCTTCTCTCGCATCTCGATCCTCCGCCAAAACTTGAGAATCTCACTCAACCGCCTCATCTGAGCTCTAAACTTCAATCAAATCCACAGTCACCTTCTTCCTGTCGACCAGAGACCCAGCCACAGAAACCCATCTCTGATTTCTTCAATACTCCACAGATTTTGGCTATTAACTAATCCACTCTGCTACCGAATCTTGGCTACAATCACCATTTCTGCTCTCGATCTTCTCCTCTCAAATTGATTCATAGCTGCCTCACTTCCTCTCTCTCTCGATCTGTTTTCAGGTGAAAACCTAATAATTGAGAAATAAATTTTCTCAATTTTTGGGCAGTGTAAGAGGGGCCATTAGCTCTAAGCGCCCAGAATTGGATAAGGGCCACCTCCAATTACTTTGGCCTGTCGGTTCCAGGTAACCAACAGCCTAATTCTCTTCCGCTCCCTCGCCGCGTTTCAGCCTGCTCCACATATAGCTCACCTGTGAGATGACAATTTCGCCCTTTGGCTCAATTTGGATAATTTCTTCTTCTTTTCCTCCGTGCGACTCCATTGCATCTATAAAACTCAAAAGCACGCGTAAAGTACATAATTCACAAGAAAAAATAGCAAAGAAAGCATAAACTCTATAAGGTAAATACGGTGTATTCTACACCTATCAGATTCCCCCCACACTTAGACTTTGCTAGTCCTCGAGCAAATCAAACAAAACAATGAAATACAACAACTCCGTGTCGTCGAGGCTACGGTCACTTTTAGCATAAATAACAAGCCTTTAAACCCCTAGGTGTCCCTAGTGGACGAGTTATAGTCTCGTGAGGGTTTACTAGAGATATACCCACAAAACCTATTTTTCCAACTTACTAGTTCTCCGTAATGATAGTATCTAACGCGCTAAGAAGACATAGAGATTACGCACACTAGTCATAAGAAGTTAGACACATAAATGAACACAATCTCATTCTTAAAAGTTGAGAGAGAAGTAACCATCCCTTCTCGACTAAAATTCGGGTTCGGAGTGATCAAAAGTCTCGACTCTGCCTCACAAGAAAGGGTTTTATGATATTGCTCTCAATATAAACAGCTCTTTATGGGTCACACATGTGTCCAGGTTGGAATGAAGAGAGAATCCTGAGACACGTTGAATGGTAGGAAGGCTTAACCCTCCGAAAGTTTTGAAAACCCACATCTTTTATATATTTTTGAAAACCCATTTTTCTGACGATCTCTTCGAAAGGAATTCAACCATTTAACGAAGGTGGGAATATGCTTACTTACCTCGTTATCCGTTCAACGTGCAGCTAGCACCACTCTCACAACATCCATAGAAACGTCTTCGGTCTTCTAACGGTGTCTTCATCTTCGTCTTCGGTCTTCAACTCTTGATGGTAACTCTCGAACTTCGTAGAATCTCGACAATATGATTATTTCCTCTAATTCCTTGTCGCTTGATACTTCATTATAAATATTCCTTCTTTCCATAGGCTTTATTGAAAGAATACAAAAATAAAAACAAACTATACAAACCCAAAATATAAATTTTTTTTTTTTTTTTCTTCTTCTTCTTTTTTTTTTTTTTTTTTTTTTTTTTTTTTAATAACAAATAAAAATAAAACAAAATAAAAACATTTTTCTCTTGTCTCTTTTTTTTTTTTTTTTTAATTTTCGTTTTTTTTTTTTTTTTTTTTTTTTTTTTTCGAGACAAGAGAAAGTAAAATACAAAAATAAAAATGTAAGTACAATGCCATGGTATAAGTACTTTACCGCTTGAATCTTCACAACTTATATGTCTTGAAATCATAGACTTCTCAAATTCTCATCCTTTATAATTTCCGCTCTTGTACTATAGTCTTCAACTTATAAAAATTTTGCTCCCTGTTTTGTTGCTTTACTCAAATCTGAAATCTGCCCATTTACATACACGTTGCTTGTAAACCTCGAACGTGTTCAACTTTCCTTCGAATTTGTGATGCTCCTCTTGTTGATGATGATGGTGTTTCTATGGACCTGTTGGTGTAGAGAGAGATAAGGTGGATGGTGCTAACTGCGAACAAGATCACAAGTGGAAAGTAAGTTAGCAATTCGATGTCACCAACATGGTTGATAAAAATAGCACTCAAGAGATCAAAATAGTGCTTCTATGGTGGGAAATTGGACAGCTCACCATTCTGCCCGGAATTTACGTATGGTGACACACACTCTAAAAGCACAATTTAGACAGGTACAAAGAATTGAAGGTTGGTGCCTCACATTATGTAACATGGGTAGTCTCCACTATAGGGGATCACTGTTCTAATACCGAATTCAGCCTGCACCTTATTTGCCACTGGCATGGTTAAATCCAACTTTAACTCTCATACAATTAAGAAACCCGATCATGTTCTCTGTCATCTCTAAGTTCAGTCACTATTGTGAGATTCTCGATGTAATCTTAGCGACATGTATACTATGTGACTCTAAAGAACTACAAGTTGGAGTTTTCTTATTCACTAGTTCAAAAAAAATTGAAAAATTGCAAAAATTTACAACATAAACCACTCCCCCACACTTAAACTTTACATTGTCCTCAATGTAAATTGAATCATCCAAAGTAAGTCAAGGTGGGAAATCCTAGCAAGAAATCAGCAAAAACAAAGTAAAAACAAAACAAGAAAAACTAAAAACAAGAAAAGAAATAAATACAAGACAAGAAATACTCATCCTTTGGGTTGCCTCCCAATTAGCGCTTGGTTTAAAGTCGTCAGCCCGACTATCTCCTTGCTTTCTATGACTCCTCCAGAGGGAGCACATCCACAAAGTTAACTCCTTCCACCACTTCGGAAGTGAAGTTCTCATAATATGGTTTCAACCGGTGCCCATTCACTTTAAGTTCCTTACCTGTAGCTATGCTACGAATTTCCACTGCACCATGAGAAAACACATTAGTAACAATAAAAGGTCCGATCCATCGTGACCTTAATTTACCCGGAAATAAATGCAAGCGAGAATTAAACAAAAGCACTTTCTGCCCTATGCAAAATTGTTTCCTAGAAATCATGTTATCATGGAATGCTTTCGTCTTTTCTTTGTAAATCCGTGAACTTTCAAATGCATCATTGCGGAGCTCCTCTAGCTCTTGGAGTTGTAACTTCCTTTGCTTTCCAGCCCCATCCATCTCCATGTTGCATTGTTTAATAGCCCAAAACGCCTTATGCTCAATTTCCACGGGTAAGTGACAAGGTTTACCATACACAAGCCTAAAAGGAGACATTCCAATAGGTGTTTTATATGCGGTTCTATACGCCCACAAAGCATCATTGAGTCGCATGCTCCAATCCTTCCTTGTTGGGTTCACCGTCTTTTCGAGAATAGATTTCACCTCCTGGTTAGACACCTCGGCTTGTCCATTGGTTTGGGGATGATAAGGTGTTGCAATCTTATGCGACACATTGTACTTCCTTAACAAGCCATGCAAGAACCTGTTTTTGAAGTGAGAACCCCCATCGCTAATAATCGCCCTTGGAATTCCAAACCTTGCAAAAATATTAGCTTGCACGAAATCTGAAACAACTTTAGAATCATTAGTTGGGGTGGCTTTAGCTTCCACCCATTTCGAGACATAATCAACCGCAAGTAAGATATAAAAATTCCCATGGGAGTTGACAAAAGGCCCCATAAAATCAATACCCCATACATCAAAAACTTCAATAAATTGAATAAAAGTTTGTGGCATTTGATTTCGGACACCTAGATTGCCGGTTCTTTGACACCTATCACAAGTTGTACAAAATATATGTGCATCCTTAAACAAAGTTGGCCAATAAAAACCACTTTCAAGTACCTTGTGCGCGGTTATCTTACTCCCAAAATGCCCTCCGCAAGCATAAGAGTGACAAAAAGACAAGATAGAGTTAAATTCAGATTCGGGCACGCACCTTCGTATCACTTGGTCACTACCATGTTTCCATAAGTATGGATCATCCCATATGTATTGGTTCCCTAACCTCTTAAGTTTGTCCCTCTCAAAGACGAGACAAGTTCTGTGGGATTTGTTTAGAAACTAAGTAATTCACAATATCGGCATACCATGGTTCTCCAAAGGCAATTGAGAAAAGTTGCTCATCCGGGAAACTTTCACGCAACGGGATAGTCTCCTTGTCCACAGCAAGTCAGCTCAAGTGATCCGCAACGGTGTTCTCAATCCCTTTCTTGTCTTTGATTTCAATATCAAACTCTTGCAAGAGTAAAATCCACCGTATGAGCCTCGGTTTCGCCTCTTTCTTTGTAAGCAAGTATCTAAGTGCTGCATGATCAGAAAAGACAACAACTTTTGTACCAATTAGATAAGAGCGAAACTTCTCTAAAGCAAAAACAATGGATAATAACTCCTTTTCAGTGGTTGTGTAGTTTTGTTGAGCCTCATTTAACATTCTAGAAGCATAATAAATAGCATGAGGAAGCCTCCCCACACGTTGCCCAAGCACCGCACCAACCGCATAATCACTAGCATCACACATGAGTTCAAACGGCTTACTCCAATCCGGTGGTTTAATGATAGGGGCTGAAATCAAAAGTTCTTTCAAACGATTGAATGCCGCCATACATTTCTCATCAAAGTTAAAAACCACATCTTTTTGCAATAAGTTACAAAGTGGCGATGCTATCTTAGAAAAGTCCTTGATGAATCTACGATAGAAACCTGCATGACCAAGAAAAGAACGTATCTCCCTCACCGTAGTGGGAGGGGTTAGAGCACGAATAAGGTCTATCTTAGATTTATCGACTTCCAAGCCTTTAGAAGATATTATATGGCCTAAAACTATGCCATGAGTTACCATGAAATGGCACTTCTCCCAATTTAGCACAAGATTTGTTTCAACACATCGTTCAAGGATTAGAGACAAATTGTTCAAGCAAAGGTCAAAAGAATCACCAAAGACACTAAAGTCATCCATGAACACTTCGATTATGTTTTCAACATATTCCGAAAAGATACTCACCATACACCTTTGAAAAGTAGCCGGAGCATTGCATAGGCCAAAAGGCATCCTTCTATAAGCAAAAGTACCGAAAGGACAAGTGAAAGTAGTTTTCTCTTGGTCCTCCGGGTGCTATCACAATCTGATTATAACCTGAATAGCCATCAAGAAAGCAATAGTATGAGTGTCCCGCTAAACGTTCAAGCATTTGATCAATAAAAGGTAAAGGAAAGTGATCTTTTATAGTGGTGGCATTCAATTTTCTATAATCAATACAAACCCTCCAACCGGTTTGCACACGAGTTGGGACAAGTTCATTCTTATCATTCTCCACCACCGTTACTCCCGATTTCTTTGGTACCACTTGTACCGGGCTTACCCACTTGCTATCGGATATGGGGTAGATAACACCCACTTCCAAAAGATTGAGTATCTCCTTTTTCACAACTTCCATCATGGGAGGATTCAAACGACGTTGCGCTTCCCTAGTAGGCTTTGCATCATCCTCCAAACGAATTTTGTGCATACAAACGGTAGGGCTAATACCCTTGATATCGGCAATTGTCCATCCTATGGCCGTCTTGTACTTCCTTAGCACCCTTAGAAGTTTTTGCTCCTGTAAATCATTAAGCTCATTAGAAACAATCACAGGTAACTCTTCATTATCACCCAAGTACAAGTACTTAAGGTGGTCGGGAAGAGGTTTCAATTCTAAAATCGGAGATTTAACTATTGAAGGTACAAGCTTTTCATCACTGCATGGTAAAGAAATAAAAGAGATATTATGAGTTTTCGGGCATCCTTGGAGTGAATTAAGATCACCAAGAGCTTCCTTGACTTCATTACCACACTCTACACCATTATCCATGGATGTAGTTAACACGGTTTCCAAAGCATCATCACCGTTTAATTCAAACATTTGTTGTGCCAATGAATCCATCACATCAATGGAGAAACAAGAGTGGACATCGCTAGGATATCTCATCGTCTCGAAAATGTTGAAACGTATTATTTCTCCATCAAACTCCATAGTTAGCGTTCCCTTATCCACATCAATTATAGTTTTCGCCGTTTTCATGAAAGGCCGCCCAAGAAGCAATGGAAGAGACGAGTCCGGTGCACCTTCATCCATCTCTAACACACAAAAGTCCGCTGGAAATACAAGTTGATTAACCTGCACAAGAACATCCTCAACAATACCCATTGGGTAAACATTAGAGCGATCGGCTAATTGCAATACAATTTCAGCCTTTTTAAGAGGACCAAGATCAAGTGAATTATACATTGACGCAGGCATAACATTAACGGAAGCACCTAAGTCCAACATAGCTTTGTTAAAAGTTGTGTTACCAATTTTGACGGGAATGTCGAAACTACCCGATCCTTGCACTTAAGTGGGAGTTTGTGTTGTAAGATTGCCAAGCATTCTCCCCCACACTAAGCACTTCATTACCTTTGAGCCTTTGTTTGTTGGTACACAAGTCCTTCAACACCTTTGCATACTTTGGAACTTGCTTGATAGCATCAATGAGTGGTATGTTCACATGGATCTTTTTAAGAACGTCTAAAATCTCCTTTTCTAGTTCCGCCTTCTTAGAACTTGCAAATCTGCTGCGAGGAAAAGGTAGAGGAGGAACATAAGTAGAAACCGGAGTTTTAGAGTTAGGAATAGGTACCTCGAAGTTTGGGGAGAATCCTCGACTTTCTCCTCCAAAACAGGTTCCTTTGGTGTCTCCACCTTGCCCGAATCAAAGAATTCGGGTTGCACAAGTTGTGTACCGCTTCTCAACGTAATAGCATTGACACCTCTTTTGGGTTAATAGGTTGAGAAGGAAGTCTCCCACTATTTTGTGCCTTCAAATTGTTGATATCAACCGCCATGGAGCCCATTTGTGTTTGCAACTCCTTAATAGCACTCTTAGTCTCTTGTTGACTTTCCTTGAACATGGTAGAAATACCTTGCATAAAAGTTTGAAGCTTTGCATCAATATCAGCACCTTGAGTTTGCATTGATTGTTGTGCTTGAGGTTGCTGAAATTGTTGTTGTTGTGGTTGAAATCCACTAGGATGGTTGAAAGTAGGTTGTTGAATGGCTCCTTGCTTGTTAGCATAGCTAAAATTGGGGTGATCTCTCCATCCCGGATTGTAAGTGTTGGAGTAGGGATCATACCGTCTTGGTTGATTCGGAAAGATCGCATTAGCTTGCTCGTCTTCATAAGATTGAGAAGAAGTTGGTATAACCGCGGATGCCACTTGTTGCAACATTGCAGTCATGTTTCCCATTTGTTGACGAAGGTCCTCTACCTCGCTCACTTCATTCACCCTTCTTAGAATCACATCCGAACCACGACTTAAGAATTGTTGTGAGTTCGCTGCCATGTTTTCAATCAACTCTCTAGCTTGAGCCACCGTCTTGCTAACTAGTGCACCACCACCCGCAGCGTCAATAAGATTCCTATCACTTGATTGGAGTCCTTCATAGAAGTATTGGATGATCATAGCGTCACTAAATTGGTGGTGAGGGCAGCTTGCAACCAATCTCTTGTACCGTTCCCAACATTCATATAAGGATTCTCCCACGTTTTGCTTCATCCCACAAATTTCTTTGCGAATTTGAGTAGCCTTGGATGCAGGAAAATATCTCTCCAAAAAGAGTTTCTTCAACCCATTCCATGTTGTGACACTTCCGGAGGTAAATAGTACAACCAATCCTTAGCACTATCCATTAAAGAGAAACGGAAAACTTTCAACATTGCACCATCCGCCTCAACATTTGCTTGGAAGCATAGCCGTGACAATGGTGTGGAAGTCCAAAAGATGTTTGTTAGGATCTTCATTCACCATGCCATGGAATTTTGGTAATTCTCTAAGCAACCCCGGCTTTATCTCAAAAGTAGAGTTCGTTTGAATACACCCCTGTTGTGTATCAAGCCTATGAGAAGCTAAGTCCTTGAGTGATCGATTTGCATCACCCATTGCTTCTTCTCGTTGTCGGAAAATCTCTTCTCCTACTTCCTCCTCGTGCTCGTCCGTTGTGTCTTTACTTGGTTGGAGTATTGTGCCGCGTCTAGTAGCTATCCCGCACCTTGGATAATTCCAATCCTTAGAAGCCAGAGATTATGCACCTGCAAACAATTCTCGCAAACAAGTGAGAAACAAGACAAGAATCGAAAAGCAAAGATAAAAGCAGAAATTGTAAAAAGAAACTAAAAACTTAATAACAAGTCGTATGCCTCCCCGGCAGCGGCGCCAAAATTTGACCGTGTGTCAATCCGTCAAATATAATTTCACTTTCTCAATCAACTAGATATAAATATAGTACTCGATAAGAAAGAGTTCGTATCCACAGAGAGGCGTTTGTTGTTATAAACTTTTAGTTTCTAAAGTAACCCAAGGTATGTTTGTTGTATTTAAGCAAATAAAAGTAATTAAAAGCAAAGTAAGTAATTCGAGAAATCAATAAGGAGAAGATATTGGTCAAGGGATAGTATCATTCACAAACATGTATTTTCATCAATGATTAGAATTGGTATTTAATCTCGTATTTATTAAAAGTCCTAGGATACCTTGATCGCAAGTATAACCCGTTAATTCCCTGTTTTCATCACAACCACATTAAAAGATGCATATGTGAATTCTTCGTCGAAAGCAACCTAAAGTGTAAAAGCACAATTAAGTTTAACTCCTAAGAGCATTAAGTTTTATGGAATAAGACTCATCAATGCAAACGAATGTGTAAAAGCACTAGACGTTTTAACAAAAGTTATGATTCACTTGTGACTAATAGGATGTATCACTACAAGCACTAACCACAATTATACTACTTAGAATCGGGGATAAACAACTTTTTCGTATTGAAAACCCTAATATAGCTCTAGAGATGAACACAAATCGGATTGATTCCGGACTCAACCTAACAAGTTTTCAAATCTTATAACACTATTAATTGTGAATCACAAACAATAATTACTGAGACAAAACTAATTCATTGAATCAAAAGCATGTTGAGAAATCAACTTTTATCCCATAACCAATAATAAGTTTAGCTACTCATAGCTATGGAGTTCATCATCATCAATATTCAATAATAAAACAAGGAAGAAGAAGAACACAACCAAACCCTAGAAGCGTAAACAAACGGCTCTCCAAAATTCCCAAGAAAAAGATACATCATGTGTTGTAGAAAACCTCCCTTTTATAGCTTTTTCTCCAACTTCTAAAATTAGGTCTAGTCTTCAAAGTCCATTAGGTGAGAATCCACCAAGCCCACAAGAATGAGAAACCCGTGTAGAAAATACGCCCCAAAAACGGTCGCCGGAAGTCTGGGATTATGGCCCGAAATCGGCCGGAAAGTCGCCGGAAAACAGCCCCGGTGACTGGCAAAGTCCGCCCAGTCACCGGTCAACGGATCGGATCGGGTCAAACCGGGTTGGGTCAGCTCGGTCAGACCGAGTCAAAGTGAGTCAGACTGGTTCAGCATCTAACTAGCTTCTTACTCAGCTGGATGAGCTGAGTGGCCAAGGCCTTTGCCATATTGCCAGGCCATTGCACAGGCTTGCACTTGTGATGCACAATCCTTGTGCATCCAGCCATCATGGCCATGTACCCTTCACAGTTGCAACTCCATTTCTGCAGCTCTCACATTCTCCACTGCATATTGCAACTCAAACCTAACTTCACTGCTCCTGTGGCTCCATCTCAGGTCACAGCCAGAACTCAACCAAATCCACCCCAGTTCAGCTCAACCTGCTGCTCATAACCCAGCCAACATTGTAGCTCCACCTGCAAGCCTGCAATTCTGCCATCAGCTGCACACAACAGCTCATTTCTTTTAATCTGTTGCTTCACTAGGACAAGCACTTCCCCCTGAGCTATACCACCAGGCCTGCAGCTCTATGCATTTAACTCACAGTCACTGCACTTGTAACAAGCCTGCATTCTGCCATGCATTCCACCTGACCCTGCAACTTAAGAGCCACAAACTCAGGCTATTGCAAACACTTCTTCACAAACCATGAGGGCTATTTCATCCAAGACACAGACCATCTCCATCAAAACCTTCCACTCTTGCCAAGCCATTCATTCACACATAACCCCTTTTTTTCTAACTCAAAGCAACAGCACCATCAGCTACACCAGCAGCTCTCAACTCTCAGACCCTACTCAATCATAAGCAAACCCATTCAGTCAAGCCCATGGCGACCACACTGTTCTACAGCTGCCTCAATTCCATCCACCAGCACCACCAAGTCATAGCTCAGGCCACAGCTCTATGCCTGTAACACAATCAAAACTGCAGCAATCACAAGTAACCACAGCTCAACCTGAGCAGCCATCATCTCAGGCCCCAAAGATCGGCCTTCACTGACAAAACCCATGCCAGGTTCAAAAATCAACTTCAGGCTTAGCCAACACCACCAGATTGTCTCACCACCACCATTACTTCCATCTCAGACCACCAACACAAAGCGGGACCAACACTAGCTAACCTTGAGCTCCAACACGGACCCAAAGAACACCTCGCCTTCAACTTTCGGTTCCCATTTCATCCACCTCACTGCAATCTATCTCGGGCCTCCATCTCTTCACCGCAAAGACAATCTCGGCATCGGCTCAAGCACCCGAGCCATTCCACGAGACCCATTCCTTTTTAGCTTTCCTAGCTCCACAACCTCGCCAATCTTTGGAGCTTCCAATCTCGACTCTCATTCTCGTACCCAATCAGAGTTCATCCTGTAGTAATCTTGCAACCTTCACCACTGGGTATCTCAATCTCCATCTCCTCCAGGTACCCATTGCAGCATCACACTCACAGCATAAAATAAATACATCTCAGGCCTCTCAAAATCCACAACAGCAGCACCTCGAATCAAAACCCCAACTCTGACTCTACCCATCTGAAATAATCTATCAAATAACCCATCTATATGGTTTTCAATTGAAGCTCAGAGAACCAATCAACAGATTCATCTCAAGGGTTGGTTCAATACTCATTTCGATCTCCATCTTCTCCCCGTTGTTCTCGATTCGAACCCCATCTTCTCTGCATCTCGATCCCTGCCAAAACTTGAGAATCTCACTCAACCGCCTCATCTGAGCTCTAAACTTCAATCAAATCCACAGTCACCTTCTTCCTGTCGACCAGAGACCCAGCCACAGAAACCCATCTCTGATTTCTTCAATACTCCACAGATTTTGGCTATTAACTAATCCACTCTGCTACCGAATCTTGGCTACAATCACCATTTCTGCTCTCGATCTTCTCCTCTCAAATTGATTCATAGCTGCCTCACTTCCTCTCTCTCTCGATCTGGTTTCAGGTGAAAACCTAATAATTGAGAAATAAATTTTCTCAATTTTTGGGCAGTGTAAGAGGGGCCATTAGCTCTAAGCGCCCAGAATTGGATAAAGGCCACCTCCAATTACTTTGGCCTGTCGGTTCCAGGTAACCAACAGCCTAATTCTCTTCCGCTCCCTCGCCGCGTTTCAGCCTGCTCCACATATAGCTCACTTTGTGAGATGACAATTTCGCCCTTTGGCTCAATTTGGATAATTTCTTCTTCTTTTCCTCCGTGCGACTCCATTGCATCTATAAAACTCAAAAGCACGCGTAAAGTACATAATTCACAAGAAAAAATAGCAAAGAAAGCATAAACTCTATAAGGTAAATACGGTGTATTCTACACCTATCAGTGGTAAAGTACTTCTTTCGTGGCCATGTTATTTTAATTTCGTTATTTTTGTAGTTGCAATATTTTTGTTAAAAAAAAGAAAAGAAAAAAAAATATTAAAAAAAAAAAAGAAAAAAGAAAAAAAAAAGAGAAGAAAAAAGAGAAAAAAAAAAGAAAAAAAATTACAAAAAAAAAAAAAAAAAAAAAATTTACAAAAAGATTTGCATTTAGGCTGTTATTTGTTTAATAAGGCCATGGGGAAGAAAAATATATAAAGAAGTTTCAAGCAACAAGGAAATTGAGGAAAAGAGTTATAAATTGTCAGAGTACTACGAAATTCAAGAGTTTATCATCAACAGTTGAAGACTGAAGACCAAGAAGATGAAGAAGACGAGCCGAAGGAAGACGTTTCTATTGGATGTTGTGAGAGTGGTGCTTTCATCATTGCAATCAGATGTGAAGGTGGTAAGTACTCCCATCCTCGATAATAATGGTTGATTTCCTTTCTTAGAGATCATCAGAGAAATATCTTTGTTTTCCACGATTTTGTGGAGTCTCCAGAAATATTTCGGAAGGTTTCCTTCCCACCATTTAACGTGTGTAGGATTTATCTCTTCATTCCTACCTACACACATGTGAGACCCATAAAAATGCCGTCTTATTGAGTGCAATTATCATAAAATCCTTTTAAGTGAGGCGTGTCGAGGCGAAATGCTTATTGATCGCTCTCAAACACGCATTCTCTCATTATGGTGTGGTTATTTCTCACTCAACATTTAAGAATGAGAATATGTTCTTTGGTATTTCTAACTTCTTATTACTAGCATGCAGAAACTCTATGTCCTCATAGCTCTTTGGATGCTTGGGAAGCTGGAACGCTTTGAAGATTGGAGTAGGTTTTGTGGGTATATCTCTCGTAAACCCTCACGAGACTATAACTCGTCCACTAGGGACATGATGCGTGTCGTAGGTGCAATCAAATTAATCAATGTTTCCACTCAATTAAAAATAATATAATGGAAGTCAAGTTCGTTCCCACGAGGAGCAAGAGATCTTAGTTGTAAAAATTGTCACGAAAGGGGGGTGTAAAAAGCAAAATAAAAATAAACAAAGCAATTAAAATCGAAAGTTGAAAGATGAAAGCAATAAGAGAGACAAGATCAAGGAATCCTTCTTCGTTACGAAACAATGATTAAAGTTATGTTCTTTTCTACTTGTTATTAGTCACAGATTATCACCAACCGTAGGATAGCGAGGTCCGCTTAGCTAGCCCCAAAATCCCTAATTTCACCGAGTAACAGTCCGCTTAGTTATCGATTCTATTCAAAAGAACCACCTTGAGGTCCGCTTACAAGATGTAATTCCCGAATGCATTAAGATTTATGAATTTAGGTTTAGTACTAGTAGTTAAACTCGGTTCGCTTGGTTCACTTTCTAGCGTTGTTTCTACACACAATTGCTCCACGGAATCCCTCCGCAAGGTCTCGTGTTTTCTACTTGTGTAAAGTGTCGAGAACGATTACGTATTCCCTAACTTATACTAGATATAGATCAATTAACAAATTAATTTAGCGTGCACTCCAAACAATCTATCAATCAATCATGAATGTCTTTAAGATCACTCCTATTAGTAAAAACAATCGATAATCATGTGAAAAATCTCAAGATAGAATTGAAAACAAAAACTCAAATCATGTTAAGAACTAGGAATTCATCCTCAATTAATAAGAAAATTAGCTACTCATGTTTTTGAAATTCACACAAATAATAAAAAAGAAAAATCTTAGAAAAGCAAGCAAAAACACAAGTGATGTGTGTGTAGAGAGGTGTCTAGAAGTTGTAGAAAACTTCTCTATTTATAGGCTTCAATATTCTCCAAATCTTCTAAGGAGTAGAATCCTTTTCCTTTTGCAATTCAATTTCCAAATCCAAGCTTTTCTCAACTCTTCCACCTTCTCTTTCCAAATTTGAGTCCAATTCTCCATCCAATTCCTAGCCCAAGTCTTCACACCCATGAGAGAAGTCCATAGAAAATTCTGGAATTTTTTGCTCGCCGGAAAACTGGGATTGTGGCCGGAACTCGGCCGGAAAGTCGCCGGAAAACAGCTCCGGTGACCGGCAAAGTCCGCCCGGTCACCGGTCAACGGGTCGGATCGGTCGGACCAATGCTTGTCAACTCAGTTGGACCGGTTCATCAAGTGAGTCAGCCAAATCAATGAGTTAGATGACTAATCAGCTGAGTCAGGTGTTAACTAGCTTTGGACCAGGCTTAGCTTGAAATTGCATAAGCCAGATGTCACAGTATGTAGTGCAATGGTCTTGCTTTACCAAGACAAGCCAGACCAAGATGGCTGTTCATCTTGCATCTTACCAAAGACAAATCCTCATCATGTCCTCGCTCATTCTACAACAAAGATTACCATCTTCCTAAAATTTCTCACTCCCACCGCCATGAACAGCTCAACTCAACACCACAGAAACCCGCACATCCACCATCTTGCAAACTCATCATTCATCTCTGCCACCAGTCTGCAGCTCCATGCATTTAACTCACAGCCACTGCACTTGTAACAAGCCTGCATTCTGCCATGCATTCCACCTGACCCTGCAACTTAAGAGCCACAAGCTCAGGCTATTGCAAACACTTCTTCACAGCCATGAGGGCTATTTCATCCAGCACAGCACCATCTCCATCACTATAATGCAAGCACCTGCAACCAGCTTAGTTCACACAGAACAACATATCAAGTGTCACTCAGCTACATTCCATCTCTAGAATCCCTGAGAACCAAAGAATCGCATCTTCTACATTCGATTTCACAAACCCCTTTAGCGTAACCTGGACTCGCAATTGAACCAACCGCACCACCTCCACAAATCCCCCGAGTTCAACACCACAGGCAAACCTCCCCGTTAACCACCACTCTCCGGCCTGAATTGGTCCACTAAGCCATTCTCGCTTCAATCCCAAAGAGACCAGACACCTGCACTACCAATTCCTCCCTGCACCAATCGCAACAGCCACAAACACAGAGCAATACCCATTGAGCTCACCAGCAATGTCACTTTGGCCTGCACCTTTGTAACTCACTCCATTGCAGTTACCAAGCCACCATATTCATTCATTACTTCAAACCCTTGCCAGATCCATCTTGCCATCCAATCTCAGAACCCTTGTTAACAATGCCACATCTTCACCAGCTTCACTCTGGCAACATCAACCTGCACCAGCTCAGGCCAGGTTGCAACCTGCAACCAACAAACTATGCACCTGCCACTAACACCAACAGCTTCACCTTCCTGCCCTGAGCCACCAACAACTTCACTGCATCCACCATTTACCTGTTATAGGCACACACAGCACCAGCACAGCCTTCAATCCTGCAACATTCCTCACTGCAGCCTCAGCTTTGCCTACTTCAATCTTCCACATCAACCACCAGTACCAAGTGACAACCTTCTCTGAACCAACAGCACAGGTTCATCACTTTCAAACCTCCATCACTGAAAAATCCAACCTGCAGTGCACAGTTTCAAGCCATAATTCAACCATCCATCTTTGAGAACTCAAATGCATTACCAACAGCACTAGCCACCAGAACTGCATCTCATTATCTTCAACAGCATAATACCCATTTTTCCTAAGCATCAACAGATCCAACATCGTCATCCCCTGTGTACTCCTTCTTCCACTCAATCCCTTGCTCAGTTACAGCTGCCACCACCATCTGTATCTTCCACAGATCGAGCCATCATAACCTTGTTTATCAATTGCAGAAACGAACCCATAGACCCATTGATTTCTCCGATTCAATCCCCTGAGCTTCAACTTTTTCATCGATTCAAACAGTACCAACACTCTTGATTCAGGCGAAGTTCTCATTCGAACCCAGAAAGCACCACCACAATCGAATCCATCTTGTTCTCTTCCCATCATCTCTATATATCTCGACATCTTCTCAAACCCATTCGAACCCTAGTTTTAATTTCAATCTCTTCTTCTCTGCATCATTCAATTCATCTTCACCTCACATCAGTTGTAGCAGCGACAGCAGATCCAGTTCTCCGACTCTGTAATTTCTCTCCATTAAACTCGATTCCATCTCCTCTCTGGTTCTCGATCTGGATCTTCACAAATAGCAGAGCTGCTGCTTCTTTTCTCACTTTGGAATGAGGTGAATGAGAGAACTCGTCTCTCGATTCAGAGTAAAGGAAGATTAGGGTGCTAACAACACACCCACCTTCTGGCTAAGGGCTGCCCAGATGGTGTCCCTTCAACCATTGCTAGCTTTGTCTTTAGTAATCCTCCTGAAAGTTGCCCCTTAACCTTTGCTAGGCTCCAAATAGTGTTCGCCCGTAAAATGACCTTTTTGCCCTTTTGACTTAAATTGGGTGATTTCTTCTTCTTTTCCTCCGTGTGACTCCATAGTAGCTATAAAACTCAAAACAAGCGTAAAATACATAATTTACAAGAAAAATAGCAAAGAAAGCATAAACTACTAGATAGTAAATTAGGTGTATTCTACACCTATCAAATTCCCCCACACTTAGACTTTGCTAGTCCTCGAGCAAATCAAACTAAAAACTCACAACTTCAAAGCGTCCAAGTGTCACAAGCATCCAAAGAGTTATGAGGACATAGAATTTCCGCATGCTAGTAATAAGAAGTTAGAAATACTAAAGAATATATTCTCGTTCTTAAATGTTGAGTGAGAAATAACCACACCATAATGAGAGAACGCGTGTTTGAGAAACGATCAATAAGCATTTCGCCTCGACTTCTGCCTCACCAAATAGGATTTTATGATAATTGCACTCAAAAAGACGGCTTTTTTATGGTTCTCACATGTGTGCAGGTAGGAATGAAGAGAGAATTCCTGCGACACGTTGAATGGTGGGAAGGACAACTTCCGAAATTTTGAAAAACCCACATCTTTTAATATTTTGAAAAACCATTTTTCTGACGATCTCTAAGAAAGGAAATCAACCATTATTATCGAGGATGAGATTACTTACTTACCTTCACATCCGATCGCCAATTATGATAACACCACTCTCACGGCATCCAATAGAAACGTCTTCCGCTCCTCGTCTTCAACTTCTTAGTCTTCGTCTTCGGTTTCAACTATTGATGATAAACCCTTGAATTTCATAAATCCTTAACAATTTGTAACTCTTTTTCCCTTAAAATCCTTGTCGCTTGAAACTTCCTTATATATTTTCCTTCCCCACGGCTCATTCACAAAACAAATATTTCTCTTGTTTTTCTCTCTTTTTTTTTTTTTAAATTTTTTTTTTTCTTTTTTTTTTTTTTTTTTTTTTTTTTTTTAATTAAAACAAGAGAAATTAAATACAAAAATAAACCATGGCCGTGGGAGAAGTATTTTACCGCTTGATTCTTCACAACTTGAAATCATAAACTTCAAAAAATTCTCACCTTTTAATTTTCTTCGCTTTCATGAATAAGTCTTCATACTTGAATATAAAATTACCTCATTGTAGTGTAAGTCTTCAACATATATGTAACATCCGCTCATTTGTATGTTGCTTTACTTGAATTTGAAATTTGCTCTTTTTTTTTTTCTCATTCCGTTGCTTGTAAACCTTAAACTTTTTCAACTTTCCTTGTAGATTTTGATGTCGCTCCTTGTTGATGATGAATGTGTTTCTATGGATCCGTTGTTGTCGCGAGAGAGAATGGTGCTAACTGCAAATCGAACTACAAGAAGGAAGCTTTCATCCATGGACTTCACCCTCATGATTGACAAAATTAGCACTCAAGAGATCAAAGAGTAGTGCTTCTATTGGTGGGAGGTTGGGTAGCTCACCATTCTACCCGGAATTAACGTACGGTGACACACACTCAAAAGAAAGCTCTTTAGTAGATGGAAAATTCTGGTCGGTGCCTCTCATGATATGAATACGGGTAGTCTCCACTAATGATTGATCAGCAACTCTAATAACGCATTTCTCCCTGCACCAAATTCGCATCACCTAGCATGATTAAATCCATTATTTAACACTCAAACAAACAAGAAATCTGAATGTAGTTCTCTAACACTTCCAAGTTCAATTATGTCGGTCAAAATCTCTATGTAAACATACCTAGAAGTATGCTAGGGACTCTAAAATCTTTAAAAGTTGGAATTTTTAAGTAAAACTTTTTTTTCTTTTTTCAAATTTTTTTAATTTTTTTTGTAATTTTTTTGTTTTAAAAACATGCTTAACCACTCCCCCACACTTAAACCTTACATTGTCCTCAATGTAATTGAATCCTCCTAGTAAAGTCAAGGTGGGAAATTTTAACATGATAAGAAACAAGAAAAAGAAATAACAAAAAGCAAAAGATCAGAAATACAAAACCGATGGGTTGCCTCCCATTAAGCGCTTGTTTTAAAGTCGACGGCCCGACGTAGCTCTTGCAAGATTCATTAGCCCGGATCAATCTCTTTCACAGGAAAACATGATTTCACATCACTAGGGTATCGCGTTGTCTCAAAGATATTGAAGTGGATGAGTGTACCATCAAACTCCATAGTCAAGGTGCCATTTTGGACATCAATCTTTGTTCCGGCGGTGCTTAAGAATGGTCTACCCAAAAGCAAAGGTGTAGACTTGGAAGAATTCTCATCATTCATGTCTAAGACATAGAAATCGGCCGGAAATACAAGCTCATTAACCTGCACCAAAACATTCTCAACAATCCCTTTCGGGTAAACATTAGATCGGTTAGCAAGTTCAAGAACTACCCCGGTCTCCTTAAGAGGACCGAGATTCAAAGAATCATAAATCGAGGAAGGCATAACATTAACCGACGCTCCCAAATCTAGCAAAGCTCGAGTAAACCTCGTTTTACCAATTGTGCAAGGTATATTGAAACTACCGGGGTCCTTTAATTTTGGTGGGAGTTTCTTGAGAATAAACGCCGAAGCATTTTCCCCCACACTCATGACTTCATTCCCTTTTAACCTTTTCTTCTTCATGCACAACTCCTTTAAGAACTTTGCACAACGAGGAATTTGACGAAGAGCTTCTATGAGTGGAATATTGACTTGTACTTTCTTAAAGATCTCCCAAATATCCATGTGTTCCAAGTCTCTCTTTGATTTAGCAAACCGGCTAGGGAACGGGGGTGGAGTTGTGAAAGTAGGAACCGTCTCCTCGGGTTGGTTGGTAGGAGATGTTTTCTCCTTTGGTGCGGTTTCAATTTCCTCTTTCTCATCATACACCTTATCTTGTTGATTTGGTTGCTCCACTTGTTTCCCACTCCTCAAAGTAATTGCATTAACGCTCTCTCTTGGATTAACAATTGGTTGTGAAGGAAGTTTTGTGGACGCTTGCGCTTTCAATAAGTTCACATCGGTCGCTAATTGCCCCACTTGAATTTGTAACTCCTTGATTGCCGAATCGGTCTTTTGTTGGTGTTGTTGGCTTTGTTGGAACATAGAAGTAAGACCTTGCATACCTTGCATTAACACATTGAGCTTGTCATCATTCAAAGAATCACGCTCCTTGACTTGTTGTGGTTGAAATTGTTGTTGAGGTTGGAAACGTGATTGTTGAAAACCACCTTGTTGCTCATACGGATTGGAAACCGCCGCTTGCTTGTTTGCATAACTAAAGTTGGGATGATCCTTCCACCCGGGATTGTAAGTATTCGAGTATGGATCGTACCTTGGCCTTTGATTCGGATATAAAGCATTCACTTGTTCGGTCTCATTATCCGGAATAATTACCGCGGCAATCCTTTGCATCATTATCTCCATGTTACTCATCCTTTGATCAAGATGTGATGACGAATCACTAACTTCATGCACTCGCCTAACCATTGGTTCATCCCTTGTGTAGAATTGTTGCGAGTTTGCCGCCATACTTTCAATCAACTCGGTAGCTTGGGCCACCGTCTTATTCATTAATGCACCACCACCCGTGGCGTCAAGAAGAGACCTATCACTTGGGTGGAGAGCTTCATAGAAGTATTGGAGTATCATAGCATCACTAAATTGATGGTGTGGACAGCTTGCCACCAACCTCTTGTATCGCTCCCAACATTCATACAATGATTCTCCCACTTGTTGTTTCAATCCACAAATCTCCTTGCGAATTTGAGTAGCTTTGGATGCGGGAAAATATCTCTCGAGGAAAAGTTTCTTCATACCATTCCATGTTGTGATACTTCCTAAGGCAAATAATATAACAATTCCTTAGCATTGCCTGCCAAAGAAAAACGGAAAGCTTTCAACATTGCTCCATCCGCATTAGTCTCCGGTGGAAGCATAGCCATAACTATGGTGTAGAAGTCCATAAGATGTTTGTTTGGGTCCTCATTCACCATGCCATGGAACTTTGGTAACTCTCTAATCAACCCCGGTTTGATTTCGAAGGTTGAATTAGTTTGGATACACCATTGTTGTGTATCAAGCTTGTGAGAAGCTAGGTCCTTTAGTGTACGATCAGCCATTGTGTCTTCCTCTTTGTCCGAATCACTTGATGAAGAAGGAGAAAGTGGAGTGTTAATCGCACGAATGAAATCCTTTAGTTGAGTGCCTGGGATCGAAGACGTATTGGACTCGGTCTACCCCCTTTAAGCATTCACCAAAGGTATAACACCCGAAACAAGATTCTCACAAACTAAGTTAGATACGGTAAAGAATCTAACAAAGCAAGAATAAAGCAAAAGAAAAATAAAAACAACTAAAAATCGCCCGTTGCTCCCCGGAAGGCGCCAAAATTTGATGCGTGTCGTAGGTGCAATCAAATTAATCAATGTTTCCACTCAATTAAAAATAATATAATGGAAGTCAAGTTCGTTCCCACGAGGAGCAAGAGATCTTAGTTGTAAAAATTGTCACGAAAGGGGGGTGTAAAAAGCAAAATAAAAATAAACAAAGCAATTAAAATCGAAAGTTGAAAGATGAAAGCAATAAGAGAGACAAGATCAAGGAATCCTTCTTCGTTACGAAATAATGATTAAAGTTATGTTCTTTTCTACTTGTTATTAGTCACAGATTATCACCAACCGTAGGATAGCAGGTCCGCTTAGCTAGCCCCAAAATCCCTAATTTCACCGAGTAACAGTCCGCTTAGTTATCGATTCTATTCAAAAGAACCACCTTGAGGTCCGCTTACAAGATGTAATTCCCGAATGCATTAAGATTTATGAATTTAGGTTTAGTACTAGTAGTTAAACTCGGTTCGCTTGGTTCACTTTCTAGCGTTGTTTCTACACACAATTGCTCCACGGAATCCCTCCGCAAGGTCTCGTGTTTTCTACTTGTGTAAAGTGTCGAGAACGATTACGTATTCCCTAACTTATACTAGATATAGATCAATTAACAAATTAATTTAGCGTGCACTCCAAACAATCTATCAATCAATCATGAATGTCTTTAAGATCACTCCTATTAGTAAAAACAATCGATAATCATGTGAAAAATCTCAAGATAGAATTGAAAACAAAAACTCAAATCATGTTAAGAACTAGGAATTCATCCTCAATTAATAAGAAAATTAGCTACTCATGTTTTTGAAATTCACACAAATAATAAAAAGAAAAATCTTAGAAAAGCAAGCAAAAACACAAGTGATGTGTGTGTAGAGAGGTGTGTAGAAGTTGTAGAAAACTTCTCTATTTATAGGCTTCAATATTCTCCAAATCTTCTAAGGAGTAGAATCCTTTTCCTTTTGCAATTCAATTTCCAAATCCAAGCTTTTCTCAACTCTTCCACCTTCTCTTTCCAAATTTGAGTCCAATTCTCCATCCAATTCCTAGCCCAAGTCTTCACACCCATGAGAGAAGTCCATAGAAAATTCTGGAATTTTTTGCTCGCTGGAACTGGGATTGTGGCCGGAACTCGGCCGGAAAGTCGCTCGAAAATGCCTCCGGTGGACCAAGCAAAGTCCGCCCTGGATCACCGGTCAACGGGTCGGATCGGTCGGACCAATGCTGGTCAACTCAGTTGGACCGGTTCATCAAGTGAGTCGGCCAAATCAATGAGTTAGATGACTAATCAGCGAGTCAGTGTTAACTAGCCTGACTGGGCTTAGCTTGAAATTGCATAAGCCGATGTTGTGTATGTAGTGCAATGGTCTTGCTTTACCAAGACAAGCCGACCCAAGATGGTCATTCATCTTGCATCTTACCAAAGACAAATCCTCATCATGTCCTGCTCATTCTACAACAAAGATTACCATCTTCCTAAAATGTACTCACTCCCACCGCCATGAACAAATCAACTCAACACCACGAAAACCCGCACATCCACCATCTTGCAAACCCATCATTCATCTCTGCCACCAGTCTGCAGCTCCATGCATTTAACTCACAGCCACTGCACTTGTAACAAGCCTGCATTCTGCCATGCATTCCACCTGACCCTGCAAACTTAAGAGCCACAAGCTCAGGCTATTGCAAACACTTCTTCACAGCCATGAGGGCTATTTCATCCAGCACAGCACCATCTCCATCACTATAATGCAAGCACCTGCAACCAGCTTAGTTCACACAGAACAACATATCAAGTGTCACTCAGCTACATTCCATCTCTAGAATCCCTGAGAACCAGCAACTGCATCTTCTACATTCAGATTTCACAAACCCCTTTAGCAGAACCCAGACCTGCAATTGAACCAGTGCACCACCTCCACAAATCCCCTGAGTTCAACACCACAGGCAAACCTCCCTGTTAACCACCAACTCTGGCCTGAATTGGTCCACTGAGCCATTCTGCTTCAATCCCAAGCAAAGACCAAACACCTGCACTACCAATTCCTCCCCGCACCAATCGCAACACCACAAACACGAGCAATACCCATTGAGCTCACCAAAGAATGTCACTTTGGCCTCGCACCTTTGTAACTCACTCTATTGCGCTTACCAAGCCACCATATTCATTCATTACTTCAAACCCTTGCCGATCCATCTTGCCATCCAATCTCGTAACCCTTGTTAACAATGCCACATCTTCACCAACTTCACTGGCAACATCAACTCCGCACCAAGCTCGGGCCCGAGTTGCAACCTGCAACAAAAAACTATGCACTCGCCACTAACACCAACAAACTTCACCTTCCCCGCCCCGAGCCACCAACAACTTCACTGCATCCACCATTTACCTGTTATAGGCACACACAGCACCAGCACAGCCTTCAATCCTGCAACATTCCTCACTGCAACCTCAGATTTGCCTACTTCAATCTTCCACATCAACCACCAGTACCAAGTGACAACCTTCTCTGAACCAACAGCACAGGTTCATCACTTTCAAACCTCCATCACTGAAAAATCCAACTGCAGGTGCACGTTTCAAGCCATAATTCAACCATCCATCTTTGAGAACTCAAATGCATTACCAACAGCACTAGCCACTCGAACCGCATCTCATTATCTTCAACAGAGATAATACCCATTTTTCCTAAGCATCAACAGATCCAACATCGTCATCCCCGTGTACTCCTTCTTCCACTCAATCCCTTGCTCGATTCATACCGCCACCACCATCTCGTATCTTCCACGTATCGAGCCATCATAACCTTGTTTATCAATTGCAGAAACGAACCCATAGACCCATTGATTTCTCCGATTCAATCCCCTGAGCTTCAACTTTTTCATCGATTCAAACAGTACCAACACTCTTGATTCAGGCGAAGTTCTCATTCGAACCCAGAAAGCACCACCACAATCGAATCCATCTTGTTCTCTTCCCATCATCTCTATATATCTCGACATCTTCTCAAACCCATTCGAACCCTAGTTTTAATTTCAATCTCTTCTTCTCTGCATCATTCAATTCATCTTCACCTCACATCAGTTGTAGCAGCGACAGCAGATCCAGTTCTCCGACTCTGTAATTTCTCTCCATTAAACTCGATTCCATCTCCTCTCTGGTTCTCGATCTGGATCTTCACAAATAGCAGAGCTGCTGCTTCTTTTCTCACTTTGGAATGAGGTGAATGAGAGAACTTGTCTCTCGATTCAGAGTAAAGGAAGATTAGGGTGCTAACAACACACCCACCTTCTGGCTAAGGGCTGCCCAGATGGTGTCCCTTCAACCATTGCTAGCCTGTCTTTAGTAATCCTCCTGAAAGTTGCCCCTTAACCTTTGCTAGGCTCCAAATAGTGTTCGCCCGTAAAATGACCTTTTTGCCCTTTTGACTTAAATTGGGTGATTTCTTCTTCTTTTCCTCCGTGTGACTCCATAGTAGGTATAAAACTCAAAACAAGCGTAAAATACATAATTTACAAGAAAAATAGCAAAGAAAGCATAAACTACTAGATAGTAAATTAGGTGTATTCTACACCTATCAGGACACCTAGGGGTTTAAAGGCTTGTTACATTCCGCTAAAAGTAACCGCTTCCTCGGCGACATGGAGTTGTTGTATTTAGATAGTTTGCTCGAGGACTAGCAAAAGCCAAGTGTGGGAGAGCGTACCTATGCGAAAAAATCTTATCTCCTTGTATGTTTTATACACTCCTGAATTCTATTAGTTGTTTTGAAATTATATTTTGTTATGGTTATACAACAAATATGGATTCAAATGAGCAGGCAGAAGAAGATGGGATGGTTACAGAGGATCGCGAATACGCTTGGATGAAGGGTCATGAAAAACCCGATGGAACTGTTCATCCATCAGCAGTTGAAAAATATGTAGGTATATCAAGAATTAAAGCATGTCAAACTTTTACTTAAACTTTCCTAACCGTTACTGGGTAACACATATTGTGCAGGAACAAGTCAAAGCTGCCTATGAGAAGCGAAAAGAGGAAGGAACTAACTGCGCATATGATTTTGGTTCTGATGGTTTAGTTGATGTCTTTGGCCCAGATAAGGGTAAAAGTCTTTACGTGGCTTTTCCTCCAGCGTTTCTGCGAAGCGTGCTAAGCAAGCATTCCTGAAAACTGCTCTTCGCGATTCTACGGTTAACAAATGCAACTCTCCCGTCATAGGACCGAAAAGGTAAACCCAACTCTTGCAATTTATGATAGTAAACCTGTTTCTTTGGTTGTCATTGTTTCCTTATCTTTTATATCACTGTCTAAGATCAACGTGTTAGGCAAATTTGTACTTCAATTATTGCAATCGTATACTTCCATATCAAATTTGTACTTCAATAGTTGCAACCTTGTAACTCTCATAAGGCTTGTTTTAGTACAATCAGTGAAGTACTTCAATAATTGCAACCTTGTAACTCTCAATGGGCTTGTTTTAGTACAATCAATGAAAATTGTGATGTTGGTGTGTGTGAAACTGAAAGTTCAAATGGAATGGCATACAATTTTTGTAGGTTGGTAGTCTCTCCCATGTAAGATCTTGGCTACTTTGACTAGAAATCTTTTCTTATTTTTCCATTAACATTTGGCACAATTACGTTCATCCTGTTTTTTTTTTTTATCTGTTCTGTATGATCCTAAAAGCTAACTTACCCATGATTACTGGTTAGCCTTTTCTCAGTATTTGTAATCAGGTTAACTTTTAGGATTCTAAGAAATGATTAATGATAATACACATTATAGATGACGACTTTATATTTTTCTTCTTGAAGCTTTTATGACTTTATGTTGATTGTGTACTACTGCATTACAGGTCATGGCACAAAATATATCCAGTGACCATCCGACAAGCGAAGAAACAATCTTGGATGATTCTTGTACCCATAACTCTGAGTTCACTCCTGAATTCACTCTAGAAAATCATGCTTTTACCAGGAATTTAGATCCCATGTCAGAGCCACAACCTTTCGAGAATTCTGGTTATGAAGAGTCTTCATATCAGAATGTGAATTTGTTGGACAGAATGGAAAAATAGTTGCAAATGGATATGTGGTAACCTGGGTTTGGAAGGTGAAGTTTGTCACCACAGAATTGTCCAAAAGAATGAGAGTAAAGTTCGCATAGAATGCGTCTACGATGATTCTGCACCAATTTGGGACCCTCCTCAAGGCGATGACTTCTATAAGCTATCTTCTTATGTTGCTGGTGGTTGGATAATATGGCATAAGAAGCGTCTGCAATTTACAAATTAAACATTGTGTGTTACAAATTAGTACTATTAGGTAGAGTTTATGTTTTAATTTATAATAATTTGTTAGTTTCTATTGTTTAGTACAGTAAAACTTCGATAAATTAATCCGCGATAAATTAATAACTTCGCTAAAATAATATTTTTTGCCAGTCCCGACTTGGGCCAGTGTATTAAATTAATAACCTCGCTAAATTTATAAGATAATAAAAATTTTAAGTATCCAATAGGGCCCAACTGAAATATAAATTAATAATCATTATAATAGCATTACATTACTGGTAATTTACTAAAATAAGATTTCAAAGTTGTTTGTTTCTTGTTCACATTTATGCAACACTGGACTTCATCTCTGAATTTTTTGTGGTCCCTTGAGGAGTTTAGGAGTGCCTTTTTCGAATTATAGGAGGAAGTCATTTAGCTTTACTATTGATAAGATTTCTTCTTTACGAGAAACTGGATTCACTTGAGATGTATTCTGATGCACGCTTAATTGTATTTGATATCGTTCCTTGACACACTTGTACGTTAAATTTTTCAAGAAGCCATTTTTGTGTTTCTCTTTGAGTCAAATTTGGATTAGAATGACTATACTCACACAATGATTTTCGAATCTCGTTTGTCATCATGGATTTTTTGACACCTTTGAGATGAGAAATATGAGCTATTGTTACACTCTTCTTTTGTGTTGTTGTTTTTTATTTCTTTTAACATCAATTATGCACATAATATGCAAAATACTATACTATATTATGCCAAAAATTTATTACACATCAATTTGAATTGAAAATAATATCGCAAGATATTTGTTATTATGGGAAACATTAAGTTTAACTTAAATATTTTGTTTTATTTTATTTTTGAAACTTAAATTTAAAGTGTTTCGATAATTTAATAACTTATTAATTTATCGATAAATTAATACTTCGCTAAATTGATAGAATTTGTCAGTCCCAACATTATTAATTTATTGAAGTTTTACTGTATTTTAAGAGTGTATTAGGGATATCTAGTGGATGTTGAAACACATTTCTTTTTATTAATTTATTTTCTATTATCTATTAAAATTTTGGGTACCATTTGTTAGTATTATGCACATCTAACAATACGGTGGGTTGGGGAAAGTGGGTATATGAATCCAAAACAGGGTGGGAAAATAAAAATAAATATTTTTTTTTTCGTAATTACTGCTTAAATTGTTACACTTATATGTGTCAGATAATTCACATACTTTTTAGTGTGATTTTAATTAATTAAAGTCACACTTATTAGTGTGACTTCTAATGTGTAACAAAAGAAAAACACCATATTTATGACACCAATAAGTGTGATAATAAATCAGATGTCACACTTATTTGTGTAACAAAATCTCTGATTTGGTGTAGTGTATTATTAATCGCACGCCTACTCATTTGCTCAATGGGAAAACTCTATATGAATTGTTACATAGGAAACCTCTTATTTATACTCATATTCGGGTATTTGGATGTTTGTGTTATGCAAGTATTGTGCCTCGTGATCGTAATAAGTTTAATCCACGAAGTTGGAGATGTATCTTTGTTGGTTATATCCTTATGGAAGAAAAAAAAGTTTGGAGGTTGTTTGATTTGCAAATGAAATAATTTTTTGTGTATCCTGATGTAGTTTTCTTTGAAAATACACTTCCTTATGCAACTGTTTCTTTAGATGATAATAATGAAGATTCCAACTTTGAGTTAGATGACAGGTTGGTACTCCCTACTGAACAGTCAGACTTAGCCACTTCGCATCTGGAGGATATGGGGAGTACCATTGAAAATGCTGATTCATAGAAAAGTTCGGATGGAAGTTCAGATGGGACATGAAGGAATGTGACAGACAGACAGACAGAAAATAATATAGGTGACTAAAAGGAATACATGTGACTGATAGAAGATGACTAAGTCACAAAAAGTGGCATGAGTGCACGTGACAGAAATGGACTCAGGTGGGGCTTCAGACGTTGAATTATCGTTTGATACTTCACAGAGCACGTCAGGTGTTCTTTGAATAAGAGCTTCTCCAATGGGATGTGTATGAAGAAAAAAGTCTTCATCCACATAAGATACACAACCATTTTTATAAAAAATCATCTCCAATCATTTGATGTGAGGATGATGTGGCAAAAAAAAAGTTAGACATCCTCTAGGTGAACCTCTAGTTTTAGACATTCACTTAGAGGATGTCTTCCCATCCTAGTTGCACTTTTATTAATAAAAATCATAAAAAACAAAAATGGAAATAATTTTAACCAGTTATATACCTACAAATAAGTAAAAGAATGATACAACACTTTATAGGATGGAGATAAAATTTATTTTCTCCTAATATTTAGGATTTTATACATAGAGGATGTCTTAAAAGTGATGCCACATAGGAAACATCCACATTCACCATTGGAGAAGCTCTAAGTCACAAAACGTGACAAAAAGGCGGTCAAGTTCAAACAATTTTGTCTTGTTTGAAGGTAAACAGAACGTGTCAGCAAGTGCTTCACCTGGTGGTATTCGGATTTCTGACAAAGAATTATTACCTGCTACAGAAAGTTTATTACCTCCTACAAAAAGTCAAGTAACTTTCGGTGATATTTCTGACATGGATATTAGATGAAGTAATAAACTTTCTGTAGCAGGTAATAATTCTTTGTCATAAATCCGGATGCCTAATACTCGGTTAAGGGATTATGTTTGTAATACTTTCGAAGCAATAGATCCCGGCTTCTCCACTCCTCATTCGTCAACGTCTTAAGGTACGCCTTATTCCATAACTAATTATGTGTCTTGTGCAAATTTTTTGGCTAATCATACTCATTTTTTGGCGGCGATTACTACTCTTAAAGAACCTACTAGCTATGTTGAAGTTGTTTGCCTTCCCTGTTGGAATGTAGCCATGTCCAAGGAAATTATTGCTCTTGATAAGAATTGGATGTTATGTGTTACTGATCTTCCCCCAATGAAGAAGGCTATCGGCTATAAATGGGTTTACAAAATTATATATAATTCTGATGGTATTATCGAGCGGTATAAGGATCGCTTGGTTGTCCTGTAATAGACAAGTGGAAGGAGTGGATTATCATGAAACATTTGCTTCCATAGCTAAAATGGTCTCGGTCAGAACATTTTTAACAGTCTTAGTAGCTTATAATTGGGAACTACATCAACACAAAATTGGTTAAAAAGATCAAAATCAACAATTCCTGGGTGAAAAAGGCGTGTAAAATTTGATACTGTTTAAATGGACGAGAATTTAAAAATATCCAGGATGTAAACAGTTTCATCCTACCCATTTTCAAATACTTTTTCTTATTTTTAATTTACATCAGGATGTATCCAGTTTCATCCTCACTCTTTTTTAAGTTTAAGCCAGGATGAATCCAGTTTCATTCTTGCTATTATTTTTTTTGTCCATTTCACCCATACTAATTTTTCCTCGTCCATTAAAACCATGTTTTAAAAATATTTGGACAAATGACCCAGTTTCCGCTACATCAAATGGATGTTCAAAATTCTTTTCTACATGGGGACCTTGATGAGGAAGTATATATGCAAGTTCCTCCAGGATATTCGACTAATTCTGCTAGTAAAGTGTGTCGACTCAATAAATCTCTATATGGTCTTTGTCAAGCTCCTCGTAATTGGTTTGCTAAGCTTGCAGGTGCTCTTAAAATTCTTGAATTTGTACATTTTTATATTGATTATCCTCTATTTACACTGTGACGAGGTGAGAACTCTATTAATGTACTTATCTATCTGCTTTTCTATGTTTAATTTAGCATCAAAGTTGATAAATTCTTTGTTTTAAAAAAGGTGGGTGCCGATCGTCACGCAAAATAGACAGCTACCAACTACCACACAAATATTTGTAAATTTCTTCGTAACAAATTTTTTTTTTTTTTTTTTTTTTTTTTGAAAAGGGAAGGACTTTTCTTCTTTTCTTCTTTTCTTCGTAACATTCATCTTTTGTTTTTCTTGGTGGCTCAAAACTTAGAAGTTAGATCCAACGATCAAATTATGTGGAAGTTTATAATCGCGGCCTATAGCAATTGACAAGGTAGGGTAGGTGGAACCTATTAACGAGATCAGTCGGAGCACTTGTTCCCATTGGCTTTTGTTGTAAAGGATGCTGACGCGATTCGACCCTCCTGGAAGTTTCCTTTTAGATTACTCGGCCACTGTCTATACGACACCAAACTCAAGATCACCGTCCACTCGTAAAAAGCGAATTGAGGGGTCGTCACTCGTCATTGACCTGGTTAGCCCCACCCGCCACACACCTTGAAGATAGTGCTGAGTTTCTCCTATATAGCCCACACATAAATAAATACATGCATTAATTATACACTTCATTTTTAAAGTTTTAAATATGGAGAGGCTATTAGAAATGTCTCGATCTGTTCGTATTTATTGTGGTGAGATGTGTGGTGACTCGCGTCTTAATAATCTCGATGAAACGTTTACTAGTTTTTGCAGAACTCCATTGCACATAGCAGTTATGTGTTGTGACATCGAATTTTCGAGATTGATTCTTTCTGTGAGACCTGACCTCGCATTGAAAGAAGACAGGCAAGGATTTACACCACTTCACCTTGCTTCAGCGAGAAAAAATCTTGATATGGTGAAGTTGTTGCTCAAGGTCAAACCTGATGCTTGTATGGTTCAAGATAAAGATGGAAAAACACCACTCCATCTAGCAGCAATGAAAGATCGAGTTGAGATCATGAAACTACTATTGGAAGAAAGACCACAAGCTATTCATTTAAAGAACAATCAAAATGGTGAGACTATACTACACTTTTGTGTTAAAAGTAACACTAATTTAACGACTCTTAAGCTTTTGGTAGACAGGTTGGTGCTTCCACAGACTACATACCCATATCCTATTTCTATCGACTCCAAGGACAATGATGGCAACACAGTCTTGCACCTCGTTGCAGAAATGGGGAAAATTAAGGTATCTTTAAATTTCTTTTTAATTATATGATTTGGTGAAAAATTAAGGTTCTCAGTATAGTTAATATAGTATTTTGTAATTAATTGGCTTAATTAATTAATTGTGTTTACAGATCGTAAACTATTTACTGCAGAGTAATAATATAAGAATCGATATAGATGCGACAAACAACAAGGGCCTGAAAGCCTTGAGTCTGTTGTCTCAAGTTGATAGGAATGATCTAGAAATTGGTTTTCATAATTATTATGGACAGACCAAAAAGCTTAAGGATGAAAAGTTGTGTGAAAAGGAGGACCGTAAACAAGTGAAAAGGAAATCTCCTAAAAAAGGTGATCATAAGGAAAGGGTGGACGCGTTATTGGTGGTGGCAACGTTGATTGCAGGAATCGCCTTCCAAGCTATGTTAAACCCACCAGGTGGGGCCGGTTTGGCAAGATGATTCTGAAATTGACTCAGGTACTGACGCTGTGAAATTTGCTTATTATCTTCATTGTATGTTTGGCTCTTCCGTATCCGACAATTTGGAATCTTACATTCAGCAGAATGTATTTCATAATTCTACTAAAAGAGGAGTTTGGGAAGTTTACACTCAAACCCGAGAAAATGTTTATCATTTTATCGACAATCTACTACGTAGTACTACACCATATGCTTCCACAACAAAGGGTTTAATTGTGGAAGATTACACGGGTGCTACTGTTTCATCTTACAATAGCAGTGATGGTGGTGGCAATTTTTTCCCTTATCTAATCCGATATGCCGGATTCCCTATAATGGCTTATAAGCATCCTAAGCAATACGTGACCTACATGCTTACAAACACAATGGCGTTTACTTTGTCTCTGACGATAGTTTTCGCAGTCATATGCGGGTTTGTGCATGAAAAATCTGTCGCTCAAAACCGAATTCTTGTTGTGCTGATGTGCATTTCAATCGGATGTATTTCCTATAGTTATTTCGCTATCTTATCCTCATTGATCCCAGATTTCCTTATTACGGATCAAGCAAATTTATCAATCTTTCAATACTTTGCAATCTGCGGCGTCTGCGGAATCGGCCTCTTAGTCTGGAATGTGATATCAAGGATGGTTAAGCTACATAAGAGGCGCCTTACAGTATTTAGCTATTTCAGAGCGTTCTTCAGTATGGATGCAAGTGCTGTGGGGAAACTGGTTGTATTATTAATTTGTATATTTTTTCTTTACAATTACTTGGTCTTTGGTAAATATGTTTATTAGTAGGAAACAACAATCAGGTTGAGGTGGATATACTGAAATCAAGATTTTTTTTTTTTTTTTTTTTCCGACTGGATGGACTTGTTAGTTAATGTTACAATAAGAAAATACATTGCACTTATTCAGATTAAAACGAAAGACTCATATAACCATTACTCAGATCGAAAGACAGAAATTCAACAATGTGGATTTGTTGCACTTATCGGATTATTAAGATTACGTTACTTCAAATTGAATTGATTGGTATTCAAAATTCAAAAGAGTAGTGCTACAAAGATTTTTTCCGGTAATAAAAAGAAAAGAAGTTTAATTTTTATTTCAATTCTGGACCTTACTTCACCGATCAATTTATTTTTGTGGACTAGTTTCCGTGACAAGGGCGCGCAAAAGTTGTTCCACCCTCCGGGAATCCACTTGTTGTGTCTGTTCATGTTGGAGTTGGACTATCTACAGTCAAACTTTGATAAATATTCGAAATTTTCAAGTGTTTTGAGAAAGTACGGTTCCCACTAGCTGCCACTTCCCTGTCTGATAACGGGTTGTTCTGTTTATTGTCATGCAATTTTATGCGATCACTCTTTTACCATTTCTAAACTTCCACTAGACTAGGATGAAGCATACTTTCTCTCTCTATATATATACATACCACTGCTTTAGTAACACTATTCCGGAACTGTGTTTGTTTGCACCAATGGTAAACTGACCGGTTATGTACTTATGTTGCAACAAGATTCTTTTACAGTTGTTTTTATGCCCTAGATAGATGCCTTCGAGAAGTTGGAGAAAATTGTAAACTATAATTCATGATCTAGATCATGAAGGTTAAGTAGATTAACTTAAGATACTTAAATACGACACGAATCTAGTAGCAGGAGATAATCTTGGGATGCCTTCACTAGAATTCAAAAGCATCAGAATTGTATGTTATGCAGAAGAGGTATGAGTCATTTTAATTTGCGTGGAAAGATGGATTGAAAAAAATATTAAAGTGGAATAGATTTACTCATGGCTGAATAATTTAAATAGTAAGTATTTATAATTAGTTTGGAGGTATGATGAAAGATAAAATATGTATTCCGTTACTCTAACTTTTGTAACCAAGTATTACTTTATTATCCTGTCATTTTTAGGGGCGACCCCAAAAAAATTAGGGGCGACACTAAAAGACAAAAAAGGTCACCCAAACGTAAATCTAAGGTACCCCTTATCTTCGATTTTTCAAAATGGCCAATATGCCCTTATATAATCGGTAGCCAACTCCATAATCGGTAGGTTAAAGGTGAATCGGTAGGTTAAATTGAAACTATACCTACCGATTATTGTGTAGATACTTCGGCTAATAATCCCTTTTATAATCGGTAGGTTATCCAACTTGTAAGACTACCGATTATAAGGAGCCCCGTATTCAACCCTGGCCAAAATTCCATAGGTTTTGAGGGGTGCAGAGCTAACCATAACCACTTAGCTTGAGCTGTGGATGTATCCATAATCGGAGGCCTAATAGGTTACATAAACTACCGATTATAAGTTGCCTCAAAATGAGTTTTTTCTAAAATCCTTCCTGTGATGAATTTTGAAATATACCATAATCGGTAGCGTTAACAACTTAAAACCTACCGAATATAAGGAGCCCCGGATCGAACCCTTGCCAAATTCCATAGGTTTTGAGTGCACAGAGCTGCAGCATGACCATGTGGTTCGTGATTTGGATGCAGCCATAATCGAAGGATAATAGGTTCCACAAACTACCGATTATAGGTTGCCCCAAAATGAGTTTTTTTCTAAAATCCTTATTGTGATGAATTTTGAAATCTACCATAATCGGTAGAGTAAACAACTTAAAAACCTACCAATTATAAGGAGCACGGGATCGAACCCTTGCCAAATTCCATAGGTTTTGAGTGCACAGAGCCAGGCATGACCATGTGGTTCGTGATTTGGATGCAGCCATAATTGGAAGGATAATAGGTTCCACAAACTACCGATTAATAGTTGCCCCAAAATGAGTTTTTTCAAAAATCATTTTTTTTTTAAATTTTGAAAGCTACCATAATCGGTGGATTTACTAACTTACATACCTACCGATTATTGGTTTTCCAAGATATCACCTACGTCAAATTAGCCGCTTCTTTAAACCAACTTTAAGAAATAGCCGTTGTAGTTTTTGGGAAAAAGAAAAAGAGTCGTTGGACCCTAAACCTATATAAAGAAACTCATATCTATCAACCCAATTGCACCAAACTCTTTCCTCTCTTGAGTTCTAATTTTGAAAACCAAAAACATGGATATTGCTTTTGCCGAAGAAGAAGATTGTGCTATTTATAGAGCGTGGGTTGTGGTAATCGTCATGATCGTGTTCACAAGCTCCACAAACGGAATCCGAAGAGCGAGTTATGGAACCGTATTCTAATGGTATTTGAGGCGTTAGATGGTAATCGACCGAAGATCGTCCAATGACATTAAGATGAGAAAGGATGCGGTCGACAAGGAGATTGACAAACTTGAAGATGAAGAACTATTTGTTAGGGACGCTTTTTCTTGGTGGACGTATGAAAACGAGTAAGTATCTTTATAACTCCGACTCACATTAACATAAGTTAGTACTAACTTGTTACTCATTCGTAATTTGAGAGAAATCTTGCGATCGTCGGTATATGGACCTCTACGGAAACGATTTGAATATGAAGGATGTTACAAGATCAAGAGGGACAATTTTTGTGGTGTTTGGACGTTATGATCTTTTTTAATACTTTTATGGTCAATTAGGAGTATGGATTTAGGTGCTTTTGACGAAATTGTAAGGTTAAGGTCGTTTGAACTTTATGTAATGGATGTAATCGGAGGATTATTAATACAACAACTTTCCGATTATAAATAAACGGACGCTTATTTTGTTAAACAAACTACCGATTAACACATTCGTTTATATTATGTGTCAACTTTCGTTCCGATTATGGTGTTATTTGGTTCCAGGAAACATTGGCTATTTCACACAGAATAATCGAAAACCAACAAAAACTAAACCTACCGATTAACGATATTCGGAAGTCAAGGTGAAAAGTTACCTTTCGATTACGGTGTTGTTTGGTTACAGAAACCATAGTTATTTTTTGGTAGAATAATCGGAAATTAACAAAACCACAAACCTCCGATTAAAAATATTCGGAAGTCAAGGTGCTCAATTACTTTCCGATTATGGTGTTGTTTGGTTACGTAGAACAAATTTTTTTACATATAACAATTCAAGGAACATTACAAATAAACCTACCGATTATTGTTATTCTAAGTGAAGGTGCACATTTTCCTTCGATTGTGGTGTTGTTTGGATACAGAAGACAAGTTTTCTTTACACATGATAATCGGATAGAAAAGTATATTAGCAATCCTCCGATTCTGACCAAATATTTTGCAAAATCCCCGAATCGGTAGGTTAATAACGTATAACCCTACCGATTCCCGACTAAAAATGGAACATCCCTAGAATCGGTAGGTTAATATATAAACTTATCTTCCGATTGTGTTCCAAAATTCAACACTTTCATGTATCTTCATGTGATTCGCTTGCGAGTCATAGTTAAATGCATAAAATGTGTAAAATAACTATTCTTAATCCATAAACATAACGTAACAACTAATATTCCGACACAAACTTTGAAAACGACATAATCCAACATAATCCAACATAAACAAAGTTATCCATAAAGTTAACGAAAAACATCGAGATTTTACAACATCGAAAGTTTACTTGTTCCTTTTTGCTTTGATTTTGCGACCTTTACCACCTCTACGACTTGGACCAGCATCATCATTGGTTTCATCAACTTGAGTGCTTGATGACGCCCGAGTTCTTTTGTTCACCTTGGTTGTAGGTTTCTTTTGTAATTTTTCCCCGAACTGAGATGCATACTCCTCATTGTCAACGTTATCAATCAACTGTTGGTGTTTTTTTATCTTCTCAATTGAAACAGGCTCTCCGGACTTTATACAATCAGTGCACCATTTCGACAAACGCTTGAACATGTTCATCTGTTTTAAAACATAGCATACCATCAAACGGTTATTACTCTATTTTGACCCATAATATTAAACTAAATTAACAAAACAATACGTACCAATCTATCAAAACCCGCAGGCTTGTCTTTGAGGATACTCTTGTACGAAGATGGCTTTGCTTTAAGATCATGGATTACACAAATATGAGAAACATTGCGGTACCAATCCATATAGTTGGGAGCATTTTCAAAACCTTGGTTGGCTGCCTTTCCTTGGTTGATCAAGTAATGCGCCCTTCTATCCCAATGGAATTTACAGGATGGTGAACCCTTGTGAACCACCGTGATAGAATCTTTATCAGACTCGCAGTGCTCCAGATCCAAAGTGAAATTGCCATGAATTTCCTCCTTTGGTATACCTTGTACAAAACCGTGTTGTCGCATCACCCTTGAGGCATTGTACATCACATATCCCGTGGGGTGCCACAACGGTCCAAAATAAAGTGCCAAATCGGACCGACCCACGATATGTCCAGTAGCTCGGTCTTCCTTGTATGGATCAAAGCATACGTTTTGGGCATTAAGTGAGTCCAAAATCTCCCTCAAACGAATCAGCTGATGCTCTTTCGTCCTAGAATGGTTGTCATCGAAGACGTACTTTCTTCCTATAGGGTCACCTTTCTCCCACGCCGGGTTTTCAATGGCCAATCCCAAGATAGGGAAGTGGTCGTAGATCCAAGTCTATAATGTCATTTTTGCAAGTATTAGGAAATTGATTCTTCAATAGTATAAAAAAAATTAAAAAAATAACCAAGTATGTGGAGTTAATAAACAATACCGTAGTGACTCACGTTCCGGCCACTTGGCTAATTCCAAGCCTCGACGCTTTTCTCAACTCTTCCATCAACCACGCATGGCATGCCATGCCCCAAGAGTACTCATGCACTTTATCGAGAGGATCCAGAAGTTGTAAAAGGTTAACGTCGACCCAATTGCCACTGGTATTGGGGAAAATGACACATCCCAATACACATAGGAGATATGCGGTGGCCGCGTGGTTGACTTGCTCGTCCGTTAAAGTTCCTTTCTCTTCTTTATCCTTGGTGCCCTTGAACATATCCATCGTAGTACCCATGTTGAACCTGTCTAGTTCTATACTTCATGCATCTTTTGAACTCGCTTGTTGATGTTTCTTCATCCCAACCCAAACACTTCTTAGTCGGATCATAAAGATTCCTCCATTCCAACCGCTTAGTGAACTCGGCCCTAACACCCTTTCCATGGACGGGGAGTTTAAGAATCGCGTCAACATCATCCTCGGGGTTATCGTTATCTCCCCAAACGTCATATGGAAGGTGTCGGTCTCGGGATAAAGTCTCTCCACAAACGCCGATATAGCCACCCGGTCATGTTCCAACATTGAGTTCCCCGCAGGATCAGCCAACCCTGAATTTGCAATAATGGTCTTGAACCTTTCACATTCACCCTCCAAAGGCCAATCTAGCATTTTTGTTGGTGCGGCGGTCGCTTTGAGTAAACGAACCGCATCGGAATGATACTATTAAACACATGACAAGTTAAAAAATAAAATTAGAATAACCTAAAACTATAACCCTTAAAAGTATTACGGAGAAAAAACATAATAGGTTAATAAAATGGATACGATCATTACCTCAGTTTCATATATTTCTCTGGCCCAGGATTCTTTATATCCAAATAACAATTGTCCTCCATCCTCCGGCAGCCTAAGGATTACACCTTCCGGAATATCCTTCACCTTCAGTTCATCTCGGACAAGGTGTTTCGCTTTTTTTCGAGAAGGATTTTTCTTTTCGGCTTGTCCTACTTCTTCGGGTGCTTCTAGTTCAATTTCTGGTTGTGATGGTGGAGCACTTGGTTGAACACCTTCTTGGATTGGTTGTGATTGAGAGGCACTTGGTTGAACACCTTCTTGGATTGGTTGTGATTGAGAGGCACTTGGTTGAACACCTGATTGAACCGGTTCTGATTGAGGGGCACTAGGTTGAACAGCTTCTTGGCTTGCTTGTTGAGTTCCATCTTGAGCACTTGAAGCGGCGTTAGCAGTCCTAGCTCTCCTTGCACTAGTCGTCGAGGTTCTGACGCCTATCCTTCCTTGCCCTAGCCGAGACAATTGCATCTTGGATGTTTTTACCTCGCCTATCCCTAAACAAAAAAAAAGTACAACAGGTTATGAAACTAAATATTCGGTTGGTTGATTTAACAAATTGCCTCCGATTACTCTCAATCGTAAATATCGGTTCACCTAAAGCTACCGAATACGTATAATCGGAAACAAAATAAAATTTTTGGTGTTCGAATATGTTTATCTACACACAATAATCGGAAGCTAAAGTTCAACATACCCCTCCGAATACAAATAGTCGAAAGGCATAAAAAAGTCCACCTACCGAATGCATAACAATCGGAAGCCTCACAAAACTAATGTCTACCGAATATGCGTCACTTTGTGTCCGTAAACTACTCAAGTGGTTCAAAGATAAACAATCGGAAAGAAATTACAAAATATATCACCCGATTATTGCGTGTCTAATACTTGTTCTTCCCTAGTAAATTCGGAAGGAAAAATCACAATTAGCTTCTGATTATGATCGATTTAGGCCTCAGTAATGAAAAAACGTTATATAATCGGTAGGATACCTAAATTTTTACCACCCGAATATGACAAATTTTCTCGTGAAATGAAGAGTTCGACCACAATCTAAAGTTTATAACAATACCTAACCTACCGATTCGGTAATAACCGAAAACCCTAAAATAAATAAACATGGATTCGTCCAATTGAAGCAATATAAACCAAATTAATGGTAGAATCTTACCTAATCGGCGCCATTTGAAGTTGCCCGAGAGTTTGGCTATCATGTATCGCCTACATCAGGGACTTCATCGTCTTCGTGTTTTTTTAGGGTTCGTGAGTTAAAACCTCTTTATTACGGGCATGCAATCCAATATTCGGATCCTCACCGCGCACTACGTTTTTGGTTCGAGCTTTCTTACGTTCCGTTTCTTTCATCTTTATAGAGAATAATCGACGATGATTCGATTCGACGATGAACGATGTATAGCGAGGAGAGGGAGAGTTTTCCTCTCTGCAATCGGAAGGAAAGAGGAGAAGAGGAGTTGAAGTTGAAGTTGAAAAGAAAATGAAATGAATTTGAATTTAGGTCGACTTTGGTTTTATCTGTCAAACGGTTATTAATCGGTAGGTAGTACCACCTAATTAGCTACCGATTGTTGAGTAGCCCAAATTCGGTAGAAATGGTTACTTATAACCTACCGATTATTGGAAGCCCCAAATTGAGCATTGGCCGAATTCCCTAGGTTTTGAGGGGTGCAGAGCCGACCATAACCATGTGGTTCGTGATTTGGATTTAGCTATAATCGGAAGCCAAATAGGTTACCCAACCTCCCGATTATAGGTTGCCCCAAAATGAGTTTTTTCGAAAATCCTTCATTGCAGGGAAATTTGAAATCTACCATAATCGGTAGGAATTGTTACTTTTACCATCCGATTATGGGAAGCCCTAAATCGTTAGCTTAGACATTTTTTTATTCGTCCGATTATATAGGAGCCCCAAATTTCACCATTGCAAAATTCAAAAGATTTGTTATTTCTATACTTTAACAATCGGTAGTCTCGTGAGGTTATTTCCCTTCCGATTGTTATAGAAGCCAGATGCGAGTTTGGCACAAAATCGATATTAATCGGTAGTATAATATAGTTACTAAGCTTCCGATTTCTTTATAATAATCGGGCACAAAATAGCTTCCGATTGTGTAAGGGCATTAACGTATTCTCCGCGTTTTTGGACATCCCTTAACGGTGTATATGGGTTGGGAATAAAAAAGTCGCCCCTAATTCTTTTGGGGTCGCCCCTAAAAATGTCAGGTTTATTATTTAAACGTTTAGATAATGGATAATGGACTTGAGTTGCAAAAAACTAAACATACCGCATTTTATTTTTTGATAAAACCCTTCTCTTCACATACGTTACCCTGCATGGTTTGCACGTGGGGTATAAGCAGAGTGGGGTAGGAGAAATTTGTTTTGCCCGTGCATTTAGTTCGTGAAAGAGAAATTTGTTGCAATGTAGCTCCATGATTATTCTGAAACGGTTAAACATCTTTTGAAATGCGAGGTGGTATTGTAATGGTTCATTCCACCGAAAAAAAAAAAAAAAAAAAAAATTACATATGTAGCGAAACTAATTACGAATGCACAAAATTGGTTAAAAAGACCAAAATCAATAATTTCTGGGTGAAAAAGACATTTAGATTTTGATACTGGACAAAAATATAAAAATAGTCAGGATGTAATCAGTTTCATCCTACCCATTTTCAAATTCTTTTTCTTATTTTTAATTTATATCAGGATGCATCCAGTTTCATCCTCGCTATTTTTTAAGTTTAAGCCAGGATGAATCCAGTTTCATCCTTTTTTTTTTGTGCCCATTTCACCCATAATAATTTTTACTCGTCCATTTGAACCATGTTTTAAAAAAATTTGGACAAATGACCCATTTTCCGTTACAAATACATGATAAAACACTAAGCTCGACTCTTTAACGTTTGGTGCGCACGCACGTGCATATGGGAGGTGCAAGGCAGCAGTCATGTGAGGGGTTAAACTTTGTAGTCAAACTGAAGAGTCAACTTAGTTTCGTGTCTCAGTGACATCAAACATGTGTTTCCGTCTGGGAGTCTGGGACACATGGCAGGTGATAATGAAAGGTTAGGGTTGTCATTTTGAAAGTCATAAACGAAAACCTAACCCCATGTTCGCTTTTCTTCTCACTCACATTTACTACCGCACATTCAAGAAAGGGAGAAATCTCCATTCAACACCATTAACTTCATCTCCCCCACTCTGTAACTCGATCAACTATATGTTCTTTGCAATTTTTGTTTGACACAAATATTACACGGCCCCATGTTACCACCACCACCTCATAGAAGCCTTATGCAGTCGCTTATGCAATCCACTCGATTGGAGTTATAAGCGTGTATGTCAATTAGTAGTTAATGCTTGTGTTCAATTGAATTGGATTATCCAATTATATTTAATTTGTATTTACATGTCAAAAATCGGAATTGGTATATGAATTGAAGTGTTGGTGTATGAAAAACAGAAGGAGGTGGTGGTGGCAGTGAGTATGAATTGAAATTTGGAATTGGTGAATTTGAAATCTATAATCGAAATTGGTTGCTGGCGATGGTGGCACTGATAGTGGAGGGTGTTGGAAATTGAAATTGGAAAATTTTGTTATATGAATTAGTGATTAGTGTTGCTGGCGGTGATGGTAGTGATGGTAGACGGTGTCGGCGGTAACTGAATCAATTAAGAAATTGCAAGGAAGAGGCGGGGGTTTAGAAATAAGGAAGAGAGTACTGTTAATTTGGTTGTACTGCTGGTGATGTTTACAGCGATGGCAAAAGCGGTGCTGCTACTGAAGTTGGTGATTGTATCGGTGGTAGCGGCGGTGTTGTTTATAGTGGTGACGGCGTTGCTGCTGGTGTAGTAGTGGTGGCGGTAGTAATGCTGGTTGCGGTGGTGATGATGAAGGCGATGGCGGTTGTACTGTGGGCGTAGGTGGCTATGCTAGTTTTGGTGGTTGTGCTGGTGGCCGTGGCCGTGGTTGCAGTAGCGAAGGTGGTGGTGGTGTCGGTGGTGGTAAATGGTGGCGCTGAGTAATGATGTTGGCGGTGGTTTTGTTAAACGACTGAATCTGATATTGAACGACTGGATTGATAAGGGGATATGGAAATCTTTTCATTTGGATATTGAGGGATACTTCCGTCCAATTAAAAAGTAACCAAAAATTTCGGATGGAATTCTATCAAATCTTTTTATAAAATTATTCAATTTCGTTAGGTTTCATTTGACAAATAAGTGGCCATAGAAGGGACTCCCTCCATAGAAGGGACTCCCTCCCTACGGGCCTGCTGGGCTCTCCGGTCGGTTCGCCCAATTAATGATCTTGATTACAGAGTGTGGCAAGGAAAGATTTCGAATCGAGTTTTCTCGGTTAAATCTTGTTGTCATTGGCTCAATAGTTCTTCCCCACATATGATAATTTTCTCCCTAGAAAAAAAGTGTGGTTGAAATTCTGGCCAACTAAAGTTAGTTTTTTCTATGTGGGTGGCAAGCTATTCAAAGATCTCGACTCAAGATGTGATGTGCAAAAAAGGATGGCCTTTTCGAGTGGGTAAATCATTGTTACCTTTGTATCAAGAACGGAGAAACAATCAACCATCTTCTAATTTTTTGTGAAGTGGCTTGGTCTATTTGGTATGGGTGACACCTTCAGACCTCATATGCCTTATTAGATTGTGGCCAACGAGGGCTACTTCGCCTAGGAGACAGTCGGTGCTTAAAGTTCTCCCTGTGGCAGTTTTGTGGTGTTTATGGGATGAAAGGAACAAAAGAGTGTTCGGTAATGTAAGTAGAAACGACAAGGCTATAATTGATTCAGTAAACCTAACTATAGCCTAGTGGTGACATAATAGAGGGGTTTTTTATCGGATTTCTTTGGAGCAATTTGCCATTAGCCGGAAGGAAGTTCTTTTCCAACCTCCTTGAGTATGTATCTTCTCGGGTCTCTTTTAGTGCTTGTTGTGAGTGGTGAAAGATTTTTTTTTCCTTAATTTGATTTTTTGGGGTGCTGGCATGTAGCAATCCTTTTTCTTTTTGATTTGGTCGGGTGTGCTTCTCTTGGTTTTTCGAGGGACTAGTCCATAGTTCATGTACTTCACCTCTTATCTATAAAACGTTTAATTTACCGATTAAAAAAAAAAATCAGCAAAACCTTAGTATTACGATGTCCAAGTTTCATGTAAGTATGATTTCCCCAAGTTATACGAGGCAGGTTTGGGATGACTAAAAGTCTGTTTCAGACTTTCGGTCACAAGTGTAATTTGAAAATCTTGCTAGCAACGATTTCGTGTTTTTTTTTATCATACAATTTTGTATGGTCACTCTTCTACCATTTCTTCGTTTCGTTTGTATTACAAGATTGAATCCTCTGTTGCCTCCACTTTAAATAGCCGGTAGGTTTTATATGTATCAATTAGACAAGTATGGAACAAACCTTCATAATTTTGTAAAGGGAATACAGAAGTTCAGGGAGGGTTACCAATTCATATATAACAAAATAATCTTAGTCACTAAATTTATAGATTCATATCAGCCCCGCTAATATGTATCCCCCTTTATCAATTGTGCAAAACTTGATTAGTCACTTGGTATAGTAAAGTTTGATAGGCTGTTCACTTCATTTTACTTAAGTCTATCATTGGGGCGGATGCAGACATGCGATAATATATTGTTTATACACATTTACTTGACGATATGTTTTGAGATTACGTTTCAGAACAAGGATTTTGTTATCACAATGCATGAGAAGTAGTGTTAGTATTTGATATTCTCTCCTCTCTGGAAATTACAAAATTAGATGGTTTCCTAGTATTAGTGAAAACTTCACTGTGCAATCTGCCTGTAAAGTCTTCCTAAATGAAAGTATCATACATAAAAATTCCAGTAAGTATCGACTTTTTTAGTGAAAGGTGGTATCACGTTAATGTAATTTGGAAAACTCTTCAGTGTTAATTTTATATTTACAAAATTTTACATATTAATTCTTATCGGAAAACAGAGTTCCTCGAATCAATTTATTCCTTCCTACCAACAAGACTTTTAAGCAAAGAACAAGACTTATTATTTGTGTCTAAAGAATTCAGTTTTCATGTTGACTGTCTGCGGTCAAACACTTAGAGCATCTCCAATGCAAGGGGTAAAGGTTCTAAATTAGTATGACACCTAGGATTTAAGACTTTTTTCACCAAAGTTTCTTCTCCAATGCAAGGGTGAAGGTTATAGAAAAGATGACATGGCTAAATGGGGGTAAATGAGAAAGTCTAAATAAGACTTTCTTCACGACTGTGGATCTTAGGTCCACATCATCACTTTGTCTCTAAATTTAAATAAAAAGGTGTAGGTAAGACCTTGAAGATTGGAGATGGACTTTAGGTCAAAAAATTTATCTTTATTTATTTTTGTCTTTTAACAAATGACCCACCAAAAAAAAGGTGATAACAAGACCTCCACCTAGGATGACCTTGACCCTTTGCATTGGAGATGCTCTTATGTGATATTTAGGAACGAAAATGATAAATTACAGTATAACTTCTATAAAATAATAGGCTTGGGATCAAGAAAATTTATTATTTTAAAGAGATATAATATATATTTGATACATTTTTATAACACATTTATAATAAATTATACAAAGCTTTTGGTCGGTAGCCTAGCAACAAGCTGGGCTCCAACACCTTTTTGGATAGATAATAAATTATTATTTTATAATTAAATAATATATTATTATTATATAGGATAATTACTAGCTTGGAGGTTAAATAATAATTGTAGTTTGTAAATATAATATGGACTAATTTCTTAGAGATATTATATTACTGACTAATTGCAATAAGAATACAACTACTCCAAGTAACAATCACACTAGCTTCAACACTTCTTCTTGTAACACAACAACGTGGCTCCGGATCTTGTGAGTGCACCACGAACTATTAGGGATGAAATACAACTTGATTTGAATTTTTAAGGAAATCAAACCAATATTGAATCATATTTAGAGAAAATTTTACATGTATGAAATTTATTTTTTACTTTTACAGTAGCATTATTATTTTATATATTATTTGGGACCTATTAATGCTTAAGGGAAACTTATGAAATGTATTATTTTATGATTTTATCGAATTTATTATTTTAAAGACTAAGGGCAATTAGAACCACAAAATTTTATTATTTTAAAGAGAATATTATATTATCGAGTATTACTTTAAAGAAGTTATACTGTAAAGGGAAATGCTACGCTGACCGAGCATTTTATCCCCCAAAATCCTGACACACACACAAACTCCTGGGACCCACTGAGAAATTATAAGGGTGGGTTTTTGGACCCAAATCCGTACCAGCCGCCAACAAAGACAAGAGTGGGGACCCCATTTTTGTATAAATGCTATAAGCACGCAGGTAGCGATCTCTGATTAATTTTCGGGAGCTTTTTGGTGAAAATCTCGGCAAGTCTAGCAGCTTCCCGATTAGAAATTCTCAGTACTCAACTACTCATGTGTTTGAGAAAGTATGGTTTTGTTTCTTGTCATACGATCACACCTTTACCATTTCTAATTTCCATAGCAACCAAGTAAATTACCTTGCCAAATTGGGGTATACCCAGATTAATTGGGGTATACCCAAATATATATGGACATAGTGCCCTTACTATGGTGAGGCCAAATATGGGTGATTTTACTTTATTACACTTGAAGTAATTAACCCTATTACTTAATCAGATAACCCTAATATTAAAAAACTAAAAAAACTGTTAATTTTCTCTTAATCTTCTCTTCTTTTTCTTCATCTACATCTTTTTCTTCATCTACATCTTCCATCAAACTCAGAAATAAAAATCTCTGCAAATCGAAAAATTTGATTTTCCTGAAAAATGGTTGATTCCAAACGATCAAGTAACAACACAAATTCAACAGGACATATCATCCAAATCAGAGAAAAAAGGTAAGGAAAAAATTGTAACTAGTAAACCCGAAAATCCAATCCCTGAGAATGTTGAAAAGAACCCTCCATCGATGAAAATAAGACTATAAGTGATTTCTAAACTCAAACCCATTATTGTTTTTTGTTTTTTGATTGTTATATTAGGTTAGAAATCGAAAACTATGATTTTCAGGGTTTTTAGTCGGCAGGGTTTTTTGAAAAATAGGATGCCTACCTTAGGATGTAAGTATTAGTCGGCAGGGGTCGTAACATGAAGATCATGCTGGCTTTTCCATAACAGCCATGGTGATCAAAACATTAACCAGGGGGCCGGCATGGTATTCAATAACCAACCTGCGCGACTTTTTTTCTAGCTCGGCATATTCTTGGGACTTGTACCTTTCTGACTTTATGTCACAGAAACCTTAAATATCCTGAGTTAACAATCGTCATCTTTCTTGAATAGGACCCTATCGACTGTGTGTTAGTCGGCGTGGTAGATGATTACAACCTTGCCGACCAGTTATTAGTCGGAAGTGTTTAGATTATCGACCTTGCCGACTAGGTGACCAGAACCATGTTTCAATGTGTAGAATTTTCATATCTCTTATTTGTGTATTGTTTATAGGTTCCCAGAGGGAAAAATAGAAGATATCCCTTGTCTTGTTAGCAATGCAGCAGAGCTATTGGAATTTATTGACAGGATTTATCCTACTTTAGAAGATCCTAAATATGAAACTGAAGAGAATTGCCCTGTAAGAAAGTTACTTCTGATGGGTAAGGAAGATCCTAAAGAATTTCTAAGGTTTATGGAGAGTCCTAGCAATCCCCTCAACTATGAAGAATGCACATCATCAGAGGAGGAAGAAGAGGAGGTTGATCCAAGAACTTTTTTCAAGGCATCTGAATTTTCTGGAGTGAACCCCTATTACAATGAGGCTGGTGACTACATAGGTTCAGTGAAGGGAAAAGCAAAAGCTGATGTTGGTGAAAAAGCTAGTGATGGTGAAAAAGCTAGTGATGTGGAGGAAGATAACAACAATGAGAATGATCCATGAAATTCTTAAACTTTATTATGTTTCACTTGGTTTAGAAACTTAGATTATGGTTCGAACTCTTAAATTATGTTTTGAACTCTTAGATTGTGGTTTTAGACATGTTAAACTTATGTTAATTTTCAGTTTCAGTTGCTTTAGAACTTATTCTTTTTTTGTGCAGTTTTAGACAATATTAGAGTTTTACTAAGTCGGCATGGTTTGTAAGCTCGACCTTGCCGACCATCCTAGTCTATATGTTATAGTGCTGTCAGGGATAGGTAGTCGGCATGGTTTGAAATCTCGACCTTACCGACTTAAATGTTAGTAGTATAAAAATATTACCTTTTAGGTACAAAGTACAACCCATTGAATGCTCAATGGCTAGAAATTTCAAAATCAAGACATTAAGTGTGTTGTTATTATAAAAGCATTCTCAACTTCATCTTCAACCTTGCATAAAGAATGGAAGTTTCAAGTGCAACACAACCAAATATTTGTAGTCTTTGTATACTAAGTGGTCATTTTGCAAATGATTGTCCCTTTGAAGGAAGCAAATGCACTATTGATGGTTGTAAGGGATTCTTAGTTCTCATGAAAGCTGCAATAGGAGATGTATATCATCCGTATGCTTCGAAATGCACCTGTTGTGGGTTTTTCTATTGGATAGATGAGCGCCTATCTCCGTATGAAGATGAAGTTGCTAAAATCAACCTTCTACCATGCACAGATCCATGTTGCGACGGTAAGATGAAGCTAATTACCTCTCCTAAAAAATTGTGTACCTTAAAAAGATACTATCTATGTCCCAAATGTGTTAGGGTTATGTTTTTAACGTTTGTATGCTCTAGTTAAGGTTTGTATGCTCTAATTATGTTTTTAAGGTTTGTATGCTCTAATTAACATTTAAAAGTTTTTAAGTTTTTAACAATCATTGTATTCGAATTTAGTCGGCACTATACAAAATTCAAAGCGTGTCGGCGGCTTAACAGTCGGCATTTAACAGATTATATATTGACCTTGCCGACGAAAGTATTAGTCGGCAGGGTTTTCATCATAAACTTGCCGACTACAATGTGTGAAGAACATCCAGGAACAACATTTTTTGTCTGTTTTGGTCGGCATGCATGGATGTCCTCATAAACCCTGCCGATCACAAAAAGCCGACAACCTGACGAAATCAAAACATTGCCGACCCTGGGACAGTCGGCACTGTTTGAGGGTAATAACTGAAAAAGCGGGGGTCTAACAACCACACCCAATATTTAGCTTAGCAATCTGTATGGACTAAATCCAATATACTTTTAAGAGAATCAACTAGACAGTCAGACTCAATCTTAATAAAAGTATATCAAAGAGTTATATCTCACTTTCTCGATTTAATACTTACTCAAGCAAATAGAAATCTGCGAGTCTAATTGAATATAAGAGAAATCACTTGAACGGTACCAAAGACCAATATTCAAGGATCAATCAATTTCAATCAACAACCAAGTGTTGGATTTCCCAATTGATAGATTCAACGCACAACCTGTGATATTTCAATTATATAACAAAATATAATGCGGAAAAGAAATAACACAGACACCAGAAGTTTGTTAACGAGGAAACCGCAAATGCATAAAAAAAACCCGGGACTGTATTAAGCCGCTACTGACGCCAGCCTACTACAAACTAACTTCGATCTGGACTGTAGTTGAACCCCAATCAATCTCACACTGATCCAAGGTACAGTTGCGCTCCTTATGTCTCTGATCCTAGCAGGATACTACGCACTTGATTCCCTTAGCTGATCTCACCCACAACTAAGAGTTGCTACGACCCAAAGTCGAAGACTTTAATAAACAATTCTGTATCACACTGAAAAGTCTACGGTAATAGATAAATCTATCTCCCACGGAAATACCTACGAGTTTTTTTTCCGTCTTTTGATAAATCAAGGTGAACAGGAACCAATTGATAACCCGGACTTATATTCCCGATGAACAACCTAGAATTATCAATCACCTCACAATAATCTTAATCGACTAGCGAAAGAAGATATTGCGGAATGACAAACGATGATACGAAGATGTTTGTGACTTATTTTAATTTTTCCTATCGGAGAAACCAATCTCAAGTCAATCTTACGATTGTACTTAGTACGATAGAAACGGCAAGATCAGATCACGCAACTACAAAGAAAATAGTTAACCTATAGGGTCTCCATAGAAACCTAAGGTTAAAGGAGAATCAACTCTAACTTATACAACTAGTATCACACAGAAGGTGTGGGGATTAGGTTTCCCAATTGCTAGAGTTCTCCTTTATATAGTCTTTCAAATCAGGGTTTGAAATCTAAGTTACCTTGGTAACAAAGCATTCAATATTCACCGTTAGATGAAAACCTGATTAGATTCAAGCTAATACCTTTCAACCGTTAGATCGAAACTTAGCTTGTTACACACAAATAAAATGCACGTTTATTTAGGTTTGTGTAATCGTACCCAAACATGTACACTTAGTTGGTTCAACAGTAGTTAACCAAACGGTTAGCCATATGAGCACTTTCATTCAACCATATTCTTCTTTACCATAACTAGTTCAAATGACTCAAATGAACTAGTTAGAGAGTTGTTCAATTGCTTAGATCTTATAGAATTATAAAAGACACAATCGAAGCAAAAACGATTTGATTCACTCGAATCAATTCATGAACTTTATAGCCACGGTTTGCAAACACCATTCATTAGCTTATATAAGTTTAAGTTTACGAATAATCGTTTTTAGAAAATAACCAACTTAAGTACGCATACTGGTACGCGGACTTAAGTACCCGGAATAAGTTTGTTTTCGAACTCACAAATTCCAAATTCAATTCACGGGATGTGAACTTCCGACAGTACGCATACTGGTACGCGGACTTTAGTTCTGGTTTTCCTGAGCAGCAAAGTATGCACACTTTGGTTCAAGGAATAAGGACTTACACACGTATGAGTTATCACACAATGTTTATATCCAACCATGGTTATATATTCTAAACTCTCATTTCAATCATTGAAACATTCTTAGAGGACGTTATATAGTTGTTGTTCACAAGCTATTTTTCGTCAAAGCAATTTTCAAGTAATAGAAACTTAATATGACTTTTGTCACTAGTAAAGATGAACTTGTCCAAAGCGAAAGCTTACCAACACTTATTTCGAGAAATAGATAAGCGAGATAAACTCGGCTCGAAATAGCAAATTAATGTGTATAATCAAAGTCTATATAACAATACGACTTTTGTCTCAAGATAGGAGATAGAGTAGATAGACTTTTGAGTGATAGATAAGTGCAAGTCTTTACATACCTTTTAGTCGATGAAGTTCCACCAATTCCTTGAGTAGTTCTTCGTCTTTGTATGATGATCGCCATGGAGTCTAGAGCTTAACTACACTTTATATTCTAGTTCGAGACTTAGCTATAAGTAGACTAGAAATCAGGACTTATAGTTTTGGCAACTAAACTTGACAACAAGCTTGAGATAGCAACGCTAACGAGTTCGACCGAGCAGTGCTCTAACAATCTCCCCCTTTGTCAATTTTAGTGACAAAACTATCAATACATATGGAATACAAAAATAAATAAATAAACTTTTGTAGCTTCTTTTCCACATGCCTGATCTCCTTGGTTCCTCAACATTACTCGAAATCTTCGTCACTTCCAAGTACTCCAATGATTCCAAAGGTTGTAAGTTTAGAATCATCGTTGTTGAAAATCCGTAGCCATAACAATTAGAAACAAGAATTCTCAATCATTGTTACACAATGTCATAGTATTATTACACAACATCAAAGTTCAATTATATCACAACTTCGACAACAATATTATGGTGATATGTGTCACTCCCCCTTAGTCAATACTCCATCTCACATGGAAACCACTCCCCCTTACATAATGATCCGAAAACCATATGTATTTGTAGTGTGAACTACACATTAATTCTCCCCCTTTTTGTCAATAAAATTGGCAAAGGTACGAAAACTAGTGGGATCCTAATGAAATTTCCATAGAGACATTTCATGACCAAAAAAAGTACATATCAACTTTTTAGATGCAATCATATAGCCAAAGCTAAATGCTTTCATCAAGGAGTTTATAAAGATACAACATAACCCCTATAATATTCCACAACCGCACTCCCCACAAAGATTTTGCAATTAAGCACAAGTTCAATTAAGAACTCTCCCCCATAAAATGTCATTCTCGAAAGAAAAACAAGAGCGACCTTACTTTCACAAGAAAAGAAGGATTTATTTGGACATAACAAATTACATACGAATATGAATTTGAATCCAAAAATACTCAATTAAATTAACCACAAGAAAACCCATGATTAATTTAATCGGAAATGCTCAACATAAGAGAACTTACGGAGCCTCACAGTATATACATAAAAGATATGGATCAGGGAAGATCAATACTGCGGCTTAGACAAGGATTCATTCTATTTTCCATCATTATTTGCAGAAGGACATACAATAGACATAATCCTCGTAAAAAATAGCTCATCCTATCTTCCATCAATATTTGCATAATGACATACAATAGGCTTAAAAACTTTTGTAATGTCAAAAGTTCATTCATTCGTTTATCAATACATGCATATCGACATATGAAAGACTTAACTTTTGACAAGGTATGGGACAATCATAGTTCACGGACGCAAACACACATATCCCATAACAAATTGCCATATATAAAACCATAAAGATTAATACTGCAAAAATCATCTTCCAAACAATTTTAGAATTTAATCCAATAAACCTAAAAAAACATGAAGATGAAAACGTTGCACATAGCTATGTGTAATCACAATAATGGGTATTCCAAACTCTAGTTATTCTTTTAAACAAAACAAGAAATAAAATTCTCATCAGAAGATTTACTAGACAATAACTCTTTAGAGAACATGATTCGAAAAACACTAAACGCGGTCAGCAACTAGAGATTGAACATGGACGAGCTCATCAATTGCTTTCTTCAGTTCGTTTTTTCAGAAAATCAAGATTCCTTGTTGCAATTCCGAGTTGTTCACGTAAGACCTCAAAATCTCGAAGAAGATTTCCTACCAGTTGTGATGACATCCGAACTGGTAGATTATTTTCATGATCAACAACATGATAGCATGTTATGAAAATGGGGTTCTTGTGAAACTCAATAGTCTTGTTCTTCTTGACTTCATCATCCTTGTTGCATCCAACCATTGTGCACACAAAAATTCAGTAGAACTTTTTGACCTTACGGAACAAATATGTATCAAGAAGGGGTCATGACACAAATGTATATAAAGAGAGTTTCATATAAAACCCTAGGGAAACTCGTATATGTCAGTGTGGGTCAGGAGTATGTGCACTTATTACAATCCTGGTATGAGGCCAAGAGAATAGTGGAGCCAAATTTAGACTAAGTCTTAAGAAACTCAAGAGTCATTCTAAACATAGGATGGTACTCTTACACCAAAAGAATAATTGCCGATAGACAACAACTACTCAAAGGAAGGACAGTCAACCAGGGAATTTTTCTCAAGAGGGGATGATCGAACTATTTTCTTAAGAAAAGAATTGAGTGAGGATCACCAGTTTTTTAAGATCATCGAAAAAGAAGAAAATAATATACAACCTCGACTGCTTTCTCAAGACACACTTATTGAGAACTATGAGCATCCTTCTACAACTACACGAATGATGCTACATTGAGCAGTCATGTTGTATTTGGATGAGCATTTTGCTCATCAACAATATTGACTTCGTCTCTCTTTCCTTCAAAAAGATTTATAGAAAAATCACTAGAACTAGTTGAAAGAGTTTTAATAAGAGGGGAACAAGGAGTACCTGAATCAGCTACTTTCCTTGTCTTTTTGATGCTCTGTTTGAGTCTGTTTATGCTGACCTTAAGATCCGAGACTCGATTATGGATATGTATGAAATCTAGAGCAGGCATCTTGGGTCTGCAGCCTTCTTCAGAGAGAGAAAAGGAATTTAACCTTTCTTTCTTTCTCCTATGCCTTTTTCTATTCTCAGAGTTATTTAAGAAGTCAGTTGCCCTTCTGTCGTTCTTCCTTCTAACATTGTAGGCATTTTTAGTCTCAAAAACATAATTAAGAAAAGACTTATCATAATATTTTTCTTGATTGCCGACAATGCCTTTAACTCCAACAACATGAGGGATAGATTTAATAACTTATTTAGACATCCATGCAAGAATATTTTGAAGTTTTTCATTCCTTTATCGAAAACGACATCTTCGTTCAGGATGTCCTTTGTTTCCGCAATAATAGAAGTTAACGGAATTGTTCTTGACCATTCTCGTGTGAGTAGATTTAGTAGGAGCATAATCCTTATTTCTAGGAACATTACAAGCTGCAAAATGTTTTTCACATGAAGAGTTATCAATAGCTTTAACAAAATTGATCTTATTGTTTCTGGAGCATCTATTCCTTTATAGCCCAGACCACGTGTATCACGATGTTATTTACATGCTCCAAGCATAGAAGATAATTTTTTAGAGCTAGAATTGAATCTACTTAGACTCTCTTCCAGTGATTTTACTTTATCAAGAGCAGCATCAAGGTCAGTCTCCAAGGATTTTTCTTTGGAGAGAAGACTAAGTTCTCTGTCATTAAAACATTTTTGTTGAGAGTCATATCTTGCTTCAGATTCTGCAAGTCTTTCTTTCAACACAAAGAGATTTCGAAGAACATTATTACATTCGGACCCTTTTGAGAGTACTTCTTCTTCTCGATCTTTAACGATAGATTGTAAAAGCTTATATCCACAATCATAACCTTTAAAGAGTTTTCTCAGTTTTCTATTTTCTTGACAGAGAGGTGCCATGTATTTACTCAAGCAAGAGGTTGACTTCTTTTCTTTCAAAGCATGGTCAAAAAGCTTGATATATTGAGAGATTTCCTCATCAATACTTTGTCCTTCTTCTGAATCACTGTCATCTGAAAGATTATCCAACTGTTCATCAATAGATTTCTCCCAGTTAAATGCAGATTCAGTCAAAGAACCAGAAACAGAGTTTTTCTTGGAAGCTTCAAGATTTTGAAACTCACGAGGGTGACTTTGAGCTGATATTGCATCATCTGAGATATTCTTATTGTCCATAGAGTCAGATTGCTACAAACAAAGACTTGTAAGGTCTTTAAACGTGTTTTCCTACTCTGATAACAATTGAAAAAGCGGGGGTCTAACAACCACACCCAATATTTCGCTTAGCAATATGTATGGACTAACTCCAATATACTTTTAAGAGAATCAACTAGACAGTCAGACTCAATCTTAATAAAAGTATATCAAAGAGTTATGTCTCACTTTCTCGATTCAATACTTACTCAAGCAAATAGAAATGTGTGAGTCTAATTTAATACAAGAGAAATCACTTGAACGATACCAAAGACCAATATTCAAGGATCAATCAATTTCAATCAACAACCAAAGGTTGGATTTCCCAATTGATCGATTCAACGCACAACCTGTGATATTTCAATTATATAACAAAATATAATGCGGAAAAGAAATAACATAGATACCAGAAGTTTTGTTAACGAGGAAACCGCAAATGCAGAAAAAACCCCGGGACCTAGTCCAGATTTGAACACCACACTGTATAAAGTCATTATAGACACTAGCCTATTACCAATGAACTTCGTACTGGACTGTAGTTGAAGCATAATCAATCTCACACTGATTCAAGGTACGGTTGCGCTCTTTACGTCTTTGATCCCAGCAGGATACTACGCACTTGATTCCCTTAGCTGATCTCACCCACAACTAAGAGTTGCTACGAACCAAAGTCGAAGAATTTAATATACAAATCAGATCACACAGAAAAAGTCTACTTGAATGATAAATCTGGTCTCCCACAGAAATACCTACGAGTTTTTGTTCCGTCTTTTTATAAATCAAGGTGAACATGAACCAATTGATAACCTGGACTTATATTCCCGAAGAACAGCCTAGAATTATCAATCACCTCACAAACTTACGATTGTACTTAGTACGATAGAAATAGCAAGATCAGATCACGCAACTAAAAAGAAAATAGTTGGGTCTGGCTTCACAATCCCAATGAAGTCTTCAAGTCGTTAACCTACAGGGTGTCAATAGAAACCTAAGGTTAAAGGAGAATCAACTCTTGCTTATACAACTAGTATCACACAGAATGTGTGGGGATTAGGTTTCCCAGTTGCTAGAGTTCTCCTTTATATAGTCTTTCAAATCAGGGTTTGCAATCTAAGTTACCTTGGTAACAAAGCATTCAATATTCACTGTTAGATAAAAACGTGATTAGATACAAGCTAATATCTTTCAACCATTAGATCGAAACTTAGCTTGTTACACACAAATTAAATGCATGTTTATTTAGGTTTGTGTAACCGTACCCAAACATGTACACTTAGTTGGTTCAACAGTAGTTAACCAAACGGTTAGCCATATGAGTGTAGTGATTTCATTACAATTGATATGCAGAAACAACTCTTGAATTGGATTGAAAGAATAAGATGAGATATAGAAGAATCAAGATGAGAAGAAATCAGGGTTGAGAGAGATAGCTTAGAACAAGAATTTCAGTAATTCACTAAATGTGCTCTAACAACAGCCACAAGGAATAAAAGAACAATATCTGTTAGGCCAGCGTGTGACTCATACGTTGTTTAGCTAAATACAGACATGACTATACTAAGGGCACCACTAAAGGGTTAGCCCATAACAGTCATGGCTAAGGGACATGACAACTACCCTCTAATCCAAAAGATCCTTGTCCTCAAGGATCAACTTTGGAAACTGTGTCTTCTTTAGTTGTGTGTCCTCCCATGTGGCTTCAGTATCTGACATACCCTTCCATTTCACCAACACCTGAGTTATTACCTGCTGATTCTTTATGACACACCGGGTAGCTATAACCTTCTCAGGAACCATCTGCAATTGTCATTTGCCATCAGTTGTAGGGAGTATAGTCTGAGCCACTATTCCAGCACCCAGCTTGGGCTTCAATTGTGAGACATGGAAGGTAGGGTGGATTTTAGAACCTAAGGGTAGCTTTAGTTGGTAAGCCACAATAGTACCTACCTTAGCAATAATTGATATGGCCCAAAAAAATTGACTGATAGTTTCAGATTTCTTCTCAGCTGCACTGTTGACTGTCTATATGGTTGCAACCTTAAGTAAACCCAGTCTCCAACATTGAAAGATCTCTCAGTTCTCTTCTTATTTGCCTGCTGCTTCATCCTATGTTGTGCAGATTACAATGCTTCTTTAAGAACTTGACTCATTTCTTGCCTTTGGTGCAAGTAGTCTTCAACAGCAACATGGATTCCTGCTTGAGATGATAAGACACCAAACTGAGGAGGAGCATAGCCATATAAGGCTTCAAATGGAGTTAAATTCAATCTAGTGTGATAAGTAGTGTTAAACTACCATTCTGCTAAGAGTAACCAAGTGACCCATTTGGTTGGTCTGAATCTAGTCATGCACCTCAAGTAAGACTCCAAGCAAGCATTAATTCTTTCTGTCTGCCCATCTGTCTGAGGATGATAAGTAGTACTAAGATGTAGTAAAGTTCCTACCTTAGCAAACAATACCTGTTAGAAATTGCTGATGAAGATACTGTCTCTGTCAGAAACTATGGATTTAGGCATATATACCATGTAGTTTGAAAATTGTGTCTATGAATCTTGAAGCAACTGAGGCAGTTGTGTAAGGGTGGATGAGTGCAATAAAATGGCTATATTTGGTGAACCTGTCCACCACCACCAATACGACTTCTCTCCCTTCAGATTTGGGTAGCACTATAATGAAGTCCATGCAAATATGCTCCCAAGCTTGATTTGGAATGGGTAATGGTTAAAGCAGTCCAGCTGGTGAAGTGTTGAAACCCTTATGCTGCTGGCAAACATCACATTCTTTGACATATGTAAGGATATGTCTTTTCATACCAGCCCAATAAAGTAGAGTTTGGCCTTCTGATAAGTTGCTTTCCCTCCAGAATGTCCCCCAATAGGTGATGAATGTAATGCATCTAGTATTGTCTTCCTCAAGCTACCAGCGTGCCCTACATATATCCTATTTTTATACCTCAAGATCCCTTGTTGGTAAGTGAATTCACCCTCTTGTTGGACCTGGGTGGATAATTCAGGTATAAATTTTAAAGCAAGGCCATCATTAATATAGCTATCCTGAATTTCTTGCATCCATGATGGCTGAACTTGAGTCAGAGCCCTACATGAACCATCCTCTTTAATCTTCACTCTGGATAAAGCATCAGCTACTAGTTTATCAGCACCCTTCCCGTATTTCAGTTCATAAGTATAATTTAAAAGCTTGGATAGCCACTTCTGCTGTAACACTGAGTGAATTCTCTGATCCATGAAATACTTAATGCTTTGGTGGTCTGTATAAATAGTGAACTTGTTACCCAGTAAATAAGTTCTCCATTTTGAGACAGCTAACACTATGGCCATCATCTATTTTCATATGTAGACATGGCTAAGAACCTCTCTCACATACCTTTGCTGAAAAAGGCTATAGGTATCTTCTCTTGCATCAATGCAACTCCAACTCCAACATCACAAGAATCTGTGGCAACCTCAAATGGATTGGTAAAGTCTGGTAAGGCCAAAAAAGGGGTAGTAGTGACTGCTTCCATCAACTGTTGAAAAGCTAACTCAGCTGAATCACTCCACTGAAATTTGTTCTTCTTGAGCAACTCAGTTAAAGGCTTACAGATGAGGCCATAATCCTTAAAAAAATTCTTATATTACCCTGTAAGTCCTAAGAATCCCCTGAGATCTCTGATTGTAGTAGGAACTGGCCATTGGATCATGCAGGCAATTTTCTCAAGATCTGCTGCTACTCCTTCTTCAGATATGATATGTCCTAGATAGTCAATTTGTGGCTGACCAAAGGAACACTTGCTGAGCTTAGCATATAGAGAATACTTCTGAAGCAACTCCAATATAATGGTTAAGTGTTGGATGTGAGTATCCATGTCTGGACTATATATGAGTATGTTATCAAAGAACACTAGAATAAACTTCCTCAAATAAGGATGGAATATTTCATTCATTAAACTTTGAAAACTTGCTGGAGCATTTGTCATCCCAAATGGCATGACTAAGAACTCATAGTGCCCTTGGTGTATCTTGAAGGCTATCTTGTGAATGTCAGCAGGAGAGACCCTTATTTGATGATATCCATCCCTTAAATCTATCTTGGTGAACACCTTAGCACCCTTCAGTTCATCTATCAACTCATCAATGACTGGTATTGGATACTTATTCTTAATGGTGATCTCATTCAATCTTCTATAATCAACACAAAATCTCCAACTGCCATCCTTCTTCTTGACTAAGAGTATTGGGGATGAAAATGGACTATGGCTTGGCCTAATGACACCAGAAGCTAGCATTTCCTTGACCAATTTCTCCACTATATCTTTCTGAATGTAAGGAATTCTGTAAGGCCTTTGATTGGGTGGAACTGACAATGGTTGTAGTGGTATATGGTGGTCATGGATTCTGGTGGGGGGGAAGGCCAGTGGGTTCTTGAAAAATGGATTGAAAAGTAGTTAATAAAAGTTGTAGGGAAGGGGGGTTTAAAGTTTTTTTTCCTCACCAGTAATAGAGAATAAGTTCCCCATGAATCCATGCTTGTGTTTCCTCCTATACTTTTCATACTCCTTTCCTGTCATGAGAGAAATTCTGGCAGATTCTGTGATGCCTTGTAATACTACATTCTTTCCTTTTTGTTGAAGGAGACATGCTTAACTCCTTAAAGTCAAACTTTACAGGACTGATCCCTCTCATCCAATCTACTCCCAACACCATGTCACATCCCCCTAGAGGTAGGATCCTCATATCAAACTGAAACTTATTGTCCTGCATTTCCCATTGAAATTTAGGACAATTTGAAGAGCTCACCAACTTGTTTCCATCTGCTACAGCTACTTGGAACTTGGTAGATGGTTCTATCAGACAACCACTTAGCCTTACAATCTCAGGGTCTAAGAAGCTGTGCGTACTTTCACTATCCACCAAAATTGTAATGGGATGCTTGTTTAGAGTAATGTCATGAATCTTAATGGTGCTTGGGGATGTATTACCTGACAGGGCATGAACTGATATCTCCACATCCCCATCTGTTACTTCTTGTATTAAGGGAGAACTAGAGGGTGAATCTTCTTCAAACATAGTTGGCTCGTCCTCATCAGCCACTAACATAAATAATTGTTGTCTCTGACACTTGTGACCAACCTTGAATTCTTCATCACAATATTGTAGCATAATCCTTTATCCTTTTTGGCCTTCATTTCAGCATAAGTGAGTCTTCTTATTGGAGGAAACTTTGGACTAGTAGGTATTGTGCCTCTAGGTGAAGGAGATGTACATTTTGGACTCTACACTGTACTTGTGTGGCTCTGGGGAATGTAAAATGGTGGTGGTCTGATAATATTGGCCTTCTTGTTGCCTTCTCTAAAGTAGCTGGGGAAAACATTTGCACTGCAATTATTAATTCTTCCTTCAGCCCACTGATAAAGCTTGATGTGAAGTAGTCTTCAATGAAGTGCTTATTCTTAGCTAACATTAGTGCCTTGAGCTCTTCAAATATTTCTTGGTACTCTGAAAAAGTTCCTACTTGACTCAATTTTTTAAACTCCCCCAGTATGTCATCATGACCCAACTCTTGAAAACGAGAACAAATATCCTTCATAAACGTTTCCCATCTAACAACCTCCTTACCAACTTGATAATCCTGAAACCATACATCTGCTTTACCTTCTAAATACATGGAAGCTACATGTACTTTTTGTTCCTCATTCATTTGGTGTAACTGAAAATACTTGTTACACTTCCTTACCTATGACCTAGGATTTACTCCGTCAAATCTAGGAAAATCAACCTTAAGTTTGTGTGTATGAGCAAAATTAGAGTTCTCACCAGGTAGAAAATGACCAACAGTTCGCTCCTGTGTGTTATGAACCAGTGGATTGTTGAGTATTGGTCCACCAGATCTAGTGGATTGTTCCTTGAATTCTTCCAATAACTTCCTGGATTCAGTTTTGAACATATCCATCATAGTTGTGAGCAGCAGCGATGACGACGGCGAATCCTGTTTAGCTTTAATTTCTAACACCTCCTTTGCTAGATTATCATTAGACTGAATCACTGATGTTAGCTGTTTAGTAAGAGCTTCAAACTCAGTTTTACTCACCATGGTTTAGGGTCACTCAGAATCGAGTACTCTGATACCACTGTAGTGATTTCACTACAATTGATATGTAGAAACAACTCTTGAATTGGATTGAAAGAATAAGATGAGATATAGAAGAATCAAGATGAGAAGAAATCAAGGGTGAGAGAGAGAGCTTAGAACAAGAATTTCAGTAATTCACTAATTGTCCTCTAACAACAGCCACAAGAAATAAAAGAACAATATCTTCCAGGCCAGCGTGTGACTCACACGTTGTTTATCTAAATACAGACACGACTATACTAAGGGAACCACTAAAGGGTTAGCCCATAATAGTCATGGCTAAGGGACATGACAATGAGCACTTTCATATCAACCATATTCTTCTTTACCATAACTAGTTCAAATGACTCAAATGAACTAGTTAGAGATTTGTTCAATTGCTTGAATCTTATAGAATTATACAAGACACAATCGAAGCAAAAACAATTTGATTCACTCGAATCGATTCATGAACTTTATAGCCACGGTTTGCAAACACGCATTCCTTAGTTTATATAAGTTTAAGTTCACGAATAATCGTTTTTAGAAAATAACCAACTTAAGTACGCATACTGGGTACGCGGACTTACGTATTCTAATAAGTTTGTTTTCGCTTCACAAACTCCAGCAGAAATTCACGGGATGTGAACTTCCGACAGTACGCGTACTTTAGTTCCGGTTTTCCTGAGCAGCAAAGTACGCATACTTTGGTTCAAGGAATAAGGACTTATACATGTATGAGTTATCACACAATGTTTATATCCAACCATGGTTATATATTCTAAACTCTCATTTCAATCATTGAAACATTCTTAGAGGACGTTATATAGTTGTTGTTGACAAGCTATTTTTCGTCAAAGCAGTTTTCAAGCAATTGAAACTTAATATGGCTGTCGTTACTAGTAAAGATGAACTTGGCCAAAGCGAAAGCTTACCAACACTTATTTCGAGAAATAGATAAGCGAGATAAACTCTACTCAAATTGAAAATATGTATAATCAAAGTCTATATAGCAATACGACTTTTGTCTCAAGATAGGAGATAGAGTAGATAGACTTTTGAGTGATAGATAAGTTCAAGTCTTCACATACCGTTTAGTCGATGAAGTTCCACCAGTTCCTTGAGTAGTTCTTCGTCTTTGTATGATGATCACCATGGATTCCAGATCTCAACTACACTTTCTATCCTAGTCCGAGACTTACCTATAAGTAGACTACAAATCAAGACTTATAGTTTTGGAAACTAAACTTGACAACAAGCTTGAGATAGCAACGCTTGCGAGTTCGACCGAGCAGTGCTCTAACAATAACCTTGCCGACTATTTCAGGCCTTTTTTCCTTTGCTGTCCTGCATGTATAGTCGGAAACCCGACGAAATAAAAACATGCCTACCCTGGGACAGTCGGCATGGTCAAGTGATAAATACAATGCCTACCAAAGGAGTTGACACCAAAAAAACCACACCCATTTCATTCATTTGTAGTACTCCAAAGTACATTACACAAATCACGAATGCGATTACAAAAGTACTCCAAAAAGATTTTTTATTCCCTAATCATGATCAGTCATCACTCAAATCTATTGGAGGGACTAGGGAGTTCATTCAAATCTATTGAACCTCCTTTAGTCAAATCTATGGGACATTCCTTAGACTCATATAAAGCATTACAAAGGTGCATGTTGTCCTCATAAAGTTTCATCCATTCTTTGATCTTGTTGAATATGAACTTTTCCCAAAAATTAAACCTACACAGAGGAGGTAATGGACATTCCTTGTTGAGTTGTAGACCAATAAAATGATTATTATCCACCAAAGCCATAACAATTCTTCTATGCTTGAGCTGCTCAACACAAACTGCATGTTTCAGTGCAAATGCTACACTTAGTCCTTTACTAAAAAAATTTACCACACATGACCACGTATCCGCAAATAGATGGCCACACTGCGGGATTCTCAACCAATGCTCCCATTTGATCGGTGCACTTCCCTCTGGTCCTTTAACACTAGTAAGCAATTTTTTAAAAGTCGCTTTTTTGTCCTCTATGAAACCTTCTAGCATCATTGAGATATAAAACTCCTTGTCTTTTTCTAGTCGGACGGCCATCTTCTTTCTTATGTATTGACATTGGGTGAGATTCTCCTCAATCGCTCCACTTAGGTGTCCCAATTGTTCGGAGGCAACGTGAAACCCACAATTTTCATCCTTTGGTACGTCGTCGGTACCAATAAAAACTCTTGAATAATTTGAGGGAGTTGTACGTGATACTCTTCCAATATCGGTTTTACTACCTACCTCGGACGACCTCTTTTCTTCACAACATATCCTTGACTTGGTTGACTCTCAAGAGGTGGAGTGTCATTTGGATTCAAGTTTGAAACGGTTGGTGTAGTTGTTTCTTTGCTCGGCCGACCCCTTTTCTTTACAACAACTTCCAAACTTGCTTGACTTTCAAGAGGTGGAGTGCTATTTGGATTCAAGTTTGAAACGGTTGGTGTAGTTGTTTCTTTCCTCGGACGACCTCTTTTCTTTTAAGCCGGCTCTTCATTGTATTCCGTCTCGGTATAATCATGTCCGTATGGATCGCATTTTGTACTCAAATACTCTTTAATTTGTTCCCTTTCTTCCGCCCTTGTCTTTGTGGTAGGTAGTCTACTCGTTGGATCTAGTTTCCCCGGTTCTTCAAGTTCTTCCATAAAAGGGTAAACAATCGGCATCAACTTGTGTTTCATAGTTTGTTTGTCCAACCTATTCAACGTGGGGTACTTATCGAGGATTATTCTCCCAAGTTCCATGTAGCCAAACTCTTCACTGGGATCTTTTCTTGGAGCCGGTTTGAAAGATATTTACTTTCAATAAGGATCAATATCTTCAATCGGAATCGGAGTTTTATACCTACCAAGCTTATGACGACATGGAAGTCCAATAGCCTTCATTATCCTACACTTACAAGGAGTGCTCGGTTTGTCATACTTTTGATACAACTTGAGATGTTTCGTCATAAAACGCATTGCCCAATGAGAGACATTGCAATGTATTCCAACAAGCAACCAATTATCCTCTTTAAACTCCTTCAACTTTCGGAAACTACTTTCTTCGAATTGCTTTTTTATCTTGTTGATATCATTATTAGTGTACTTGTGTATAGCATGCTGCACCGTCACAATTCAATTTTGACTCGTGAAAAGTAGACCTTTTAGTCTCCCATGAGCTTGATCTACCATACTTGTGGACTCAAGTTTGAAATGTTTATAGTCGTAAGTAAAAGCATACACAAACCTCTCTTTGTGTGGCGTCAACCATTGTCTCTTGCAATATTCCACTACTTTGGAGAAATTAGTGCCCCAATCATGCTCGAACTCCTTCAAGTTTATGTCATATCTTTCCACACTCATCGACCAAACCAACTTATCCAACGCTTACATGAATAACCCAAACTTGATCTCACCTTCTTTCCATTCTTCGTCTTCTTTCTTCTTCTCTTACTCTCTCTCCTCTTTAGTTAGTTTACTAAGACGTTCATCTTCCTCTTTTTCACGTTTAGTACCTTTCTTTTCCTTTGGCTTTTGGATATGATTCCTACAATTCTTTCTTAGATTGCATTGTATATTCCAAGTGCAAAGAAAATTTTGTGCATTGGAAATAAAAATATCCTCACGACGTTCATTATTGCTTGCTCATTGTTGGTCACTACAACCCCGGGAGTCTCGTCTTCGTGGTAGAGAAGCTTCAAAATTTCCAATGCCCAAATATAGCTATCATCCTTCTCAAGATCCATAAAACACCATGCCACCGTGAACGATTGCTTATCCGAGGTTTGTCCTACAATGTTCAACAAAGGTATGTCGTACCTATTCGTCTTATAAATACAATCCATGAACAAAACTTGGTAAAAGCACCGCTCCAATTGAATCATATCGGGATGCGCAAGAAAAATATGATCCACCTTCCCCTTCGATGACTCATGGTGTCTCATCGTGTAGTTGTATTTGTGTTCCAACCATTGTGATTCTTCTATTACCTTTCTTCCATCTTATTCAATTCTTTTGATAGTTGCCTTGGCCGCATAAATTGTAGACAATGAAGAAAGGTTATCCGGGTCGTCCCTCTTGAACTTACTAAGGAGCTTGCTTGGTTTAATTACCCAACTTGTTCTTACTTGTTCGAACTCGTGCGGTTTCAACTTGGCAACTTGGCAGTGCCCAACAAGACTTTCCGGCTCTTTATGGTTATGCTAACCAACATCAACTCTATTCATTCTCCACATGTTATCGGTGTATTTGTTCCTCCAAAAAATAATCTTGAATGGGTATCCACACTTATTTGACTTCGTCTTGTATACCCTAGTCGTCTTCTTATCATACACATAACCCTTTCTCTTGTGACTTGCGTTCGGCGACCCACTACACTCGCATACCATTTCAAACCGCGAATATTTTTGTTGGGAGTTTTTCACTAGAACGCACATCTTTTCTTTTGCTTTCTCAATAACCCACTTGACCGCGTCGTCTTTTTCCTTCCATTCCAAATCATTAGCATAATGTGCGGAAGTATCAGGACCCCTAACATTGTGAGCTTGAGGATGATCCGTCATCGGTACCAATGCAATCTACAAAACATCACAAGTTCGTTGATATGTACTACAATAGTCAGCAGGGTCAATATATAAAATAACACCGACTAAAATACAAATAGGCATGGTAGAAAAATAAAACAGATTCACCAAAATATAGTCGCCAGTGGTCGACGTATCCTCTACAATGCCGCTTAAACATTTTCAAATCACGTCTCTGTGTTGCAAAAAATCTGGTAGTCGGCAGGTTCAAATTTTCGACCTTGCCGACTTAACACTGCTCATGAAAAGTCGGGGCATTTGGTAATATATACCACGCCGACGTTTACAGTCGGCATGATCGACAATCGTCGACCTTGACGACACTGGGCAGCAAAAGTGAAGAAAAAAAAAGAGGCAAAATCGATCATTTGCATGTAAAAATCACAATCTTCACCACGTAAGTTGTCGACCTGATTACTTGCAGCCCCATTCTCTTCTTCTGGGTCATTGGATTCTACGTTTGGCTCCATACATTCATCACTTCCATACCCATCTTGAGTTTGAGGAAAATAAAAGTGAGGATCATGCATATAATCCATTTGATCATGATTTGGTAGATCATCATACAAGTACTCATCTGTAGGAGGAAAGTTAGAAGACTCCCCCACTTCAAAATCGGGATTAGAATCACTTATCTCACTCATATCACAAATTTCTCAAAAACCCTAACTTCAACCCCCAAAAAAAAAAAAAAAAAAAATCCTCTACTACTTCATACTCTTTCTTACTCTCAATTATTTCCAAATCCACTCATATAAATCAACTAACTAATCTAATCATTTCAATTAAATTATTGTTAATCATTGAAGGGGCAATTTAGCCATTTTGGAAATACAAGGTTAAGGGGTGGCTTCTTTTACTTCAAAATAACCTAGCTTTTGTCTCATTAGGTATACCCCAATTAATCTGGGTATACCCCAATCAAGCCAGGGTAAATTAGTCGGAGAAAACTGTCAAACTATAAATCATGACCCGGATGGCAACCTAAAATTGCTTTCACTGGGTCAAAGGTATAAGTTTGTTTGACATTTACCTAATGAAATAGCTATGCACACACACAGGGTACTCACGCTGTCACGCATGTCTTGGCCCATAAAGACATGCGATTGCTTCCTAAGAGGTAAATGTAATTCTTAAAATTTGAAAGTAATGATTTTTTTTTAAAATTTTTGCTTTGTATAAGTTCATTTTTTGCTTTTAAAAGTTGAAATTGTGCCCCAAACTAACTTCTCACTATTTAACTTAATTATGTCGAAAAGTTACTTCTTAGAAATTGAGATATCCAGAGATCATGAAAATGTTTTTCCATCATTTTTGGAACTCCCTGACTACTTTTAGTTTTTCATGATTTTACTCAACTGTGTTCGTATAAATGATAGACACATATGGTTCTGGTTTCATTTTCGTCTTGCACTTGCAATTTTACATGATCACTCTTTTACCATCTCTGAATTCCATTACGGTACGATACTTTTCTACTATATATGTTGCCCGACTGCGTATATATCAGGTAGCTAGATAACCACCACCATCGGAAACTAGGCTTGTTTGTTCACTTACTCTTGAACGATTCTTTTGTTGGTACTGTTTTTTGAGAAGTTGGAGAGAACTGTAATCCATGCGTCACATCAGCCGCAAGATGAAGGGAAAATTTAACATAATGATCCTAACCGGTGGCAACTTTTATTTCTTGGATCGAATTCCAAATTTGAATGTCAGATTCCAAATTTGAATAATTTGGATTACCAGTGCTTAGCAGGGTCGATTGTGCGATAAAATAAACCGAGCACCTCAAAAAATCAAAATTTTATTCTATTATTATTGGGCCGACCGATCGGAGGGCCCGAAGGGAGGGAGTATCTTTTATGACCACTTTTTTGTAAGATGAAGCATAACGCAAATGTGCAATTTGATAAAAAAAGATCGGAAATGATTACTATCAAAAAACCAAGAATGCCTCTCTTTTTAAGAACAATTAATTGGGGAATATAAAAAGTAATTGGGGGATATTTTACTGTTCATGCCGGCATCGTTTTTCAATACCGGAAATAAAAACCGGCATGGTTTTTCCATGCCAGCATGAACAGTAAAATATCCCCCAATTACTTTTTATATCCCCTTATTAATCCTTCCTTTTTAATCCGATTAATATAACTACTTATGTATCTTATTTTTTCGAGTATAATTGGCAAGCAAACTAGAAAATAATATATCTTAGTCTTAGTCTATTACTGAGGATTAGTCAAAGCTAGAAGGCTATTTTCACTTGAAAGATAATTTATCAAGTGATCCTGGGATGTACAAATGACATCATTCATTTTATTTTTTAAAGCACTTCAGTAATGAATTATTTTAACCGTATAAATAATATTTGGGTTTCAATTTTTCGGTAGCATTAAAGCCATGGAGGTTGTTGATTTTGTGACTAAAAATGCAAAAATAACTTTCATTTTTCGTAAGGTAAATGTATGATACCGAAAGAGGAAACTCAGTACAAAGACAGGAAAGCAAAGAAAAACGAAATAAAATGTTGTCATATTATCACATCAGGATATACCCTGTTATGAGCATTAGACAATAGACTTGTGTTCTTAAAATGTATTATGGTAGTGTTTGCTACCTTCATTTTGATTACTTATCTTATCTATCCGAATAAACTTATTTAAGAAAGCAGGCAAATCTTCTTTCTAGATGCTAGAAATTGAAAATTTTCTTGTCTCCAACTTTAGTTTGTTAGCCACAAAATCTTCAATTCTATGAGTGAATTTGAAACCCAAAAATTTGTTACATTCTTCTATTATTTTCATAGCTTCTTTAACTAATTTTTTATTCCTGGAATCCAGCATTTTATCTCTTCCTTCAATGAACTTCACCATTCTTTCACAATCTCCCTCAATCGAGAAATTTCTTATATTTCCTTCATTTCTGGCCCATTTAGCTCCTTGCAGAACAGATAAATCCTTAGCTTTTCTTCGCATGAAGCTTTGATTATTCCTGACTTAGCTCCTTTTCCATCTCCTGCATCATTGCTGTCATGTGTTGTGCCAGAAAAATAAATGTGTTGTGTCGTGTTGTGTTGTGCCGGACACATTTGTTTTGTGTTTTCCAATATAAATATTTTCCAAATATTTATGTATTATATGTGTCGTTACGAAAATAAGTTAACATAACAATTATAATATATCAATAATTGGCAAGAATAAAGGCATTTTTTGAATATACACAAACTGTGATGTATTGTGCCATGTTGTGTAGTACTTTATACATATTATGACGTGCTTTCTTAACGTGTTGTACTGTGTCGTGCCACATGCTTATCCCTGTCGTGCCACATGCTTATCCATGTCGTTTGTTGTGCTGGGCTACTGTGCGATTAATCTAGCCCAGCCCATCCCATGAAACTAACGTGTTGTGCTAGTCTAGGCTGGACTGTGCTTAAATTTTAGTATGCTAGGCTGGGATGCGCTCGTGCTAGCACAATCCAATTTACACCATAAGCAGTTAGAAGATTTGTATAATGTAAATTGCTTTGGATGTGTTATATACATGACTGATTTATTTGGAAATGGTTAAATATCTTTTGAAATTTTATGAGGTTAATCACTAAAATATCCGTAGTAATACCAAGATTAGCGTTCATGTAAATATGAATGCCCATATTATATGAGGTAGGTTTTGAGTGACTATATAAGTCTGTTTCAGAACAGAAGGGTGACAACCAATCTTGTTACTGGCGGTTTCTTTTTTTTATCAGACAATTTGAATGGTCTCTGACTCTCTCATGACATTTATTTCATTTTTTTTATATCACAGGTTTTTGATTCTTCTTTGCGTCTACTTAAAACAATAGCCAACCTATATATATATATCGATTACATAAGCGCGCACGAGGCAAAACTTAGATTGTCATTTTGGTACTGCGGGAGTTGAAGAATTCTTGCTTCACTCTATCGTGGTTGTAATGTTGAGCCAGTTGAATGCATTCTTCTTCTACAGTACTTGATAATATATGTTATCAATATACTTATATTAGGATAAGGACAAGTGTTGCCTGTTTAGTGCCTGAGAGGTTGGAGAAAACTATTATATGAGATACAAAATTGATCCAATAAACAAATTAATAAGTAAATATGATCGAGCGAGCATGTGTGCACTTAACTTAAATGTTGTCATCAAGTTGAACCTATTCCTTCAGATTTGAGAGTTAAGATACGAGGTGGACTCTGAGTCAATAACAAGTGAGTATCTCCTAGATTGGTCTAATTCATGTCAACAGAAGCCGGTTGTTAGAGAAAATAACTCAACATTACAAAGTCACTCACTCTAGTGTTGAAGCTAATTTGAGTTGAGACTAATGTAATTTGTTATGTTTTTTTCTAAATAAACATATGCGTAATATGGTTAATATCGTTTTCCATGTATCGCTAAAAAATAAAACAAAATTATCGGCACCGACTTGCTAGTAAAATTACGACCCAAATTATTTTCTCTAAATAATACAAACTATTTACTTTCTAATGGTCACCCAGTCATCAAAATTATAATATTGACCTAACAATATGTTTGTGTGGTCCAACTCATAATCTGAATCTGCCTGGACAAGTCGGATATTAGATTTTTTTTTTTTCTTCTTCCGTTTTTCTAATGTCTTACTCGAGATTTGTCTCAGCTCATATATTTAAATCGGAGCTATTTAAATCGGGTATAATTTTATACCCAAAATTCGTTAAAAAGACCTAAATCAATAATTCCTGGGTGAAAAAGACATTTAGATTTTGATATTGTTTAAATGGACAAAAATATAAAAATAGCCAGGATGTAACCAGTTTCATCCTACCCATTTTCAAATTCTTTTTCTTATTTTTAAAGGGGGTTAGTCGTGAGAGAGTTTGAGAGATTTTAATGTATTTAAATCCCTAGGGATTTAGAGGGAGTGTATGAGAGTCTAGATAATTTGGGGGAGTTTAACCCCAACCCCCCAGAAATCTCTTGTTTTTTGAGAGATTTTGTTCAAGCACAAAAACATCATGAAACTCCCTCAAACTCCCCCAAATTGTAAACTCCCTATACTTTTAGTGTTTTATGACTAACATGGAGTTTAAGAGATTCTAATCAAATCTCTCACCACTAACAGGGAGTTGAGGTATTTGTAGGAACTCCATAGAAATCTCTCACCACTAACAGGGATTTTAAAAGATTTTGAAAAACTCCCCCACGACTAACAGGGGATTTGCTAACTCCCTTGAAATAAATCAAAATCTCCCACGACTAACACCATGTTAATGTACATCAGGATGCATCCAGTTTCATCCTCGCTATTTTTTAAGTTTAATCCAGGATGAATCCGATTTCATCCTTGCTATTTTTTTTGTATCCATTTCACCCATAATAATTTTTACTCGTCCATTTGAACCATATTTTAAAAAATTGGACAAATGACCCATTTTCCGAATTTTATACCTAACTCGTTTGGCTAGAACAAAAAAAATATATAACCCTGATATTCTATAATTTTTGATTCGGATATAGAACCAGACATAATAAGTTAGATCTAGACGACTTAGTTAGTTAGTTGAGTCGGAAAAAAACAAACAACCTGTAAGCCAAAGTTGTGAATTTAGTCTGGTAGGCCATTTTTTTAGAACCATATTTTGGGGACTACTCAAAAATGGTGGGGGACTACTCTCCAACTTTTGGGTTGGATATTAGAAGTAACAATGAGTCACCCCTTATCTAAGTTTTTTTTTAATACCAAACTTGTCCTTAGTAATTAAATTAGTGTAATGATTAGTGAGTTAATTAATGATTAGTGAGTTATATTAATAAGTTGATTTTTATTCAAAAGAAGAATTATTGAGATGGAGAAGAAGAAGATGAAGGTTTTGGAAGAAAAAAAATTAAGATATTTTCCTTTAAGAGCCACAACAAGAGTATGATGTTTTGGGTACTCACGGGTACTTCAAATTTAGTTAATGGTGCTTGAATTGGCCAAAATATTCTTAAAAATGAACAATTTACAAATTGATTTCGGTTTGGTTAAAAAAGTTCGGTTACGACATCTCGAAGAATAGTAGCCGAACTCACCTGCGCAAGTGTAGTTCGGTTAATATTTCAAAACACAGGTAGCCGAACTCAGCTTTAATGGAGTTTTTCTTTTAGAGAAAAGTTCGGTTAGGAGAAGAAAATTGCGACGTAACTGAACTAGGAGTTCGTCTAGGAAAAAAAATTACGACGTAACCGAACTCAATATGCAGGTTTTTCAGAGAAAAGTTCGGTTAGGAGAAAGAAATTGCAATGTAACCTAACTTTTTGCGGCGTAACCAACTTTTTTTTTATGACGTAACCGAATCGCAAGTTCGGCTTGGACATTTTTTTTATCGACGAATCAATTGTTCTCTGAAAACAAAAACCTCCATTAAAGTTGAGTTCGGCTAGTTCGACAAAAATTTTCACATAATTCCTAACCGAACTTCTCTCTGTAACTTCTATTTTCAACTCATTTTGATGATTACTTCTCATTTTTTCAATGGAAAACGAATGAAAAGTAATGGGTTTGTTATAATTTTGATTTTGATTTTGTTTTGTTAATGATTTAAATTAAGCTATATATAGAGGTGGCGGTGGTGGTGATTTGAGGTGATCGGTGGTGGTGGTAGGTGGTGGTAGGTGGTGGTAGGTGGTGGTTGGTGGTGGTAAGCGGCGGTGGTGATGGGAGGAGGTGGCTATATAAATAAGGTGGTGGTGATGGGAGGAGGTGATTATATATATATATATATATAGGTGAAGGATAGGTTAATCATTTACACACCTTAGGACACCCCTTATAAGTATAGGGTTGGCATTCCTATCACAAAGTAGTCCCCACAATTTTTGAGTAGTCCCCAAAATATGGTTCTTTTTTTACACAGCATAAAAATGCCCAAGCACGAACCAGGCCCAGTAGGACAGGAGATCGAAACGAATCTGTACAAAATCTCCCTCTCCCCAGCCATCTCCTTCATTCGAGTCATTTCTCTTTCCTTTTTTTTTTCCCGCCAATGTCAAGAGCGATACCTCCTCCAAGATCCCGACGGCAGGTATCTTCTCGCTCACAAGGAGTTTCTGAAACATCATCAGCACGGTAAATGTAATCATCTAAAACCCCCAATTTCAATTTCTCACTATTTATCTTTTTCAATCGATAGCTTTCAGTAAACCCTAACTTCATTTTAGGGTTCAATAAACACAGAATCGTTGTTCATCTCATAGGATACGATTAGTAGTATTGTTTTCCCTAATAGTTGTAAGATGTCTCAACGAATCCGCCGTGTACTTAATGTTGCTGAAAAGCCCTCAGTAGCAAAAGCAGTATCAGAGATTTTATCGAACAAAAGATTTAGTACAAGAGAAGGTCGATCACGTTATAATAAGATATTTGAGTTCGAGTATACGATTTATGGGAAGATTGTTAGGGGTATTAAGGAGCCTGATCAGCTATGTCATATGTCTTTCACATCTGTTACAGGACATTTAATGGAAATGGATTTTGAGGAAAGGTATAGGAAATGGGGGTCATGTGACCCTGTTAATCTTTACGAGCTTCCGATTCGTAAGTTTGTTCCTGACGATAAGCTGGATATTAAGAGAACATTGGAAGAAGAAGCTAGACGATGTGATTGGCTTATACTGTGGCTTGACTGTGATAGAGAAGGAGAGAATATTGCATATGAAGTTATTGATGTTTGTACTGCTGTAAATAATAGACTTCAGATATCGCGTGCAAAATTCTCTGCTCTCATCAATGGTGAAATCATTAACGCGGTGCAGAATCTTATACAGCCTGATAAAAATAAGGCTGATGCGGTGGATGCTAGGCAAGAGATTGATCTTCGGATCGGTGCGTCATTTACTAGGTTTCAGACCATATTGTTGAAGGATTCATTTGTTATTGATGTATATGATGGGAATGATGGTCGTAATATGGTTTTAAGTTATGGTCCTTGTCAGTTCCCCACCTTAGGGTTTATTGTGGAACGTTATTGGGAGATTCAAGCACATGAACCCGAAGAGTTCTGGATGATCAATTGTTCTCATGCTTCAGAAGATGGAACTTCTCATTTTAATTGGATGCGTGGTCATTTGTTCGATTATACCTCTGCTGTTATTGCCTATGAAATGTGTGTGCAGGAACCGACTGCAACTGTAGTGAATGTTAAGGAGCAACGGAAGTTTAAGTATCCTCCACATCCTTTGAATACCATTGAGCTTGAAAAACGTGCATCTCGTTACTTCAGAATGAGCTCTGAACATACAATGAAGGTGGCTGAAGATCTTTACCAAGCTGGTTTCATTAGTTATCCTCGCACAGAAACAGATTCATTTTCTGAAAAGACTGATTTGCGTGGGATTGTGCAACAACAACAAGGGCATCCTGTATGGGGAACATATGCACAACAACTTCTGGATCCTGGGACAGAGCTTTGGAGAAACCCTAGTAATGGTGGACATGATGACAAAGCACATCCACCTATTCATCCAACAAAATTTTCTGCTGGGGAATCAAATTGGACTCAAGACCACCATAGAGTGTATGAGCTTGTCGTCCGCCATTTCCTTGCCTGTGTATCTCAACCTGCTGTGGGAGCTGAAACTGTTGTGCAAATTGATATTGCAGGTGAATTATTTTCTACAACAGGGCGAATGATATTAGCGAGGAACTATTTAGATGTTTACCGATTCGAAAATTGGGGAGGCTCTGTCATCCCAAAATACGTCTTTGGACAACAATTTATGCCGACATCGTTGACTCTTGATTCTGGTATCACAAGGCCACCGCCTCTTTTGAGTGAAGCTGATTTGTTGAACTGCATGGACAAGGCAGGAATTGGTACAGATGCAACTATGCATGATCACATAAAAAAGTTGCTTGATAGGTGTTACGCTACGAAAGATGCTAATATGCGGTTTTCTCCTACAACTCTTGGTGAGGCATTAGTAATGGGATATGATGATATGGGATACGAGCTGTGGAAACCCGACCTTAGAGCAAAAATGGAACTTGGTATGAAAGCAGTGAGTGAAGGGAGAAAAAGTAAAACTGATGTGTTGAAGGATTGTTTGGAGGAAATGGAAACCTGTTTTAGGGATGCAAGGTTAAAGAAAGAGGAACTTTTAAAAGCCATGGGAATCTTTTTTGAAAGATCTAATCGTGCTGGTGGAGTTGACCAACATATGGGTGGAGAAGTTGTTAGGCGTTGTCCTGCTTGCAATGAATCTGATATGGTACTGAGGCAGAAACAAGATGGTAACTTCATGGTTGGATGTTTAGGCTACCCACAGTGTAGGAATGCTGTTTGGCTCCCAGGTTCTATATTAGAAGCAGCCGTTACCACTCAAACCTGTAGCTCATGTACGCCATCTCCAGTTTTTATGATCCAATTCAAGTTCCGTCGGATGGATATACCACCAAACTTTGATGCCAACCATTTGGGTTGCATTGGTGGCTGCGATGATATACTTAGACAATTGAGAGATATCTGTGGAACAGGTTCGCGCAGCAATGTTTCTAGTGCTCCTACTAGAGGGAATGGTCCAACTGCAGCTTCTAACAATACTCGAAGAGCTAACACAACAACAAGACAGGGCCCTGTTACATGTACGCACTGCAGGCAAACAGGACATTCTTCAAATGAGTGCCAAACCAGGATGCCACGTCCCCAAGCTTCTCAGTCTCGCACAAGAAACCCCCAAAGTGGAGAAACTTTGGTAACCTGTGATAACTGTGGAGCTCCATGTCCTTTACGAGAGGCTAATACAGAAAACAACAGGGGAAGAAAGTTTTATTCATGTCAATCTCGCGAGTGCAACTTCTTTAAGTGGGCCGATAGTATCGATACAAGAGCTGGTACAGAAGCTATGGGAAGCAGTCGATCAGCATCATCTAATACGTCCTCAGCGGCAAGGAGGGGTGGTCGTGGACGTGGGCGTGCCAGTGGCAGGGGTGGTAGCGGTAGCGGTAGTGGGGGTCGGACCAGCAGAGCAAGAGCTGCACCTACAGGTACTACGTTTGTGTCAGCTACTGGTGAACCCATATCTGCAGGTATGAGATGTGTGTTTTGTGGTCAATATCACCAGCCTGGTAACTGCCCAGCGCGACCCGTTAGATGAATTTTTTCCCCCATCATTCTCAAGACTGTTGTGCCTGCTTCATGGTAATATTTTTGTAGCTTTCATTACTATTGAAAGTGATGGAAGAAGTGTCAGACCGTTGCTGTCTTTTAATCTTGCTTACTGTTGCAGTAGTTTGTTGCATGATAAATAGAACCTTAGAAATCTCTCTCAATCTTTTATCCTTGTTTTTCAGAACCATAATCAAAATCAAACCACTAGCAATACAGATTTGAATCAGTAAACAATTCACGAATAAAAACTTCAGCAAACACTAATATATATATTTTTCAATATGAATGGAAGTGTTCTTGATCTACACAGTTAAGCCAAGAAATACCCAACTATACCATCTATATATTGTGGTATAACAAACATGAAAGCTCAAAAAAAAGAAGAAGAATGAATAAGTCGAAAGTTAAAACATGTCATTTGTTACAAACCTGTTTTGTTTTAGAGGATATTACATTCCTAAATCAGCACAACCCTCCATTAGAATCCAATGAAAAATAGAAATACAAGCCATACATAATACACAAGTAAAAGACACCCCGAAAAAGAAAAAATAGAAGAAGCAAAGTCATCTTAAATACAACAAGCAGTACTCCTGTTTTTGTTTAGTCATGATCATTTTTGCAGACAACATCTTATAAGTGCATGGAATCAATGTGTTTGCTCAGGTCCTCCAGTTTCTTCATCCTCAATTTTTCACTTTCGCTGACAAGCTGCTTAAAGAAAAGAAGATGACATAACATGATATCAGAATTACGTCAATTAGGCAAACAAACAATACATGTTTGAGAAAGTTTTTGTTTCTCTTTGAAAACTCACCTCCATTAACCTTCCAATTAGTTGAGCTTTCACCTTGTTCTTTTCATTAAATGCTTCAAGTGCATCTTTGTATTCCTTTTCCTGTAATTCATCGGAATTCATTTGTCAGGTTGTTAAGCAAAATTGGTCATTTTGAGACATGCTACTGAAACAAAATCATCATATGACAAAGAAACAACACCAACAAGGCCAACCAAGTAGTTTCACCTTCTTCTGGCAGGTCTGACCCAACGGCTTTAGCTCTTTGTTTACGATATCGATCTTCTTTCTCACCGTAGCAACTTCCTTCATTGTTGGGTCTGTCAGTGATTCAAGTTCCTACATAATTTTGCAACAGCAAAATTGAATTCACCTTCAGTAACAAGTAAATTGACACACACAGTTGATAGTAAATTTTGTTGATTGTTTGTGTATTCATACTCAATAGTAATCTATAACGGAACAACAAAATCATGGTCATGGTAATCTATAAGAAAAGTATAAATTTCTTCAAATTAGTAGATGGAATTCATAACCAATAACAAGCAGATCGAAATCGACACATGAATTCGGAACTTCGTGTATAACATCTAATCTTGTTGAATTACCACAAAAACATCATTTAATTTCTTAAAACCACAAATTTTTAAACAAAAACAAACTGTCAAAAACTCAATAGAACACCAAAACATGAATTTTTTCAAACACAAATCATGAATTATTCACAGATCTTATACTAATCAAAAAACACACATGAATATTATTATTATGTTAGTATGAGAAATCTATACATAGAATTGAGCTGTGTAAAAAATACTTACTTCTCGAATTTCTGCCAGACGTTTAGTTTCTTCTTCAACACGACCCAACTGAGCTTGAACTTTCTGACTAACCTCCATTTTCTTCTTCTCAATCTCTTCTTCTTTGAGTCTGAAAGTATTCAAAGCTGATCTTGACATCTCTTCATCTTTAGCTTCTATTGATTGAATATCCATACTGCTAAAACTGCTGCTGATATTACTACTCGTGGTCTGAAGCTGAGCTTGTTGATGTTTTGGTGTCTGCATCTTCTCTTCTTCTTCAATAATACCTCTGCTGCAACAACAACCCTTGCTTGTTCTTACAATTTCTGCAATTTCTGCAATTTTGGAATTTGGAATTTGGAATTCTCTTTCTTTCTTTCTTTTTTTTCTTTGGTAGTGGTGGTCTTTAGATCTCTTTATATTCAACTACCCAGCTTTATTTTAACTTTTGCTTTTAGAATATTGATTGATGGGTACACTTTCTTCTGTGCTAGGTGCTCATAAACTATGTTAAGATTTTTTTAAAGGTGGCTTAAGCCAGCCATGCCAATTGCCAACTATCTAAATTTCCAGACAAAATTTACAGATTTTATTTTATTTTATTTTATTTTTATCTTTTTATATGGATCCAATGGGTAAATTATACAGTGCAGGCATGATGAACTACACTACAAAAATGTGTGGAAGTGCCTTCTGCGGAAGGTAATTATCATTGCCATCTTAAGTCGACCAGCAAAGCCAAGTGGGTAAAGTGGTGTCGATTGTTTACACAAGTCAACCGAGTCTTACATCCTGTTGGGCTGGGTCTGACTCAAGATCTGAATCTGACTCAGTTCGAGTCAGATGTCTGGCCGTTTGTTTTCTATTACTCCCTCCGTTCCACTTTAGATGATGTTTTAGGGTTTTTTTTGTGTTCCAAAATAGATGAAGGTTTAACTATTTTCTCCTCATTCTCACAGATTTACCCCTGCTTTAGAATCACAACATAACATTCATTCTCTTTGTAATCAGTGAGAGATAATTAATTTAATTTAAAATTTAAATATATTCTCTATCATCTTGGGATATTTGGTGAACCCAAGTACAATTATATGGGGATTCATAATTTATACTTAAATCTAGAAACTAAAAATTATGAGGTTTTAATTTTTAAAAGGGTATTAATATGGGTAGATATGGAAAAAAATTATTCTCTTTGATGTTTCTTAATCTGCGTGAAAAACTCTACAACATCATCTAAATTGGAACGGAGGGAGTATTATTTTTTTGATGTATGACTCGAGATCAAATCCAACTCATATTTTTGACTTTAAGATATTTGATTCATTTGTAGCTAACTCGTAGGCACATATCTAGCTACGTTTAAAAAAAAAAAAACATTTCTTCTCTGACCCTTTTTTTAAAGAATTTTTCAGTCAGATCAAATGTGATACATCAAATTCGAACTAGTCAGTCTGAGTCAGAAGAAAAACAAACAACCCATAAGTCTATTTTCATATAAACCTTCTCAAATTTGCAATGAAATTTTGTTTAGCTCCTCTGTACCTAAAATCTTAGAACTACGGATGCATATCAAATTTCATTGGGGACTTGAAAATGTGACCTCAGTGGCTAAGGTCGTGGCCCCGCCAACTAGACTACTCCGAGTCCATTACCGGAGAAAATAATGGAATAGCCTAAACCACCAACTCCATCACCAACTTTTTTGTTATATATGTCAAAACAAATCAAGATAATCTCACTAACTTGTGTTATAATTCTTCTCAATTTCCGTATGTCTCCCAAATTGTTTTAAGCTTCCAATATATCAAAAGTCCGAATATCTTATCTGTCCAAAACACCATGCATGACACAAAACGTCAGAGACATCATATCAATATATAGATTCTCTGCTAAGAAATCAGTTTCCATTACATTCTTATTTTATGCAAAAAAAGTTGGTGAAGAATCAATTTTTTTTCAAAGAATATATTTTTGGGTTTCTTGTCCCATTTATCTATCTGGTTTTGCGAGGTAGTTATAGTATTTTTTTCTCACGAGTTTGGTTGGTGGTTGTGTTGGCTGTTCAACTAACAAATACAGTTTTCCTACCACTAAACCCAACTGACACTCTGACACAAACCAAAAAAAAAAACAACTATAATACAAATTTTTATAAATGTTATAATGATAAGAAAGTACTCCATTAAGCAGCAAATATCTTAAAATTTATTTTTATTTATTTTTGATGGTACAAAAATGATTGTTGCCAATTATTAGTCAAATATTCTCTGTTTATGTTCAGATTTAATGAGGGAATTTCCTATCTTTCTTTGCAGCAATCTGAATTTAGAGGGAAAATATCATCATTTTTTGTTAGATAAAAAATGTCCATTGAATCAGATTTTTTTTCTTTTAATTTAACTATAAATATGGTCTTTGACAAAAAAAACATTTATTAACTATGAAGCACGGATACGGATACCGGGATACTGATACGGGAATTCGTCAATTTTTGAAAAATAGGGATACTGGATATGTAAGGACAGTGGCGGAGCCAGCTTTTAAGTTTAAGGGGGGCTAAAAAAAATTTCGATAAACTAGGTGGACTAAACTATAAAAATCAGGGGGCTAAATCCTAAAAACAAGAGGACTAAACCTAAAAACCTAAGAAAACTAAGGGCTAAATATAGATTTCAGAAACTTTAGGAGGGCTAGAGCCAGGGTTAGTCAAACCTTGGCTCCGCCCCTGCGTAAAGATACGTGCATTTGTTAAAATCATTTAATTTTATGACAATTCATTTTAATAAAAAGAATCACATAAAATTAAAAAAAAAAATCTTAAATACTTTATGTAATAATAAAATAAAACAGATAAAAGTTGTCTAACATCTCACTCGCCGATCACTCATTAATATAGTCTTCATCAAAGAGCACTACTTCTTGCTATTGCTCGTCAAGTTCTCTCACAATGTCTAGTGTGTCAAATTTATCTTCACTGATTCCCACATTCTACATTCTCCTTTTGTATAATTTTCACTTTTTCGTGAAAGGAGATGAATATTACTATAAACAAACAATAAATCCTCGGCACGTTGGGGTACAATCTTGTTTCTCTTCATTGAATGGATAAAATTATATATGCTCCAATTTATCTCCAATGATAAAAATAATATATGCTCCAATTATATCATATGAAATATCCCTCTCACAGTATCCGAGAGGTATCCCAGAGTATCCCCTACCCTTTTCGTGATTAATAAAAATGGATATTTTGAATGGAATATCCGAGACGTATCCCCAAGTATCTAACACTGATACGGCGTCTGACACGGATACGTCACCGATTTTGAAGTATCTGTGTTTCATAGCTTATTAATGACACAGGTCTAAGTAATCACTATGTAGCCCCAATAGATTCATATCCCCTCCTCTTGAGAGATGTGAGAGTGGTCGGGACTTCGAACCTAAATATCAATGTAATTTTCTAATACGGAAGCCATAACAAGAGAAAAAACTTAATATTATAGTGACAAAATCTCTGGTGATGATATCAATTATCTGAATTTGAAATTCTTCAACAATAAAGCATTATTGATCTAGAAAAAATATCCATTGGTGCAAAGTTTGAAGCTTTAGGCAAGCTAGTTCTTTTTTCTTCATTTCTACGAATGAGTATATCTTCTATTCTTTTATGTTTGCTCTCTTAAGATGGACAAGAAAATAATCTGTTGAGAGGTCTAAATACAAACTGGTAAATATTCATTTTCCCTTGAACTAGTTGAACTAGTTACAGATGTATTATATATGCTTAAGGTGCAAGTCTTCCTAGCTTGTGTAGAGTAGACATTAAGGGCTCTCACCCATACATACATACCTACACTAAGGGCATGAAGTATGAACCTTAACTCTGAAGAGACAAAGCTGAGAGAGATAGACAAAGACAGACAGGAGAGGAGAGTGCAGGCTACATAGTGCATTCCAGCTTGGACTTGCAAGGAAGGAAGAATCCTTTTCTTTCTTTTCCTTTTCTTTCTTTAAATCTTACAAAGTAAAAACGATCTTGTAATCTCTTTTCTAGTATATGACTATGACCCATTCCTTGTGCTGATTTATTATGGAGATCATAGTCAAGAATTGCTACTTAGATATTCTTCACCATTGCTGATAGGGGTACTGAATTTTTTTGGGGTGTACCAATTTATATATATTAGACAAAAAAAAAAAAAAAAAAAGTTGTGTTTGGGTTGGTACACCCCAAGCAAATTGGCACCCCCGTTGGCAGCCCTAATATATTCTTCTGCATTGCTATTATTACAACTCCCTTATTAATGTTCTGCCTTCTTTTCTCCATCTCCTTTTAATTGTGGACCTCTAAACGAAATAAACAACATTATCATTTGGATTTGATGTTTTAGAGTCACTAATCACATTTGATTATCATTTGGACCGTTTAGATATCGATCGAACGGCCGGCACTTTACGTTAGTTAAATGTCATCATCGCGCATTCAACACGGGATATCCAACAAGTATGTTGACAAGTTGGTCCTTGTTCCATTTTTCCTTCTCCTTGTGGTTTTTTGATGATTGGAGTACGAGAGCTTTTTGTGCTAGTTTTGGAGTTGTAAAGTTTTGTGCATCTTTTGCTCAAGTATGATTAAGCTGCAACAAAGATATTTCGGTATATTTTGTTGTGGGGTCTTTTGCCGTGCACAAAGTGATCCTGTGTCACGATTTGCTGGTGCTTTTCAACCGCACTCTAGTGCATGCCAATACGCCATGATGCAAATTAGTGCTGCTATTGTTTATGTATCAAATGACAAAAGCTAAAGGTGACCGTTATTAAAAAAACTTCCTCTGCTAATTAAGCTCACGCGGTATGAAATCAACTCATAATTTGTTTTCTCTTGAAAAATCATTTTCCCGTCGGATTTATATAGTATATGATATGGTCTAATTCGGTTGCAAATGACCTGTTATGAAAGCAGCTTAACCAGATTTTATAAAGTAGGTCTCCTAATGAAAACCTACTAGGTACTGTTTGGAAGGGATCCAAGGTGTAGCTGTCTGGATTTATTTTATTTTTTCTATTTAGGAACCAACTAAAGATTCAAGATAAAAAGAAGTGTATGATTCTTCTCACCACCCCTCCCTCCCCTATACATCGGGTGTGACCTGGATCATCAATTTGCTTTGCTTTGCTTTGCTTTTAAAGTCTCCTTCCCACCCATTACTGGTCCCAAACATGGACCGAAGCTTCTTCATCCATCATTTGTGGAAGTATAGGTCGCTGTATCCTAAATTTATTCCTAATGTAGGTCCTAACATGACTCCCTTCTCCTTTAAAACTTTGTTGGGCTTTAGGAGTCAAACCCAACTGATTGCACCATGAGATCAGCCATTAGTCGATTATCATTTAGAACGATTTTCTGGGGACCCTTCTTTTTGAACCATGTTTTAGGGCATACAAGAAAATTTCAGGGCATACAAAATAATAATCCCATCTAGGGTGACCTTATAAGCATCATTTGATTGGGGGCCAGACTTTTTAATTGGGGGCCAAGCACTAGATGACAAAAAAGGTCACCCAATCCTAATTTGGGTCACCCCTTATAAAAATTCTTTCTAAATGCCTAAAATAGCCTTGAGTGATTAGTATTAAGAGTTATGAAGTAGATTAGTGTGTTAATTTAGTTTAGTTTAAAATCAGGTTTTGGATTAAATTTTTGTGAAATTTAAGTTTTGGGTATTTTTGTTTTGAGAAGAAGAAGAGGGGTTTTGGGAGGAAAAGCTAGGGTTGTTTAGAAATGAGTGATTCAAGTGGAGGGAATGAGGTTGGTGAAGGTTCAAACAATAACCATGAATGTATTGATGGTGAGATTATCTCTAATAATCCTATGGATTGGATGTTTGATGAAGAGATGTTAATGGAGGAAGCCATGAATAATGGTGGAAATGAAGATCCTACTCCTCAAAATGAAGGAACCGATACTCCAAATGAAGAACCCGCACCTCAAAACAATCAGGTAAACCTCATATACTCTCGAAATTGTCTGAATGGTGCTCCAAGGGGTCGATTCATGGTCACTGTTTAAGTCGTCAGTGTGAGAGTCGTTATAGTCGGGGGTTGGAGTCATTAACGACTCTAAACGGTCGTCAGTGAATTGGAATTACCGATGACGACTCAAACCTGCAACTTTTCCAGGTTATGAAAAATCGTTAGGGGCGGGTGATAAACACTGACGACACTTTTAGCTAGGTCAAAAAGGGTCGTTAATGTTTTTTGTTTAGAGACAAACGACTCTAAACCCAGAACTCTCAGTAAATAAAACAGTTAGAGTCGTCATATATGTATTCGTATAAGATGACGACCCTATCCCGCCATTTCAAATTTTATGTAGAGTCGTTCGATGTTTTATTTAATATACTAACGACCCACCCTTGCACTGGATTATCATAACTTTTGATTTCATAGAATCATTTCATTGAATCGTAAAAGGCATACATCTTTCATAGCGATACATTGAAGGAAATGAAATACAATAGATAATAACGGTGCACTGATACACTTAATCATAAATGGCGTAATTATACATGGTGCCTTCCAAGATAAAGTAGCAATCTTCAAACTCAAACTTTTTCCCACGAAGCTCCTCGTAATAGCCATACGCCTTCCTCAACTGAAACGCAAACATACTCGATTAGTAGTGTTGAAAGCTTTGGATAAGTTTTACCTCTTGTTTAAATGCTTACTCTTATAGCACCCAACATATTGGGCATGGCTTCCCTTACGGCCTTGATTTCTCTTTTGAAAACTTCACACTCGAAGAATATATCCTCGAACCGTTCCTTGACGAGTTTCAAAGACCTTGAGTTGCAATTTCCGTCTAACGCCACAAAAACGATGAAAACACGGTTCCACCAAGCATCCGATGTTTGATCAATGTCTTTTCCTAGATCTTCAAAGTGGTTTGTGACGGTTTTCCAAGCTCTCACAATAGCGCAATTCTCTTCCGAAGTGTAAGTACTAGTCATGGTGTTTTCTCTTCTTTTTCCTCTTGGATGATAGATGAATGTGAAGGTTGAGAATTATGGTTTGGGTGAAGAATGGGTGAGATATGGGTCTCTATTTATAGAGATTAAGGACCCAACAGTCACTTTTTTTGAATTTTTAACCGTTGCCCGACTCAACCACATTTGGTGAATTCAAAATTCACATTAACTGTTTTAAGGATCGTCATTATATATATTAAACAAGTGACGACTCTTGATGATAAAAAGTGTCGTTAATGTGTTATGTTTACTGAATGACGACTCTACCGACAAATAGTCTCTGTGTCAAGTGACCTTTAGAGTCGTTAATATGTTCTTCTCCATAAATGACGACTCATGCCAAGAATTTCAAACAATCTTTAGAGTCGTCACTTTTGCTTTAACGAATCATGACGACCCTTTATGAACTATAGTTATTGCACCGATATTTGAAGTCATGTGTTTTATTGAATCCGAAAAAACATACATGTAGTTGAAATAAAATAGAAGGAAAACACATAAAATTGTTCAATACATTGCCATAGAAAATGTATACGAGTTTAATTATATTGGGCGAATTGCCATTCAACTTCCTCCAAGAGAGTGTAGCAGTCCTCGTGCAAAAACTCATGGCCGTACTTTAATTCGTATTGGCTCCGACCCAAAGTATACTGGAAAAACAATTTTTTAAATAAGTTAGCGTTGTTGAATAATGATAACCAAATAAAAAAATTTTGATGAAAGGCCTATTTGATTCACAAACTTACTCTACTCATTCGAGGTTCGTTCGGCATAGCGTCCTTACGAGCTTTCAATTGCTTTCTTAGCAAGACGCATTCATTGTATAAATATGCGTACCTTTCCCTTATTTGTGGGAGCGTCCTCCTATAACGATTTCCGCTTAGTGCTTTGAATACCTTAAACACCCGTCACCAAGCATTGGTGTTTTGATCATGCCCAAGGTAAGGCCCTCTTGTTGGGTCTTCGTTACTGGCCACCCATTGCGCTTCCTCAACGGAGTGCTTTGTGAGAGTGGTGTGTGCTCTGACAATAGTAACATCTTCTAGATTATTGAACGGAGTTGGAGCCATTTTTTAGTGTTTGAAAGTGATGGGTGACTGATTTAGGAAGATTGAAAGTGATGGGTGAATAAGTTTGGAAGAGATAGGTCTCTATTTATAGCAAAAATGTACCCAACGGCTAGTTTTTTTTTTAATAAAAAACGGTTACTTCTGCAATAACTGCTCCTACTAGTCAAAGTTACCGTTGATTTTCAAATTCTCCACTAAGTTCGTCTAGAGTCGTCAATCTAGATATATAAACAGTAACGACCCAAGGTGAAAACTGGGCAGCATGGTTTATATTTGGGAATGTAGAGTCGTCTGTGTATAAAGAGGGTCGTCATTTGTCGAGGAATGGGTCGTTGTTCTGCAAAATTAATGTTGACGACTGTTAGTGTCGTCAACCTGTAAATAATGATGACGACATTATTAGGGTCGTCATTTTAACATCTCGTAAATTAACGATCGGATTATGATATGTTTTTTTCTCTATGTAGTTGGTTGTACGGGCGAGCTCTCAACTCAAACCCGTCTCCATTATCGGCCCGGATACCTCCCAACACTATATGACCGATTTGGTACGTTTTTAATGTTTGAATCGATGTATATCTTTATGAAAATTGTTTAATTAGTGTTGCATCATGAACGTGACATTGGTTTTAATGTAGACGTGGGAGACAAAGGCTGATGTCAAGGAATGGATTATTTCCAAGGCAAAAGAGAAGATGTGCGTAGTTGTTCAAAGCAAACACGTTGATTATAAGCAAATGGAGATGGTATGCGAGAGAGCGGGGGATAAGGAAGAAAGTCACAAAGGGAAGAACTACAAGTATGAGAAGAAGACGACGAGGGTCTACAAAACTTCGTCGAAGAAGATACGATGCCCCTTCAGGATTGTTTTCAAAAGGCATCCTGAAACTAATCTATGGAGGTTGTATAGTATTCCGGATGGTCGTCACAACCATCCTCCACCTAGTACTCTTTTAGGGCACCCAAAGATATGCCAGATTGAAACCACATCAAATGGAAAAGGTACGGCAGATGAAGCGATGTAGGCCCCTTCAGATCCTAAATGCAATAAGGGCGGAAGATAAGGGAAACCTGTCTATTATTTCCACAATCTACGCTGCCAAAGCAACGATCAAGAGAACTGAATGGGATGATAGATTAATTATGCAACAATCAGAGTGGTTGACAGAAAAACTTAACTACGCCATGCAAACAAGGGTGGGTCCTAAGCGACAAAGTGACACATATTTTTCTTGCCCATCCTAGGATGGTGGATTTGGCTCAAAGTTGTTTTTACCAGTCTTGTTCATAGATTGCACCTATAAGACCAACAAGTATAACATGCCATTGTTGAACATGGTTAGTCATACTTCGGATAAGCAATCATTCACCGTGGCATGGTGCTTTATGGAAAAGGAAGAAATAGAGGACTATGTTTGGGCTTTTGAACAAGTTCGGTTGATTTACCGAGGCGAAGACACACCGCGGGTTATAATTACGGATAGGGATTTTGCAGTCATGAGTGCCGTTCGTCAAGTTTTTCCACATGCTCAACATTTTCTTTGTACGTGGCACATCCAAATGAATATTTTTTCTAATTGCAAGAATCATATCCAAAAATCAAGCCTGCAAAGGGTAATCAACGCCCAAGGAGGAAGACGAGCGTCTAAGTAAACTTTCAAAAAAAGAGATAGCCAAGAGAAAAAGAAAGAAAAGGAAAAATATGTCAAGATGGTGATCTATGGGAGGATTTCTGCAAAGATTGGGACCATTTGGCTCATTCGAAGACCGAAGTAAAGTACTATGCAAATCTTCAAAAGTTTATTGATGATTGGAGTACGGATCATAAGAAGGTTGTCGATTATTTCCTAGATACATGGTTGAATCCTTGGAAGGAAAAGTTTGTTTATGCATGGACCAATAAGTACAAGCACTACAAAAATGAGTACACGAGTATAGCAGAGCAGTCCCATGGGCGTTTGAAAAAAATTCTTCAAGAGAACACAGGTGGGGTAGTTACGGTACAAGAAGCTATTCACGAGCACGCCGAGGATGACCTTAGCAAGATAATGACTCAGATGGAGTATAGTAAGGACCGTTTTTTGAAGCAATACATGGAAGACAAAGAATTGCTACGTGGGGTTTCGCACCAAGTGTTATGGTGGGCAATAAATCATATGATGACTGAACTTAACAAATTTCGAGCGAAAGCTTCCGATGGAAAAGTCATTAAATGTAATTGCACAACTGAGACGTGGCTTGGCCTCCCGTGTAAACATAAGCTCGGTGGGTACAAGGGGCTCATTCCCATTGAAGATATCGATCCTTTTTGGAAGCAACTTGGGTTCATCCCAAATCCCACAGAGCCAATGATGAACAATTTGGGGACCTTGAGATTGGAAAGTATATCAATGAGAAATATCGAAAACGAATTGTGCAGAAGACAGACATCGGTTTCTAATTTGTGGCCGGCTGCCCGTAAGAGCTTGGGAGTAGAAGAAGAGCCAATCAAACAAAAACCACCGGTAGACCCACAACTAAAAAGTCTTTTAGAGAAACCGTGAAAGCGGCAAAGAGTTGCAAAAGTGACTCGTCACGTCACCGCATGTCCAGGGGAATATACGGAGTATGAGAAATCTTTCGTACCCAAGACAAGGGGGCCTCCAAAGGAAGACATGGATGTTTTAGACCATGTGGTCGGTACCCAGCAAAGCCAAACGAGCGTAATGGTGACGATAAGAGGAATAAAAGGTAATTCGCGCACCCCTAGAGATTCCCAAGGAAGACCACATCGTGTTGCTTACACTTTGTATAAAGAGTATACCGACCAACTTCCTCACGTCATCTTGGATCACCTTTTATCAACCGACGACGTTGACGGCGATGGAAATTGTGGTTACCATGTTGCAACGGAACAATTAAGGCATTTCGACGAGGCTGGCGAACTTAAGCTCACCCAAATCGAATATGCAAGAAAAAAATGGCGTAAAAAGTAGTTCGGGACAAACAACTATATTTGAAAATGCTCATGGAAGGAGATCAAAAAGAGAGGGAATTGAAGTTTAGGGAGTTGGTTTCAAACGTGAAATGGAGGAAGGGGTCGAAGAAGGCCGGTTATAAGTTTTGGATGCAAATGCCTTTTGGTGGCCAACTTTTGGCGGACACATTCACTTGTGTTGTAATTGTATTCAAAAAAAGGCTTCCCGGAGCCTCTTGTATGTACGTACCCTCAAAAACTAGGTGCGGGCGGCGACAAAGAAAAGAAGAATTGTAATGGCACACGTCAATGATAACCATTACATAGGCTTGAAGATTTCCGAAGAATATCCTCTACCACGGGTGTATGGTGATTAGGGAGAGTACACCAAGGAGTGGACAAACCAGTATGAGTATGGAATGAACATTTGGAATGCTATGGACCCAACCCCGGTTTACTTAGACTTGGGAAATGAATCGTGAGAGAAGATGTTTATTCTCAACTATGCATTGCATTTTGAAGCATACTTTTTGATAATGGTTGTATCTTCTACCCAGATATTTGTATCTTGAAGAATGCTTAATGAATACAATGCGTTTTATCCTAGTTGGATTAAACCACCAACGACCCTCATAGGTAATTTGAATTATGTTTCAGAGTCGTCATCCATACATACATACAACTTAACGACCCTTACTGTAAAATTTGCTAGTCTCCTGTATGTTTATAAGCCTAAAGGTCGTCATTGATATATACATAAACATTAACGACTCTAACCTAGATGTTTTTTCAGCAATACAGTCGTCATCCATATGTACATAACCATTAACGACTCTAACAATAAAAATGTGACAGTCTCCTGGATGTTTTCAGCTATACAGTCGTCATCCATATATACATAACCATTAACGACTCTAACGTTGAAAATTTGACAGTCTCCTGGATGTTTTTCCAACCAAGAGTCGTCATTCATATATACCTAAACATTAACGACTTTAACCTTAAAATTTGACAGTCTCCTGGATGTTTAAATACTTAGAGTCGTGATCCCTATAAACATACAAAGTAACGACTCTAGTTCTCCTGGATGTTTTAAGAACTAGAGTCGTCATCGTTATAGTGTATACATGGACGACTCTATTAAGAAAACCCCCAACGGCTTTTTTTGTATACACTTTTTCCCAAAAAAATAGCCGTTGGTAAATATTGTATATATAGAGGAACACTTCCAGGAGCAAATTCAATTGAAAACCACCTCAAGAATTTTAGTTTGTAAATGGCAAATCCTTCATCGACTACCAATTCAATTGATAACATACTTAGACGATGCAAGCGACCAACCAAATCAATATTGGCAATGGAAGAAGAGATACGCAAAAAAAAGCATGCGACCTACTAAAAAAACGTACACTTTCGCGCCATATCCTACTAAGGAAGAAGAAGAGTTGCGCGAGGCCAAAAAACGACCCGAAGAACAATCCCAACTCCGGGAAAGATTCAAGAAAGTCGAGGAAGAGACCGAATGGGTTAAAAATTATTACATCGTCAGTGATCTCCACGAAGAACATCAACATGATACTAAATTTTGGAGTCAAGTTGGTTCGGGTCCTTTCGTTAATAACAACAAGAAACTACGATATCCTTACTTGCCATCCCATATCAGTCATAGGACGATTCTTGTTATGAAATGGTGCACCAAGTACAACGAGTTTCTCGCGAGGCACAAAGGGGATAGGCGTGCTGCCCAGGCCGCATATACCAAATGGAGAGGAGAGCCTTTTTATCACATCGAAGCCGCAATGCTAGTTAAATCTCGCACCAGAAACAGGAATAATATGTAATGTGTTCAAAGGAATTTCCACCTTCTAATTCATATTTAGTATGCTATTATACCAAGTTTCCTTTCAATCGATATTCAATTTATTTTAATAAACAGTCGTTATATCTGTTTATTAATTCAGTGAATACTATACCTTAAGTCGTGAAGACAACCTGCTCTTGAGTCGTCAACTAGTTTAATCACATAATTAACGACCCATGTTGTGAAATTCAAAAAAACGCACCGTTGGGATTTTCTTCTATATAATACCACCCCATCATCTTGAGCAAATAGCCCAAAACCATTTTATTTTCCACCAAACTACGTAATCTTTCAATTGCAATGGCTGAATGGGAACCGTATGAAGATTTGTGTCTCGTTAAATCGTTTGCTAATACCTTTCGTGAACGTCCAAATGAAATCTATTCAATGTTTTGGAAGAGAGTTAAGGATTTCTTCTACAAATCGTATCAAATCCTAATAACCGAAAATGGAGAGACTTGGCATTTCGATTCAACTACATTAAAAGTGCAATGAGAGAGTATGTAAAAGTTAGAAATATGGTGTACGACCATCATCCGCGAGCTCCTCTTAAGGAAAAGGTGAGTAATTCTTTAATATTTATACTTTCATCATGCTTCAAAGGCACTAACATATAACATTCCTCCTTTAATTTCAGCTGGAACGTTTCAATGGGTTATGGACAATACGTAATGGGGATACTAAGTTCATTCACCACAAAGAATATACAACGTGTATCGTCGAGCGAGAAGGTTCATTGACGAACATTTGATGTGTCAAATTCATGAATACCCATATTAACTATTATGTAATTCGAGATTGATGAAATGTTAACTAGAATCAAAGAGTCGTCATTGGTTTATACAAAATAAATAACGACTCTAGACATATAAAATGTCGTTCATCTCCTGGATGTTTTGCTGACCTAGAGTCGTCATTGGTTACCATATAATCAATAACGACTCTAACCATGTAAAGTATGGTTCATCTCCTGTGTGTTTAGCTAACAACGAGTCGTCATTGTTTTCAATATAACCAAGAATTCGACTTTATGCAGGAAAAAAAAAAAGGTCATCATTGTGTTCATTTCCCTCTGAGTCGTTAAACTTCTAATTGAAAGACTTAACGACTATGTGTATCACAAATAGGGTCGTTACTCTGCTACACAACAAAGCTAACGACCCTAAATCTATCACAGTGTATAATCTTGACTGCATTAGAGTACTACATTATTCTAACAAACATACTAGTAAACATCCTTCTTAAAACAAAGTAGTTTCAACAAACCATCCAAACCAAACACATAAGTTTTCAACAAACACATAAGTTCAAGTCATAAAGTAAAATAAACATAAGTTCAAGTAGACGGTAACATCTCCTCACTCAAGACCACCATCTCGACCTCGACCTCCTCCTTACTTTCCTGACCGGGAAACTCTCCTGGTTTTCTTAGGAGGAGGACCACCGAGTATCACACTTTGCCCTGGGGAACCACCATCTTCTCGGGTACCTTGTTCATCATGATGTTGGCTACTTTGTCCCTGTTCACCACGTTGTTGTGCTCGGCCACGTGTTTTCCGGGTCCTCTTACCTTCCTTGGCCAGCTCAAAGCAAACATCTTCTTTGCATTGGGATTTTCAATGTGCGTGCAATAATCAGTAGACTGACGTTGTTCACAGGATCAATGGCTTCCCTTTGTCGCCCGAGCAACAAAAAGCCTTGACAAAAGCTTCATTCGTTCCCTCTATATATATACATTAAAAAACAATTCTAATGAATCGAATCGACGTATATTTGTATGTAAATGAATAACACAATTACACAAATAAATACTCACCACTAGTTTAAGAATGGTAGTATCATCTCTACCGCCAGCTTGAGAAGAAGATGTGGATGCTCTGTTGGTCCTCCTACCCGTAGTCTGATCGATCCGTATTACCCTACCATGGGAGAAGCCTTCGTACCATTGATAGTAATCCGTTGTTTCCTCGTAACCTTTATCCACATGTACCCAAAATGTGATGTCTACGAGGCTAGAATGTCTATTATTCCAATGCTTGACATCAGTTGCAGGTTCATAAACCACTTTTATTTCAGCCTTGCCGGCCTCACATTTGTTCAAATTGTGCTTGAACGGAGGTACATCGTCTTCATCGGTGAATCTTGAACAAACCCAAGTTGACGCATGATTCTCAAAGGATTGTACATTGAAAAACCGTTGGGGTGAAACAAAGGGCCATGGTAATACACGACATCTTCCATTGAGCCAACTCTAGCATCCTTGTAAGGAGTAAAGATTACCTCTTCCGCCGTGATGTTGTCAAGTTTTTTACGCATTTCTATGAAGGCATCAGTTTGTTCCCTATCCCGAGAACCGGAGTACAACCAACGGGTTCTGTTGGACTACCTGGGCTCCAATTTGAGTTGATTTTCACATCTTCATTGTCTTTGAACAAAGTGAGGGGAAATGATCATAAATCCACACCTATTTTAAACAATCAAATAAACATAAAAATATATCGAAGGAAAAAAACATACTAAAAGAAGACAACTTTCATCAATCCCAATACCATATTAGAGCCAAATTCCCATTAATTTGAGAAGTTCTGTTCGCGAGATCCCTAGGAAAGCCGACCATTCGGATGTGCAACTATGGCAGTCCCCCAAGAGTACTTGTTCACATCTTCTAAGGGGTCCAAAAGTCAAGAAGGTTGGCGCTCACCTGTTTACCTTTGCTTTGTCGGGAATACAACCGACGCAAGGACGTACAACAAATAAGCGACCGCCGCATAACGACATTCCATATCGTAGAGACCTCCTTTTTTCCTTCTCTTCGGTACCAGCAAACATCCGCCTAATGTCCACAAGTTTGAACTCTTTCTTCGTGTACTTAGTTCCCGCACGAAAAGCCCATCAGTCTTCTCTTTATCCCTGCCAAACAAGTTCTTGGTCCATGTATAAATTTCATCCCAACTAGGCCTTCTCTTGAAATTCTCACTGGTTGATTTACCTTCGACCCGCACCCCTAATATCCGTTCGCATCATCGGAGTCAATGCCATCTCGCCAAAAGGAAGTTGGAATGTGTCGACTTCGGCGTAATACCTTTCACAGAAACTAGATACTGCGACCTTGTCATACGCAATCACGGAGTTCACAACGGCATTGTACAAACCGGAATTTTCAACATATTCTTTAACTCTTGCACATTCACCTTCTAGCGGCCACAACTCCATTTTCTTAAAAGAAGATTGGTGCCTGAAGAGACGTGCGGCATTCTTATGATCCTGCAAAAAATAAACAAATAAGTATTAAAAAACATATTAGAAAAGTAATATCAACCAACTAATCAAATAGCAAGCAAAGTTGGGATTCTTACGATTGTCTCATAGATTGTATGAGCCCACGATCCAGAATATCCAAATAGAACTTTGCCCCCATCTCTAGGTTCTCCTCTTGGTTTACCACTTCGAAGAGGCTCCAACATCAAACGAGGCGCGGGAACGTGTCTCGCGCTCGGTGCAATATCGGTTCCATCCTTCTTAACCCTCTTTACCGGCTTCGGCTTTGCATTCTGTTCTTCAGCTTCTACATCTTGTTTACCATCATCCTCTTCATCATCATTATCACCAACATCATCCCCTTCATCCTCTTCCTCCTCATGACCACCATTATTACCTCCATCCCCTTCCTCCTCATCATCATCACCATTACCATCATCAGAATCATCACCACTAACATTATCTTCATCATCATTGTCACTCTCTACTTCCTCTTCACCTCGTACGGGAGGATTTTCTTGTATCTCCTGTTCTTGGATTTCTTTTTCTTCACCACTACTGCTAGCGGAAATAACAGGAGAGTCTGATTCTGATGAATCCGACAACTCGTTACCTTTGTCTCTTGGTTCGGTGATAGAAAATGATACCTCACTCGGCTTCTTACCGCGTAATGGACCGGCAAGTAAGTATTTATCATGGCGTGGAGGTTTGGAAGGTGGAGTTATCGTCATTGGAACCTTGCCTTTGGTTCTGCATTTGGTTTCGAAACCAAAAAACATAAAAAAACCCAACAACACATCAACTTTATGGTTATCAGAAAAAGAGTCGTCAATACGATAATCTAAAACACAAACGACCCTTTTATATCATGTGATGACTCAAAATCATTTGGTGACGACCTTTTCAAAAAACAAAGGGTCGTCAAAAAATTAATAACGATCCTACAATTTGGATTGACGACTCTAGGGCACATACTTAAGTGACGACTCAAGGGGAAATGAGATGACGACACTATCAATTTTTGGAACAGAGGGCTGTTCGAGTTCCATCTAGAGTCGTTAGGGAATAAAAAAGGGTCGGCAAACAAGAGTCGTCATCTGCAACATAAAAGATTAACGACTCTATTCTAGGGAAAAAATAGTCGAAGTAGCAGAATAAGGGTCGTCATCTTCAACCTAATACACTAACGATTTTTCATAAAAAATGCATGCAAATGAAAAGTCGTTAGGGGTATCCACTACGATACTAACGACCCTTTAACTGAAACCGCAAAATTTCAGTTACCAGACTCAAATTCGCAATCAAAACACAACAAAAAAACGCATAGAAGGTGGGTTTAAGTTCACATACCTTCTAATTGGACCCATATCTTCTTTGGGTTTCGATTTTTTGGGTTTTGGAGTTCGTCCCTCGATTACCTTTCCTTTGACGGCGTCGAGGAGATTGGGGATTTGACGTTCTTTGCGAGCGGTCTGCTTTGTACGAGCCATGTTTGAAGAAGAAGTTAATCGTCGATTCTCTTCTAACATCGACGATTAAACGATGAATCGGTCGAAGAAAAAAAAAACTCGGGCGGAGTCGTTAATGGTGGTGGTGGAGAAGAGAAGGGGAGGAGAGGAAGATGAAGAGAAATGGGAGGAGAGGAAACTGATTTAGGGTATATGAAATTGGGGGCCAAATTAAGGGTTTTAATTAGGGTTAACTGATTTTTACGATTTGTGTTTAGTAAAGGGTAAAACAGTCTTTTCAATATCGGATTAATACGCCCCACAAAATTTTGGGGTGCAAATAAAAAGTCATGGCCCCAATTAAAAAGTCTGGCCCCCAATCAAATGAGGCTTATAAGGGGTATCTAGTGGGTAGTTCAATTACTCATATACCCTTAAACCGTTTAAATTACTAATCTATCCTTATCCTTAATACAAAAACCTAAAATCAGTTTTTATCATTTCTTCATCTTCGTCTCTAGCCGAACGATCTTCCCCTCCCTCACAAGAAAAAAATTCCATCATCGTGATTAATCGTTGATTCATGAAAATTTAATCGTCGATCGAACTCAACTACATAATGGTTCGTACGAAGGAAAAAGCAACCAGTAGGCGTTCAAAAGTGTCTTCTAATTGGATTTAATTCCTGAAAAACTAGGGTTTTTAATGGTTACAGTATTGGGTTCGGCTCATAATTGAGTTGCGTTTTGAGCCGAACTATTCTTGATAATTTCAACCTGAAAGTGTATATGAACAGTTCAGCTTAAAATTTATTTGAATTTTAAGACGAACCTTGAACAAATATGAGGTTCAATTGTTGTTCGGCTTATTCGATGATTTTAATTTTGAGTCGAACATGGTTCGTTTAGGAAATTTAATGACAAAGTTCGGCACATATACTAATTAACGAGCAGGCCGAACCTAGTATTTTTGAAGGTTCGGATATTACAATATTCACCACATAAGCCGAACCATTAACAAGTTTTTTTACAAACAACTCTCGGGAATAGGTTCGGCTTGTTACGAAATTTTCAAATAAGCCGAACTAGTAACAAAATACAAGTTCGGCCAATAACTTTAAACATTTCAGTGAGCCGAGCTGTTCATCATTTGTAATGAACCAAGTGGGTCGGCTAATAATTATAAGCCGAACCTATACCTGGCTCGCCGAACCAGCGATCAAAAAATTAATTTTTTGATGATTTCAACCAACAAAAATGAAATTAGACATAAAATAGATGTATACCTGTCTATAAAAGCATTGGGTTCCTCATAGATGTTTGAATCAAAATACAAGTTTTTCCTCACTTCCCCTTCTTCTTCTCCAAAAAAACCTCTTTTTTTTCTCTTCCCCAAAAATTATTATCAACAAACACTTTTATAACTTAATTATCTTAATCACTAATCATTTACATTAAACATTAATCAAATTATTAAGAGCTAATCATTATTATTAACACTAATACAACAAGGGTAAATTTGCCATTACTTAAAATATTTGGTTAAGGGGCTTTTGAATTTACTATTTACAATCCATTTTTGTTTTTATTCAGTATTCCCTGAAATTTTCCGGTATGCCCTAAAACATGGTTCAATTCTTTTTTTTGGGACCATGATTCTAATTTTGGTAAGACATTTGGAAGTAAACCAAAGCTACCCCTTATCCAAATATTTCTATTAATACCAAAATTAACCTTCATATTAATTTAATTATTTTTTTTTTAAAAATTTATATATATATATATATATATATATATATATTTAAATCTTTTATATATTTTTTTTTCTTTTATTATTATTAGGTTTGAGTATTAATCATCAAAATTCAAAATTGAGTAGTAAATGTCTCACAAACCGGCCCATAACTCTTGATTCATTTTTGATTGAAAAAAATAGAGTAGTAATCATCAAAATAGGGTGAAGATGGAAATTACAGTAACAAGTTCGGTTAGTAGAAGTTTTTAAAAATCTAGTTTGGTAACCGAGCTTTCTGAAACAAGGAACATGAAGAACACTTCGGCTAATACAATTTTTTTTCTTGTAACCGAACTTTTGTATAGAATACCAAATGCAGAGTTCGGTTAGTTCGCAAAAAAAATTCGTTAACCGAACTCTTCTCTTTAAACCCATATGTTTAGTTCGGTTAGTTCGCAAAAAAAAATTCGTTAACCGAACTTTTCACTGTTGTTTATGGGTAAAAATCGTTTCTGCCGATTTCGGTAAATTCGGTAGGTGAGTGAGAAACTGGTTCAAACCCTAAACAAATGTGCTGCACGTGAGCACTTTATAGATTCGAGAGATCAATCTGTACAAGTCCGGCCTAAACCAAGAAATGGCCGTTCCAGACTTGCTTCGGTCACAAAGTGGAAGAGAAGGGTTGATTTGGGGAGGGAAGCCAAGAAAGGTGTTGAGACCAGAATAATTCTGGGAGAGTAGTATCTCGACTTGTATCAGAAAGTGAAAGCTTGGGAAGCTTGCAAGAGATGAAAGCTTTTGGAAGAGCTTGCAAAGTTGCCTTTTCTGAGAGTGTTGTATTTTTCTCCTGACCGAGACTTGTTGTCTGGTGGAAATATGTAAGACCTATTTATACAAGTCGAGATTGAAACGTACTCTGGCCTCATGAAGGAAGAGAGTAAAGGGTGAAATAATGGGAGGAGGTGGTAACCGCATGGTGTTTATGGGTGAAACGTTTTCACCATTATTTCCTCATTTATTTGACCGCTTTATTCCTTTTCACGCTTTCTTAATATGAGCGTAGTGTACGCTGCAAGTCAGACCGCCAAACCAAAACCCCGGAAAGCATCCCCCGTTTGTGTTGATATCTCGAGTGTTGGTTGCACCTTGAGTGCAAGTGGCGCTTGCCCGATGGCGCGTGTGGTATGTGCCATTGGCATGTGCGAATGCCCTTGTTGCGGGTTGTACTTCGAGCGCAAGTGGCAATGCGGAGGCTGCTAGTGGCGTGCGTGGCATGTTCCAATGGCATGTGCGGAATGCCTTGGTGGTAGGTTGTACGTTGAGTGTAAGTGGCAATGCCGAGGCTGCTAGTGGCGTGCGTGGCATGTGCGGAATGCCTTGGTGGTAGGTTGTACGTTGAGTGTAAGTGGCAATGCCGGAGTTGCTAGTGGCGTGCGTGGCATGTGCCAATGGCATGTGCGGAATGCCTTGGTGGTAGGTTGCACGGTTTGCAAGTTAGGCTACCAAAGTGTGTGTTTGGCATGTGCCAATGGCATGTGCGGAATGCCATGGTGGTAGGTTGCACGGTTTGCAAGTTAGGCTACCAGCGTGTGTGTTTGGCATGTGCCAATGGCATGTGCGGAATGCCTTGGTGGTAGGTTGCACGGTTTGCAAGTTAGGCTACCAACGTGTGTGTTTGGCATGTGTTAATGGCATGTGCGGAATGCCTTGGTGGTAGGTTGCACAGTTTGCAAGTTAGGCTACCAGCATGTGTGTTTGGCATGTGCCAATGGCATGCGTGGCCGTTAGGGCCGTGGCCTTGGTAAGAAAAAAGCTACCGGCGAGCATGTTGGCATGTGCCAATGGCATGCGTGGCCGTTAGGGCCGTGGCCTTGGTAAGAAAAGCTACCAAATGAGCATGTTGGCATGTGCCAATGGCATGCGTGGCCGTTAGGGCCGTGGCCTTGGTAGGAAAAGCTACCCGGCGAGCATGTTGGCATGTGCCAATGGCATGCGTGGCCGTTAGGGCCGTGGCCTTGTAGGAAAAGCTGCCCGGCGAGCATGTTGGCATGTGCCAATGGCATGCGTGGCCGTTAGGGCCGTGGCCTTGGTAGGAAAAGCTACCAGCGAGCATGTTGGCATGTGACAATGGCATGCGTGGCCGTTAGGGCCGTGGCCTTGGTAGGAAAAGCTACCAGCGAGCATGTTGGCATGTGCCAATGGCATGCGTGGCCGTTTAGGGCCGTGGCCTTGGTAGGAAAAGCTACCAGCGAGCATGTTGGCATGCGTGGCCGTTAGGCCGTGGCCTTGGTAGGAAAAGCTACCGAAAGCATGTTGGCATGTGCCAATGGCATGCGTGGCCGACTTGACCTAGTTGCACGTTTTTGCAAGCCTAGGGCGCTATATTTGGCATGTGCCAATGGCATAGCGGCTTGGAAATATGGCTTGTGGTACGTGTTGGCATGTGCCAATGGCACGTACGGCCATGTTGACCTAGTTGCACGTTTTGCAAGCCTAGGGCGCTATATTTGGCATGTGTCAATGACATAGCGGCTTGGTTTGGCATTGTTGCCTTGGTGCGCAGTGTGCGGCTTGGTTTGGCATTGTTGCCATGGTGCGCAGTGTGCGGCTTGGTTTGGCATTGTTGCCATGGTGCGCAGCAGTGCGGCTTGGTTTGGCATTGTTGCCATGGTGCTAGCAATGCGCTTGGTTTGGCATTGTTGCAATGGTGCGCGGTTTGGCAGCGATTGGTTTGGCATTGTTGCCATGGTGCGCAGTCTGCGGCTTGGTTTTGGAATTAGGGTTCTGTGGAAAACCCTAATCTGGTATTTTTGAAAAATACCTATTAATTATTTACACACGAGTTAAATGCTCTTAGTTAATGTGTCATGTAACACTAGGTCATGGGGTTTTACGACTTTACCCCTTGTTTAAAAACCACCATCAACATTAAGTCCCCCGCTTTAGTTCGAGCAGGGGCTTTGTTGCGAGGTAAGCATAAGATGGTGACAAACTATCAACAAAGAAACCGTAAAGAGAATTGAGGAGGCTTGTCGACCTTTTATAAATAGGATTTGGAATCCTTGCCTCCGTAGTTTTGCACAAATCGGGGGTCAAGCAATTAGGAAGTCGCATTATTGAGAGACAGAAGTCAAAGATTGAGAAGTTGACGCGAGTTAGAAACCGGGCGTGCTAGGCTGGTGGGACCGGCGCAAGGTAGGGAAGCTGTGCGTGCTTGCTGGCGTGACTTGGGCGGTCATTGGGAAGTTGACGCGAGTTAGGAAACTGGGCGTGCTAGCTGGTGGGACCGGCGCAAGGTAGGGAAGCTGTGCGTGCTTGCGGGCGTGACTTGGGCGGTCATTGGGAAGTTGGCGAGTTGGGAAACTGAGCGTGCTAGCTGGGACCGGTGCAAGGTAGGGAAGTTGTGCGTGTTTGCCGGCGTGACTTGGGCGGTCATTGGGAAGTTGGCGAGTTGGGAACCGAGCGTGCTAGTGGGACCTGCAAGGTAGGGAAACCGTGCGTGCTTCTTGGCGTGACTTGGGCGGTCATTGGGAAGTTGGCGCAATTGGTGGGACCGGTGCAACTTGGGCGACGTTGGGAAGTTGGGCATGAGTTGGGAAACTGAGCGTGCTAGCTGGCGAGACCGGTGCAAGGTAGGGAAACCGTGCGTGCTTGCTGGCTTGACTTGGGCGGTCATTGGGAAGTTGGCACAATTGGTGGGACCGGTGAAACTTGGGTGACGTTGGGAAGTTGGGCATGAGTTGGGAAACTGAGCGTGCTAGCTGGCGAGACCGGCGCAAGGTGGGGAAGCTGATTGCGCTAGCTGGCGAGACCGGTGTAAACAAGGAGGGAGTAGGTGTTTCTGCAGATAGCAAAGTTTCCTTGTTTTGCCTTCCTTCACGCGCGCCCGATCGGGGGCATTGTCCATGCTAAAATGGAAGCGTTATGTCCCTCATTGCTTCCTTTCCTTTTTTAAGGTTCCGTATTCATACCCAACGTAATTGCATCATCTCCCTCGTTTGAGAAAGTGTTCTTCTTGTTGAGTTTCTCTCTTTGTCATGTCGCACGAGACGAACCATCTTCTAACCAGCCACCGGTTCTCCAGTGAAGGCGCGAGGTCGACTGCGGGCAGAGCATCCCAACAAAGGTTATTCGGGTTAAGAAAATCATACCGGTATGTTTTCTTCTTCTTTGGTGGACCGACGTACGCTTTACCGCTTGTTTGATGAATGGAAAATTTTCCTTTTGTGCAGAGATATCCTGTTGGAGCATGTGTTAGTGCTATCGACGAGGATGACCTAGTCGTTCCCCTCCCTTCAAATCCAACCTTGTTGATCTTTGCAGACTTGGAGAACGCTGATTTAGGGCTCTCTTGTCATGAATACCCCTATGCGGGTTCGTCGTTTGGGACTCGTATGAGGTGTCTCTCCTCCAATTATCGGAATGTTAGCGGTTTCAAAGTGCGGAAAGAATTCGTGGTCCTTTATACGAGGATATGGAACACATGCGGCCATATCGCTACCAGGAGCGCAAAGTGAAGTGATGTTCGTCCGCCTTGGTTTCCATAGTGAACTGTCTTTTGCCAATGATTGCTGAGATGGAGAATACGTCCATCCGTGCCGCTGCAGAGTTAGTCATTCAAAGGTGGGAGAACATGGTGTCCACCTGCGAATCCTTGGAGTTTAATATGAGCTGGTTGTGGCATCATCTCAATATTGTGAAAGTCGACGCAGCCGGTATTCTTGCCGGTGTGATTCCCGCCACGAAAACCATGCCGGAAGAGGAGAAAGCTTTGGCCTTGGAGTCTCAGAGGGTTGAAGATTTAACTCGAGACTTGAAGAGTAGGAATTTTTGATGTAGCATGTTGCAGGGAAGTGATTAGGCGTAGTATGCCTTAAGCCACTTTCCGTTGATGACTGTCTCTAGCTTTCCCCATCTTCTTTGATAATTTTGTAGTAACCACTGTCATACGCTTTAGTGATTATGTACGGCCCTTCTCATTTGGGAGAAAACTTCGGTGCCGATGCATCTTGCTGGATGTGACACTGGGATGCTCAGAAATTACATGATGACATATTCTGGATAGTGCAGGCTCGGGATCCTCCGCGGCCTCGTAAAGTGTTGAAGGCGTCTTCTAGACAGAGAGGTGATGATATTCTTGAGCTGCACCCTTGAAGAGTAGAGGACCTTGTTGTGGGTAAGGATTTTTGGTAGACTGTGTCTTGAGCTTTGACAGTGAAGGGATCCCATGTATATCTTCCGTCCTCAAGTATGGTTTACGTGTTTCCATCTTTGTAGTAATTCTTCTTTGCGGTGAAGCTCGGCTGGTATCAACGAATGAGGGGCAACCTTCTTCTTTGTAGGAGATGTAATCGGGAGAAACTACATTGTCGTGGTAACAAAGTAGGTTGACTGATGTTCTATGGGCTTCCGTGGAAGTAAAAGGATTGGATGGATGCGTAAGCGATCAAACTGTCCATGATCACGAGTTTTGGCGATATGGATTAAAAGGTGTCCATGACTACGAAGATTGGCTGGCTGTGACTATGTTCCTTGATATGAGGAGTGTGGCGGCACGACCCTTTGCAGGAAGGAGTGGCGTTGAAGCGAACGTTGAAGCGAAGCCGCTGCTGGAGAATGTTGATGTGTAGCTACTTCTGGAGAGAACGTTGATGCAGAGCTAATTCTGGAGAGAACGTTGAAATGACATCTTGCAACTCTCAGAGCCTTGACGGATACCATTTTGAAGTCGGAGGATGCGTCACGTTCTGTCAAACTCGACATCCCTCAAGAGAACAGAGGTTAGGAGTCCCCAGTTACATCTATCGATCGTGCTTTCTAGGAGAGATTGGGGTTTGGGAATGGCTTTCCCTGGATGGAAACGCCTGCTTTCCTGATGCAGTGCGGTTGAGGGGTGCAAATATTTCTTGACGCTACGCCTTGGAGAAATATAGAATCTCACATAACTGTTTCATCATAGACCGTACGACTTTGTGGCCGAAGTTTCCATTGTGCGGAAGAAGTGTCTCCGTGAACTCAGGAGAGTTGTTGATTTCCCTTGCATTCGATTTTGGAGAAGTCTTTCCTGATCTTCCCGTGTGACGAAATTGGATTGCTTATCCCCTTCTACTGGGAGTTCAAGAGCAACGCGAGCCTCTTCATCTATAAACGCGCGTCCTGCTGAAGTATCTTTTGTCTTTTCATTAAATCAACAGTGCTAAAAGGAGGTCGGCTTCTTCCGGATCTCCCAGTATCTTGCCCTGATGGTGGAGTAGCGTCTCTGGTGACGGTTGGAGCTTCCATGCTTGAAGAACCGTTGGGGTGGCGGAAGTGGTTACAGTTACAGTGATCGTAAGTATATCGTGCGAGATGACACGGTTTTGATCACGAAGTCTTTGGAGCCATGGCGCTGTTTCGAAGGGCGAGGATGGTCTTTGGAAGGATGCAAACCGTTATCACAAAGTGTGGCACTGGTCCGGCATGCGCGTGCGCATGTGTGCCTGCGTGTGTGCGCGGTAGCGCGTCGGCAAGCGTTTACGGCATGCGCGTCGGCAAGCGTGACGAGTAAAGCGCATCTCTGTAGGCGCTGGATCATCTTGGAATGGGCGCTGACTTGGCGTGGACGCTGGTTAGGCATGGACGCTGGCTTGGATTTCGGTATGGTGTGGACCATTGGCTTCTTCCCATACGTAGCTCAAACAGGAAATCCTTTCCTTGTTCAAATTCCAAAAGGTGTTATGCTTATGAAATGGGTTGGCTCCCCTTTTTACCTCGTAGCTTTGTTATCACGTCATGGTGTTAGTGGTAGCGTGGTAGTGATAAAGTGGGCAAGCATATTCCGGCTATGTACTCCAGCGTTTCTCTTTCAATTTGTTTTATTGTTTTCTTGTGCTGGTGTAAACCGTAGCCATAGGTATACCTTTCATAAACTTGCGGAAATACTTCATCATAAATAATTCTTCAAATGTCACTGTAGTAACGTCTGCTAATAGTGACAGGTAATTATTATTGTGCAAAGTAGGTATGTACGGGTAGGTGAAAAAAAATTTTTTGAAAGGCAAACAAAGCGCCTGGTTTATGGTTTTTTGTCTTCCTGGATTTCTTGGGTTGATAGATAAATGTTACCTTGACAGTTTGGGTTATTCTTTTTGGATTGAATTGTTTAGGAGTTGATTGTTTTAGTTATGATTGAAAGTGACGCAAACATCCCAGGAAAACCATGGAACCGTATGTTGGTAGATGATATGGGATGAAACATAACATGGCTATCGGTTTTATCATAACTTGAAAAAGCAAACCACGTATTTTTTTTTTCTAGATAAGACTTACTCGGTTTCTCAGAAGAGTCATGGGAAGTCCCCAATTTTCCGAATCATTCTTTGAGTTGTCGGATAACCGTGTCGTTAATCCACGGGCGGATCGTTTGCTTCTAGCCTGTGAGAAGTCCCCGGTCGCCCTTGTCATGTCATGACTTATAATCGAGCCGTCGAGTAATCGAGTCGGAGTGGATTGCCTTCCTCTACCATCTTGACGTCTGGGTCGAAGAATGAGATCGCTGGTTGAAAGTTGACATTGTAACCGAAAGATCGAACCTCCCGCTGTGGTCGCCAATTGTTTATGGGTAAAAATCGTTTCTGCCGATTTCGGTAAATTCGGTAGGTGAGTGAGAAACTGGTTCGAACCCTAAACAAATGTGCTGCACGTGAGCACTTTATAGATTCGACAGATCAATCTGTACAAGTCCGGCCTAAACCAAGAAATGGTCGTTCCAGACTTGCTTCGGTCACAAAGTGGAAGAGAAGGGTTGATTTGGGGAGGGAAGCCAAGAAAGGTGTTGATACCAGAATAATTATGGGAGAGTAGAATCTCGACTTGTATCAGAAAGTAAAAGCTTGGGAAGCTTGCAAGAGATGAAAGCTTTTGGAAGAGCTTGCAAAGTTTCCTTTTCTGAGAGTGTTGTATTTTTCTCCTGACCGAGACTTGTTATCTGGTGGAAATAGGTAAGACCTATTTATACAAGTCGAGATTGAAACGTACTCTGGCCTCATGAAGGAAGAGAGTAAAGGGTGAAATAATGGGAGGAGGTGGTAACCGCATGGTGTTTATGGGTGAAAACGTTTTCACCATTATTTCCTCATTTATTTGACCGCTTTATTCCTTTTCACGCTTTCTTAATGTGAGCGTAGTGTACGCTGCAAGCTGTGACCGCCAAACCAAAACCCTGGAAAGCATCCCCCAGTTTGTGTTGATATCTCGAGTGTTGGTTGCACCTTGAGTGCAAGTGGCGCTGCCAGTGGCGCGTGTGGTATGTGCCATTGGCATGTGCGGAATGCCCTTGTTGCGGGTTGTACTTCGAGCGCAAGTGGCAATGCCAGAGCTGCTAGTGGTGTGCGTGGCATGTGCCAATGGCATGTGTGGAATGCCTTGGTGGTAGGTTGTACGTTGAGTGTAAGTGGCAATGCCTGAGTTGCTAGTGGCGTGCGTGGCATGTGCCAATGGCATGTGCGGAATGCCTTGGTGGTAGGTTGTACGTTGAGTGTAAGTGGCAATGCCGAGCCGCTAGTGGCGTGTGTGGCATGTGCCAATGGCATGTGCGGAATGCCTTGGTGGTAGGTTGCACGGTTTGCAAGTTAGGCTACCGCGTGTGTGTTTGGCATGTGCCAATGGCATGTGCGGAATGCCTTGGTGGTAGGTTGCACGGTTTGCAAGTTAGGCTACCCGGCGTGTGTGTTTGGCATGTGCGGAATGCCTTGGTGGTAGGTTGCACGGTTTGCAAGTTAGGCTACCAGCGTGTGTGTTTTGGCATGTGCCAATGGCATGTGCGGAATGCCTTGGTAGTAGGTTGCACGATTTGCAAGTTAGGCTACCGGCGTGTGTGTTTGGCATGTGCCAATGGCATGCGTGGCCGTTAGGGCCGTGGCCTTGTAAGAAAAGCTACCAAACGAGCATGTTGGCATGTGCCAATGGCATGCGTGGCCGTTAGGGCAGTGGCCTTGGTAAGAAAAGCTACCAGCGAGCATGTTGGCATGTGCCAATGGCATGCGTGGCGGTTAGGGCCGTGGCCTTGGTAGGAAAAGCTACCAAATGAGCATGTTGGCATGTGCCAATGGCATGCGTGGTCAGTTAGGGCCGTGGCCTTGGTAGGAAAAGTGCCAATGAGCATGTTGGCATGTGCCAATGGCATGCGTGGCCGTTAGGGCCGTGGCCTTGGTAGGAAAAGCTGCCAGCGAGCATGTTGGCATGTGCCAATGGCATGCGTGGCCATTAGGGCCGTGGGCTTGGTAGGAAAAGCTACCAGCGATCATGTTGGCATGTGCCAATGGCATCCGTGGCCGTTTAGGGCCAGGGCCGTGGTAGGAAAAGCTACCAGCGAGCATGTTGGCATGTGCCAATGGCATGCGTGGCCGTTAGGGCCGTGGCCTTGGTAGGAAAAGCTACCAGCGAGCATGTTGGCATGTGCCAATGGCATGCGTGGCCGACTTGACCTAGTTGCACGTTTTTGCAAGCCTAGGGCGCTATATTTGGCATGTGCCAATGGCATAGCGGCTTGGAAATATGGCTTGTGGTACGTGTTGGCATGTGCCAATGGCACGTACGGCCATGTTGACCTAGTTGCACGTTTTGCAAGCCTAGGGCGCTATATTTGGCATGTGCCAATGGCATAGCGGCTTGGTTTGGCATTGTTGCCTTGGTGCGCAGTGTGCGGCTTGGTTTGGCATTGTTGCCATGGTGCGCAGTGTGCGGCTTGGTTTGGCATTGTTGCCATGGTGCGCAGTGTGCGGCTTGGTTTGGCATTGTTGCCATGGTGCGCAGTGTGCGGCTTGGTTTGGCATTGTTGCCATGGTGCGCAGTGTGCGGCTTGGTTTGGCATTGTTGCCATGGTACGCAGTTTGCGGCTTGGTTTGGCATTGTTTCCATGGTGCGCAGTGTGCGGCTTGGTTTGGCATTGTTGCCATGGTGCGCAGTGTGCGGCTTGGTTTTGGAATTAGGGTTCTGTGTCGAAAACCCTAATCTGATATTTTTGGAAAATACCCCTATTAATTATTTACACCTGAGTTAAATGCTCTTAGTTAATGTGTTGCGGGTAACACTAGTTCATGGGGTTTTACGACTTTACCCCTTGTTTAAAAACCACCATCAACAACTGTAAACCCATATGCTTAGTTCGGTTAGTTCGCAAAAAAAAAAAAAAAAAAAAAATTCCTTAACCGAACTCTTCTTTGTAAACCCATATGTTTAGTTCGGTTAGCTCGCAAATTTTTTTCCCCTAACCGAACTTTTCTATTCATGTAGTTCGACTACTTTTTATTTAATTTTTCCTAGCCGAACTTAGGGTTCAGTTAGAATTTCTTTTTCTCTTAACCGAAACAAACCACACAAAAAAAAAAAAAAAAAAAAATTGAAAAATTAAACAAAAAAAAATTCTAATTTTTTTTATAAAATTTAGAAAAATTAAATAAAAATATATTTATTTATTTATTTAAAGGGTAACTTAGTCATTTTACAACTTTAGGACACCCCTTATAATTGTAGGGTAGATGGGGTAAGTAAACCATGGTCCCTCAAAAAAGCCATGGTCCCAAAAAAATCGTTCATCATTTACTATGTAGGCCCATATGATTGTCTACATGGGCATTGGGCATGAATTTAAGGGTGAGCATTTGGCCCAAAATCCGTGGATTTAGTCGGGACCATCCGTATTTTTGTGAATGGGTGCCCGGACCGTTCGCTAATGGGTTGGATGCGGATTACGGATTGGGCCCGGATGCAACCTTGAAAATCCGTTGGACATTCATACCCGTTAATACATATTTTTATCAAACTTCTTCGGCATAAATATGAAGTTAGTTTTGCCAAATTAGGTATTCCTTTTATATCATACTTTGATGAACTTACAAGATACAAGACCAATATATGTATAGGTGGACATACTTAATCCCCAAGCACAACAAAAACATCTTATTTTGAAGGGGCTGGTTTCAAAATTTTCTTCCTCTTCAAATTTTGAGTAACTTCAAAGCATAACACTTAATTAAACCCAATTTTATACCCTTAAATAATGTAGTCTTATTTCTAAAACCATCCATAAACTTGTTGCTTTTAATGGTAAAACAAATCCATTGGATTAACCGCATCCAATCTGTTCATCCGTACATCCATTGGATGAAAACCCGTTGGATGTTGGATCGGATGCGGATGCTAAATTTGAAATCCGTAATGAATTGGATTTGATGCGGATAAGATGAAATCCGGTCCATACCGGCGCATGCTCACCCCTAGGCATGATTATGATTATAAACCTATCCGATTATGCATGTATTTTCCATATGAGACTACCCTCATAATTGACTGGTTTATGATGAAAATATAGCGGATTATAAAAATCTCAAATTTGAAATACCTGAGTCGGCTAGATCGAGTTTAAGATCTAACCTATTTTGGTTTTTTAATTTGTATCGTAGTTGTTTAAAAAAACTAGAATACGCAAGGTGATTTGAAGTTTTCTTGTCGATATTTGTCCAATTTTAAAAAGTTGACCTAGAACCCGCTAAAAGTTTTTCGATTCCGAACTGTTTATGGAGAATCGACCTGGTAGCTCGATTTATGGTTATAAATATTAGGTCATGAGATAAAATTTGTTAACAATGAAGATTTTATTACTCGGCATATGCTGGGTTAACAAATAGATTTTTGACTCATGGACTTTTAGGCCACAAAAAAGGTTTGCATTATAGAGATTTTGGGCCACATAATAATTTTTTGATCAAGATATGGATTTTGATCAATAGTTTTTTGATCAACTTTTGGTCAATAAAATATTTAGGTTAATGTGGTAAGTTTAGGGTCTTTTTCTTTTTGAAGAAAACTACGCAAAACTTAAGCAATTACATTCTCCTACCCGTGATACTCTACTTAGAATAGAATCGAGTAAGGATCTAGTAATATCTTTGATACTGATATCAGAGTTACGGGCATTACAAAGAAGCTTGGAATAATTTGGCCATGTTAACTAATAATAAAGGTTATTGTATATCTTTTAAAAGCTAAAACAAAAGTTTGATTATTTTGGATTTTATGAATGATTGTAAGATTAACAATGACAAATAGGCTTGATGCGTCATGTTTTCATTACCACCTTGATAGTTAGCATGGTAAAAAGAAGAAAACATTCCTTGCACCACATCTGGATAAAAAGTTTTTAAGCTTCTTAAGAGTTGTCATATCTTCAGCTTTAATTTGAATGTTCATGTGTTGCATCTCTTTGGCTCTTTGGTGTTACTATAATATTCTAAATGACCTCTAGCTCTAATCCAGTTTCCTGCAAAATCAATAACAATTAGAGCATTATAGAAACAATGTTTATCAGGACCCTGGCAAATGCATATTCTTATGGTAACACCAAAAGGCCCATTGACATTAGAGGAAAACATATTAATTTGAATGGTGTACATTCTCATACAGTGCAGATTGTCGAGAATGTTATCCTGAACATTGTGGACTCCGTTATAAGATCAAAAATGTTGTTGATGCTTTTAACAACTACATTAGCATCCAACACAATTTTTCTGAAGATATGATCTCATCTGGATTTCTAAACAAACCAGTAGGCATAGGCATATATAGCTTGAAATCATATGCCTTCTGTCACGATTATTTCTAAACCAAGAGTTAAATGAATCCCTGAAATTAGCATTGGTTGCAAAATTCAGTTGTTTTGATCAAGAATTCTCTGCTAGACAGAGATATCAAAGGGACATTCTATAAAAAGATGGGTCATAGTTTTCTCCCGACAATTTCAAGATTTTGATATGGGGTCAATGTAGTGAAGAATACTAGACGTCTTACCATTAATTGAAAGAATGTCATAAGCACATTTTTCAGATAAAAAGTTTAATGTCAGGAGGAGTACCAATTTTCAAGATCATTTTTCCAATCGATAAGTTGAGTGTCATTCCTGTATTTGTTATCCATTTTGGCATTGTAGGGAGACTTTATAGAAAAGTATTTATTTGCAGTGAGCTTCCAAATAATTTAGTCTTTCTCCTTAGCATTTGTTTCAGTATAACAATTATCTCATGAACAAGTTGTTAAGATCCCTCCCGATTGCGCAAAAAAAAAAAAAAAAAAGATTCACAAGGTAAAGATATGTTGGGCTTGGAGGTTTAGTGGGAGATATATCCGGATTGGCTAACCACTTATCCTCCCAAATATTGACATTGTGGCAGTTTCCTATCTTCCATATGATATGTTAGAGTTAATGCTTGGTTGAACCTACAGTCCTTGGTATGTCAAAATTGTTATCAAATTTAGATGCCAGAATTAATTCTTGATTTATCCTAATAAAGTTATCTCAAGTTTTGACTAGAATATGTAATATAGTCTTAGGATTTTATAAGTTACTCAACGAAATTGAATAATTGAAGACCACACGAAGACATCAATTTGAAGAACTTCATCAAGGTTAGTAATGAAAACTGGTTTCTCCTTTCAGAATATTTTCTCTTGTATTTATTTATATATCTTAGCAATGTCGAGGACTTTAGCAAATGATATATACAGAAAAGAATCATATGACAGATAAGTCATTGGCGCATATCAAGTGATTTTCAATTTCGAGTCTTTACTTGAAATCTTTTTGAAACGAAGAATTAAATGAGTTAAATTCATAAGATGCTCTACATTTGAGTTGGAGAACCTAAATGGCGAGCTTGCTAACCAACTAAATGTCAAATATCCTGAACTTGGGAATCATTTGAGTTCCCGTACCTACCTTGGATAGTTTACGAACCTATGTGAATTCAATAGTTTTTAAGCTCGGAAGTCATTTGAGCTCGCGAACTTACTCTGGTGAATTTGTGTACCTATCTGAGTTTCAAAGTTCCGGAACTCGGAAATTATTTGAGTTCCCGAACCTACCTTGGTGAGTTCACGACCTAACTTCAATCTAATATTTCTATACCCGTAACTCATTCGAGTTCGCGAATCTAAAAAATTGCAAACGACCAAATTGCTATATCTAGGTTCATACACTTTCCTTCGTTGATTTTCAAGGCAAACTTTTTGCATGCTTATTGTAGTTACTTAAAATTGGTAATAGGTAAAAGTGGAATGCTAGAATTTTGAGAGTAAGTTACGGGAGGTCGAGCATCATCAGACTTCACCTAAACCACGCACAGTGGCCATTCAAAGGATGCTTCAGTCACAAGAGATGTTAAGGACGATCATAAGGTAGGAGGCATAGATGAAGATAGGGATAAGATAATTCTAGGGTCTGAAGAAGAATTGCTCTGAGAGTTTATGAGATTGTTGTGTGTTAGCTTGGAGAAATAGATGACCTATTTATAGCTGAGATATTTTATCTTAGTCCACTGAAGATATAGATTGCTTATCGTGCGGACCACTTTTTCCATCTTTCCAGGAATAAATAAAAATAAAATAGGTTGAGTTTGTCTTCTTATTCTACCGCCTTTACTCTTTTTTACGGTGAGAAATATCCCGGGGATATATCACACTTGGCGTAGACCGACAGACCAAAAACCTAATTTATGTCCCCCATTTGTATGTGACCGAGTCAGCCTTTGTGATGATGTATTAAGAGAGAAAAATATTCTCTATAGCTGGTGGTGTCCTAGATAGAGAGAAATTCTCTGATTTATGAGCATGACTAGGATGAGTCACGTAAAAGGCAATGAATGCCTCAGAAATCGTGTGTAGAGTGAGAGATGAGCTGAGAATTCTTGTCTATGAGTCCCTTTGTGGACGGTCATATATGTCATGTGGGGGTAGAATTCTTGTCTATGAGTCCCTTTGTTGATCATGAGAATCTCAAAGTATTTTATCCACGTTTTTGCATAAACACGTATAGTTCAGGCTTAATTTACTAGCCGTGAGTGTGTTTGAGACATTGAGAAAGAGGTTTGTGTCTTAGGTGATGCTTGTGTCTGATTCATTTGCTTGTACAAGACTCCCCATACAAGCAGTTTCATCTCAGATTAGTACAAGGCATGTTGAGTCTTAACTCATGAGATTGAGTCTCTTAAGCTGAGGCATGTTTGCGACAAAGAGTCTCTGCGAGACTTTGTCTCACTTTTCTTTGACCAGCGTATCTTGCGGAGATGTGATAGTAGTCAATTTTGTCTGTATAGTGGGGGCCTATATTAGATGTGATTATTGTTGAAAAATCGGGGGTCTAAGACTAAGTCTTGTGGGCTAGATTGAGGTGCTAGATTAGAACCCCATGTGTTGCAATTCAAAAAAAAAAGTGTTGCCTATTTGTTAACACTAGTTCTCTCTCCTACCAGTTGCTAGCATGTGAACTAGCAGCTAGATAGTTACGCTGAATCATTCAGCACTGGGAAAACCACCTTTTCGCAGAATGGTTCAGCGCTTGGCGATTTACTTTTTGATCTGACGGCCTGAGATTTAAAGCGCTAAACCGTTCATCGCTGGGCAATGGTCCCAACTGACATGGACTGCTAATCCAGATGCTAGATTAGCACTCCCATAAGACTTAGGTAGTTGTCCTAGCTGACGTGGATTGCCAATCTAGCTGCTAGATTAGCACCCCATAAGCCTTAGCCTAACAACCCCACCCAATATTTCGTTTAGGAAATCTGTATGGACTAACTCCAATATATTTCCAAGGGAAACAACTAGACAGTCAGACTCAATCAAGGAAAATACATCCAAGAGTTATATCTTTGTTTCTCAATGTAATCAGCAAATCAAACAAATAGAAATCCGCGAGCCTGATTATTATGAGAAACAACTTAAACGGTACCAAAGACCAATGTTCAACTTAAACGGTACCAAACAAATCAGCAAATCCAGATTTGAACACCACACTGTATTAAGCCGCTAACCAATCTCACACTGATCAAGGTACAGTCGCGTTCCTTACGCCTCTGAATCCCACCAGGATTCTACGCACTTGATTTTTTTAGCTGATCTCACCCACAACTAAGAGTTTCTACGACCCAAAGTCGAAGACTTGATAAACAAGTCTGTCTCACACAGAAAAGTCTATTGAATAGATAAATCTGTCTCCCACAGAAATAGCTACGAGTTTTGTTCCGTATTTTGATAAATCAAGGTGAACAGAAACCAATTAATACACCAGACTTATATTTCCGAAGAACAACCTAGTAATATCAATCACCTCACAATAACTTAACTGTATTGTAGCGGAACAAGATATTGTGGAGATTCTCAACATAAGAAAACTTACGGAGCTGTACAGTACTTTCACATAGAAGTGGATCAGAGAAAGATCAATACTGCGGAATATTCAAAGATTCATTCTATTTTTCATCAATATTTGCATAATGATACCATAAACCTAATCTTTGACATCAAAAGTTCATTATATTTTCCATCAATGTTTGCATAATGACATAATAGACTTAACTTTTGATATATATGGGACAATCATAGTTCACGGATGCAAACAAAAATATCCCATAACATTGTTTGCAATATATAAAACCAATAAAGATTAATGCTGCAAAATCATCTTCCAAATAAACTTTAGAATTTAAATAAATAAATCAAAAAACATTACAAGATGAAATCGTTGGCAATAGCTATGTGTAATCACAATATTTGCTATTCCAAACCCTAGTTATCCTTCTTAAAACACAAGAATAAATTCTCATAAGAAGTTTCCTAGACATTAAGACCTTTGAAAAATTCTTTATCGTCCCCAAACTCCTTGTCGTCATCAGCCATTGGAACATAAGGTTCATGAAGAAAGGATTCAATTCCAACAAACCTTCTTGACTGATGTCGAACCAGGGCCTTCTGAATTTCAAGAGTCCTTAAAACAATAGCATTTATTTGTTGAATCTCCTTCCTTGTTTCCTTCAACTCTTCAAGAACACCAAAAAACTTCTGAAGCTTAGAGGGGATAGCCCTTGGTTTCTTCATATTCTTCCTTTTTCTCTTTCAAGTTGTAGAGGAATGAGATTTATCTTTTTCCTTCATGATTGATGGCTTAACAATCATATTAACATCTTTTCCATCAGGAGACATGATGCTTGGAGTCTCCATTCCAAATATGGGATTGTGAGAATACACAAAACAGACTCTACAAGCAGTCTTGTAATAAAAAGAGTTTTCAAGGAAGGAAAAATGAATGTAGGGTTACAGAACATTTATACAAGTAAAAGGATTCACGTACGACCAATTCACATCCCTAAAAAAGGTTGAATTATCGAATTTAACCCTCTTTCAATAATCAAAAGGGGAAATCATTTTCAATACCAATTTATGATATGAAAAGATCAACAGAATTCCAGAAAACCAAAAGAAAAAAAAACAAAAAAAAAAAAAAAAAAAAAAATTCTTTAAGCCTGATTTGTGCTCTACTTTTGTATCTTTGACCAGGCACATGAGACAAGATGCACCTTCAACACGATCAAGCTGTGTTGGGGTGAACAATAATCTGTCCACCATTCAATTCTTATACGGAATTCTTAATACCCCTTTTCACAGAATGTTTAGACCTTGTTTTTTTTCTGGAGAGGTCTAATCATTTCTTTAGAAATTAACTTTTTCGGAGAAGAATTGAGTTTACATACCTCAGATGAATTAGAATTTGAACAAGTTTGAGCTAGTTTGCTAATCGATTTGATCTCCGTTAAAGTTTATTGACATTTCTTATTTTATGTTTGTACTTGTAACACTTAGAGAGTTCACGACCATTAAAAGTACAATAAGAACATGTCAATGTGGAGCATGGTTCAGACACCATAGCTGAGCATGCTGCTAAACAAATTGAGGTACCTGAAACATGTGAAATAGAATTTTCAGTAGACATGGAAAAATCCATTTTATTATCCATAGTGGTTGACGAAGTTTCTCCAGGCAGAATATCAAGATTGAAGTACGTAATGCTACAATTATCAAAATCAATATTTTCACCAAGGAGTGCAACACTTGACTTTTCATCATCGTTTGAATCATAGTGATCGGACATTTCATCAAGAGTTGCAGCAAGACCTTTGTTCCCAGTGTATTTTCTATGATTTGGACACTCATTAGCAAAATGACCAAAACCTTTACACTTGAAGCACTGTGGCATATCCTCATCATCATTATCAATAGTGTTCCTATTTTTAGGAGGAGCACGGTCATGAGGTTTGACTGATGACCTGGGTTTATCTCTGATGAACCGTTTACTTCTCTTTAAAAGAAGATCTCTAAATTGTCTTGTGATCAGTGAAACTGAGTTGTCAAGATCTTCATATGATGAATCAGTCTCAATAGGATCAACAACAGAGTTGCCAACACTTTTACTTTTGTCAAGCAATTTAGTGTTCTTTTGTGCTTTGAAAGCAATATCCTTCCCAGATTTGGATGTATGCTCATGATCAAAGATCTTTAACTTCCCAACAAGAGTATTTCTGGAAAGTGTATCAAGGTTATTTCCTTCAACGATGGCATGTTTATTAGAATCGTATTTTGCTAGAAACGTTCTGAGAATTTTCATCACAATGTCCTTTTCAGGAATAGTCTTACCCAATGCAAAAGATGCATTCAGACACTTTGTGATTAAACTCATCAAATGAATCTTCATCATCCATACGAAGGTTTTCCCAATCAGAATTTAGGTCTTGAATCCTAGCTTCTTTCTCAGAGGAATTTCCTTCGAATACAGTTTCTAAGATATCCCTTGCTTCTTTAGACTTAGTACACGTAGTCACATGGTGCTGATGATCTGAGGTAATGGCATGGATGATAGCATTTTAACCCGTCAAAATTTTTCTTTGCAGCGAGAATCTCTGCAGGTTCATATGCACCAATATCCTTTGGAACAATTACATCGCCTTCTGTAACAACCGGGGGATCATAGCCATTAACTACACGAACCCATGATTCAAAATCACGCACTTGAAGAAAGGCATGCATAGAAATTTTCCACCATAAGTAATTTGAGGCATTGAAGACTTGTGGTACGTTTATAGAGATAGCACTTTTGTCCATAGAGTCAGATTGCTACAAACAAAGACTTATAAGGTCTTAAACGTGTTTGCCTGCTCTGATACCAATTGAAAAAGCGTGGGTCTAACAACCACACCCAATATTTCGTTTAGGCAATCTGTATGGACTAACTCCAATATATTTTCCTGAGAATTAACTAGACAGTCAGACTCAATCACGAAAAAATACATCCAAGAGTTATATCTTTGTTTCTCAATGTAATCAGCAAATCAAATAGATAAAAATCCGCGAGCCTGATTATTATGAGAAAAAAATTGAATGGTACCAAAGACCAATATTCAAGTGTCAATCAATTTATATCAACAACCAAAGGTTGCATTATCTAATTGATTGAACTAAGCACAACCTGTGATATTTCAATTATATAAACAAATATAATGCGGAAAAGAAATAACACAGACACCAGAAGTTTTGTTAACGAGGATACCGCAAATGCAGAAAAACCCCGGGACCTAGTCCAGATTTGAACACCACATTGTATTAAGCCGCTACATACTCTGGCCTACTACTAGTTAACTTCGGACTGAAATGTAGTTGAGGACTAACCAATCTCACATTGATCAAGGTACAATCGCGTTCCTTACGCCTCTGAATCCCATTATGACTCTACGCACTTGATTCCCATAGCTGATCTCACCCACAACTAAGAGTTGCTACGACCCAAAGTCGAAGACTTGATAAACAAATCTGTCTCACACAGAAAATTCTATTGAATAGATAAATCTGTCTCCCACAAAAATACCTACGAGTTTTGTTCCGTCTTTTGATAAATCAAGGTGAACAGGAACCAATTCATACACCGGACTTATATTCCCGAAGAACAGCCTAGTAATATTGATCAGCTCAGAATAACTTAACTGTATGGTAGCGTGATAAGTGCATAAGTGGCATGATTTTAGTGTTAATTCCATGCTTATTTTAGTTAGATTTCTTGCATATTATCCTTGTATTACTCTTGTTTTCCATTTTATTTGTTTCTTTAGGTGAATCATTCAAATTCAATGGAAAAAGATACAAAATAGCTATAAAGTGAAGTTCTCCAAAGATCCAAGTGTCTAGAGCCAAAAGAAGTAGAAGAAGTGCGACGAAAAGGAGCAAAGAATGTCGAAATCATAAGAAGGACTATAATACCAAGTTCAGCTCATCCAAATTAAGGATTTCGTATCACCATCTGAAGAGAATTCAATTTTGAAGAAAACGGCGAAAGAATGAGGTTATTCCGAGTTCGAACGAAGAAGTTACGGGCAAAACAGTCGAAATAAAAGAAGTGAAACACATAGCAAAATAATCAGAAGATAACTGAGAAAATTAACTACCGATTATAGGAAGTTTCGGCATCAGGAGAAGTCCGTTTTTGAGCTCCAACAATCAGTAGATAATAGGAGAATCATGCCTACCGATTATAGCAAGTTTTGGACACAGGAAAAGTCATATTTTGAGCTCTAATAATCATGCCTACCGATTATGGACGTTTTTGGCATCAGGAAACTCATATTTTTGGACCCCTACAATCGGTAGAAAGAGGAGTAATGTGACTACCGATTGTAGCTCGATGGGAGCCACTTCCAAGACACGTTTTTGGCTTCTAAATCAAGATAACATGGTCCCAAAAGGATTCTAAGACCTAAGTCTCATGAGTACTATGTAAGAAGACTTCCAAAACATTAAGAAGAGATTTTTTTACACAACTTTGCAAGCTTGGAGAGAAAGAACAACATAATGGAGGAAAAGCTAGGGTTCGGAGCGGTTCTCATCAATCGTAACGATTTCTTCTCTAGTTTATCAATTGTATAACATGGATGCTTCTACATCCATGAGTAGCTAAACCCATACTTGATTGAGGATGAATTCTAAGTTCTAGACTTGATTTGGTTTAATATATGCATCTAGTTTGATTTCTTCATATGATTATCGTTTGCTTCTACTTTGATTAAAGTTTATGATTGATGAATTGATTTCTCTAGGTGTCCAACTATAGTAGTTTATTTATTGATCTATTTCTAGTAAAGGGTTAGGATATCCGTGTAATTGTTGAATAATCCTTACACAGGTAGAAAACGTGAGACCTTGCAGAGGGATTCTGTGGAGCAATCGCGTGTAGAACAACATTAGAAAGTGGACCTTGCGCTAAGAGTCTAACTACTAAGATTAACCTAATCATAAAACATAAAGCATTCGACTAATGTTACACCTTGAGTGCGCTACTACTTGGTGGCTTGGATGAATAGAATCTGATATTCGAGCGCTTCGGTATCCAGTGACCAAAGGACTTTAGGGGGTAGCACTGCGCTAGTTGTTATCCCACGGTTGATTATAATCTATGATTAATGATGAATGGATGAATATATTAACTCATTGACGGTTTAGTAACGAAGAAGGATTCCTCGATCATCTCTCTCTCTATTGCTTACAATTTTAATTGCTTTGATTATTTACTTTGAAATCTAAAGCCAAAACCCCCCTTTGTGACCATTTTGACAACTAAAACTCCCTGATCTTCGTGGGAACGACCTTGACTTCCATTATATTATTTATAATTGAGTGGAAATAATATCATTAATTTGATTGCACACACGACACGCACCATAGCGGAACAAGATATTATGAAATCACAAAGAATGAGACGAAGAGCTTTGTGATTACTTTTTATCTTACCTATCGGAGATTAAATCTCGAGCAAATCTTAGAGAAGATAGTACTCAATACGATAAAACAAAGTAAGATCAGAACACGCAACTACAGAGAAAATAGTTGGGTCTGGCTTCAGAATCCCAATGAAGTCTTTAAGTCGTTAATCTATGATGGTTTTAGAAAAACCTAGGTTAAAGGAGAATCGACTCTAGTCTCAACTAGTATCACACAAGAGGTGTGGGGATTAGGTTTCCCAGTTGCTAGAGTTCTCCCTTATATAGTCTTCAAATCAGGGTTTGCAATCAATGTTACCTAGGTAACAAAGCATTTAATATTCACCGTTAGATGAAAACCTGATTAGATTCAAGCTAATATCTTTCAACTGTTAGATTGTCTTAGCTTGTTACACATAAATGAAATGTACCTTTATTTAAATATGGGTAACTGAAAAAGCGGGGGTACAACAACCACACCCAGTATTTTGTTTGGCAATCTGAATAGACAAACTCCAATGTACTTTCAAGAGAATCAACTAGACAGCCAGACTCAATCTAGAGAAAAGTATATCGAAGAGTTTTATATCTCTAACTCTCAATTCAATCTGCAATCAGCAAATACGAATTTGTGAGCCCGATTGAATATAAGAGAAATAACTTGAATGGTAACAAAGACCAATGTTCAAGGATCAATCAATTTCAATCAACAACCAAAGGTTGGATTTACCAATTGATCGATTCAACGCACAACCTGTGATATTTCAATTATATAACAAAATATAATGCGGAAAAGAAATAACACAGACACCAAAATTTTGTTAACGAGGAAAACCGCAAATGCAGAAAAACCCCGGGACCTAATCTAGCTTTGAACACCACACTGTATTAAGCCGCTACAGACACTAGCCTACTACCAATGAACTTCGGACTGGACTGTAGTTGAACCCTAATCAACCTCACATTGATTCAAGGTACAGTTGCGATCCTTACGTCTCTGATCCCAGCAGGATACTACGCACTTGATTCCCTTAGCTGATCTCACCCACAACCAAGAGTTGCTACGACCCAAAGTCAAAGACTTGATAAACAAATCTGTCTCACACAGAAAAGTCTATCGAAATAGATAAATCTGTCTCCCACAGAAATACCTACGAGTTTTTTTCCGCATTTTGATAAATCAAAGTGCATAGGAACCAATTGATAAACCGGACTTATATTCCCGAAGAACAGCCTAGTATCATCAATCACCTCATAATAATCTTAATCGTATGGTAGCGAAACAAGATACCGTGAAATCACAAACGATGAGACGAAGATGTTTGTGACTACTTTTAATCTTATCTATCGGAGATAAATCTCAAGAAAATCTTAGCAAAGATAATACTCAATCACGATAGAAGAAGTAAGATCAGAACACGCAATTACAGAGAAAATAGTTGGGTCTGGCTTCACAATCCCAATGAAGTCTTCAAGTCGTTAACCTACAAGGTTTTGTGAAAAACCTAAGGTTAAAAGAATCGACTCTAGCTTATACAACTAGTATCACACATGAGGTATGGGGATTAGGTTTCCCAGTTGTTAGAGTTCTCCTTTATATAGTTTTCAAATCAGGATTTGCAATCTAAGTTACCTTGGTAACAAAGCATTCAATATTCACCGTTAGATAAAAACCTGATTAGACTCAAGCTATTATCTTTCAACTGTTAGATCGTACTTATCTTGTTATACACAAATGAAATGTACCTTCATTTAGGTTTAAGTAACCGTACCTAAACGTGTACACCTTGTTGGCTCAACAGTAGTTAACAGAGGTTAGCTATATGAACACTCTCATATCAACCTTATTCATCTTAACCATAACTATTTCAAATGACTTAAATGAAACTAGTTAAAGAGTTGTTCAATTGCTATATTCTTATAGAAGTATACAAGAACACAATCGAAACAAAATCGGTTTGATTCACTCGAATCATTTCATGAACATTATAGCCACGGTTTGCAAAGAATGCATTCCTTAGGCCTCTTCCTATGCACATGCCAAAACATGGTATTTGGCATATATGCACCCACTATGGGTATGCCAAACTGCCAAACTCATATGCCAATATGTTATTTCGCATATAGGCATACACGACGTAGTTTCCAAATGAGCGATAGAGTCTTCATCGCTCGATGGTCAAAATGTCGCTCGATGGTCATTAAATCGACAAATGACAGTCAAGCTCGCGCCGATACTTTGATAATCGCTCATCGATCTTCATCCAACGGCTAATATTTCCCCCTCTATAAATACCTAATTTTAATCTCATTTCAACTCACACCGTAATTTCTTAATCTCTTAAGAATTTCTCAATCTCTCTAGAATTTCTTAATCTCCAATTCTTTTCATCACTCTTCCAGTTCCTTAGAGAGCATGGTGATAATATGAATCCTACTGAGTGCATGGCAAACCACCGTATTATCCAAAATCGAAGAGCCGCTTGTCGTGCAATTGTAGACAAAGTGAAACTAGGAGAAGTCAAATTAGGAGATGTCAAGTGAGGAGAAACCTAAAATTCAAAACTGCAGAAGATGAATGTATTTGCAGGAATTATATTGATTTGACAATGGAGCCAGTATTTGATCACCAACTATTGTGGGAAAGGATTTTTTTTAAATTTCAAGAACAAACAATGAACCTACGCGGTCGTAGTGTTTCAGATTTGGTTCGACGCTTCGGTATAATTAAGCGGAAGTTACTAGGTATGTTGCTTTACTTCAGGAAAGGTCCAACCTTGAGAAGTGGTGAAACCACGGTGGAATTTCAGGAAAGGTGTCGTGTGGAATATCGCCGCATCTACGGGCAAAAATTCCATTTTGAAAGTTGTTTCGAGGTTTTAAGATATTTGCCCCAATATTGTCCAACATTTGTGTTGTAATTTCAATATTTGTAATTAATATTAATTTTCAACAATATTCGTCAAATTTTCAAATTCATTAAACTTCACAAAATTAAAAACTTCAATATAATTAAAATAGTCATTTTACAAGACATAAAACTAGACAATAATTGGAAAGACTCTAAAAAAAAAATTTGGAACAATGTTCTTCATCTTGTTCATCTTCTTCATTTCACTAAACTTCCAATCAATGCGCTCATGAACGGAGTCTCCTTTGTTTATCTTCTTCTTTGGCTTCAAATTTGTTTTGCCTTGATTTTCCTTGCCTTTAACCTTTCTTGGCCTTCTCTTTGTCATGCGGTTTTGACTTGGTTGATATCCAAAACTTGGAGACTTCTTTTGCTTCTTACTTATTTCTTTGAATCTATCACATATCTTCTCAACGGCACCTTCAAGTACTACTCCGGAAAAATCAAGTTGTGTTGCCGAATCAAGTTGGGTTAATTGTGCCATTTGGATCAAATAGAAGAAATAAATTAGATTGAGAAAAGAGAAATAGATCGAGAAGAAGAGAAATTTTTGTGTAAAAAATTTGAGGTAAGTTGAGTTTGAAAGTTACCTATTTATAGCGATGAAGAAATAGCCATTACCGCTAGAGTGAATATCGCCACGATATTGACAATATCGTCACCGATAAAGACTTTATCGGCTGGCGATATTGTCAATATCGCTTCTAGGAGTCGATCGCTCAGCGGTTTCCCCATAGTGGCGCAAATGGTTTGGCATGCCAGGTGGCATGCCAAACACCATTTTTTTGGCATGTGCATAGGAAGAGGCCTTAATATATAAATGTATTAGTTCATGAACAAACCGATTTTAGAACTTTAACCACTCAAGCATGCAAACATGTACGCATACTTAAGTAGCCGGTCTGAGTATGGGTTTGCCAGTATGCGAACGTGTACGCATACCTTAGTACACTTCCAAAACCCAGCAGAAATTCCCTGACCTATACCTTACACAAGTATGCATACCGGTATGTGTACTTGGTACATGAAATTTCACAACTACAAGTACGCATATGGGTATGCATACTCTAGTTCCGGTCATGGATCACATACATGCAAGAATGCATACTATGTTCATAATCCAATAATTCTAAACTCTATTTCAATCATTGAAACTTTCTTAGAGGATGACAATAGCCGTTTTCACACTATTAGCATCAAAGCTATTTTCAAGTTGTTGAAATAATCATAATGAAACATTCCACGTCTACACCAAATGATTGTATCACACAAACCATGTAAGATGTTACTCGGAGATTTTCACATGATCATCTTTTGACTTTCGTAAAGAATATAAGATGAACTTGGTTGAAGCGGAAGCTTACCAACACATATTTCGAGAAATATGTAAGCGAGTTAATCTCAACTCGAAATCTCAAATGTGCATAATCGACAACTATATAGTAATACGACTTTTGTCTCAATATAGTAGAAATATACTTTCCAAGTGATAGATGAGTTTTAGTCTCCACATACCTTTTGTTGATGAAGTTCCACAAGCTCTTCTTAGTAGTTCTTCGTCTTCAATTGATGAAGGCCGTGAAGTCTACTGCTCAACTACACAATCTATCCTAGTCCGAGACATCACTATAAGTAGACTAAAAATCAAGACTTATAGTTTTGATCACTAACATTGACAAACAAGCTTGAGATAGCAACGCTTGCGAGTTCGACCAAGCAGTGCTCTAACAATCTCCCCCTTTGTCAATTTTAGTGATAAAACTATCAATACATATGGATTACAAAACAAATAAACTTTGTAGCTTCTCATCCAAATGCTTGATCTCCTTGGTTCATCAACATTACTCAAATCTTCGTCACTTCCAAGTACTCCAATGATTCCAAATGTGTTCAACTCAAAGATCATAGTTGTTGAAGATCCGTAGCAATAACAATGAGAAAACAATGCTCTCAATCATTGTTATACAAAGTCATAGTATCATTACACAACATCAAAGTTCAATTGTATCACAACTTTGACAACAATACTATGGTGATATGTATCACTCCCCTTAGTCAATACTTCATCTCACAATGAAAACCACTCCCCCTTACATAATGATCCGTAAACCATATGTATTTATAGTGTGAACTATACATTAATTCTCCCCCTTTTTGTCAATATAAATTGGAAAAGGTACGAAAACTGGTGGGATCCTCATGAAATTTTCATAGAGATACTTCATGACCAAAAGAGAACAACATATCAACTTGCTTAGATGCCATCATATATCCGAAACTAAATGCATTCATCAAGGAGTTTATAAAGATAAAAGATAACCCTACATTATTCCACAGCCGCACTCCCCACAAAGATTTGGCAATTAAGCACAAGTTCAATTAAGAACTCTCCCCCATAAAATGTCATTCCCGGAAGAACAACAAGAGCGACCTTGCTTTTACAAGAAAAAAAGGATTTCTTTGGATATTAACATGAATTTGTATCCAAAAATCTCAATTGAATTAACCACAAGGAAAATGATCAATTCAATTGGTCATGCTCAACATAAGAGTAACACAGTATATACACAAGGATGTGGATCAAGGAAAGACCAATACTGCGGAATAATCAAAGATTCATTCTATTTTTCATCACTATTTGCACAATGACATATAATAGACTTAATTTTTGTAAACAAAAGTTCATCCTTTCTTCCATCAATATTTACATAATGACATAAAAGGCTTAACTTTTGTAGTCAAAAGTTCATTCTATCTTTTATCAATACTTTTAAACCGACATATAATAGAGTTAAATTTTGAACAAATATGGGACAGTCAAGGTTCACAGACGTAAACAACATATCCCATAACAATTTGCAATATATAAAACCATAAAGATTAATACTGCAAAAATCATCTTCCAAATCAACTTTAGAATTTAAATAAATAAATCTAAAAACATTGGCAATAGCTATGTGTACTCACAATAATGGCTATTCCAAACCCTAGTTATCCTTCTTAAAATATAAGAATAAATTATCATAAGAAGTTTCCTAGACAATTATTGAAAAGAAACAACTCCATAAAGCATTTCACTTACTTTGAATAGTCTTCTCATATTCCCTATATCCTTCAAGCTCATCTTCGATTTGATCAATCATGGCTCCAAGGTTATCCATCTTTTCTTCAAGTCTTTTGGAAGAAGATTCAAGTTCACTTTTCAGGGCACTTACTTGTTCCAAGACGAGATTCATGGTTAAAGAGAGCTTATCAAAAGAAGACACAGAGGGATTCCCAACAAGGGAGGAATCACGTTTGTCAGACGACATCTCACTATCAGAAGAATCAAAACGAATCTTCTTATAAGGAAAAAGAACAGTCTAAGTTAACATCACTTTATTTGCTTGAAAGACTAGATGAGGACATGATATAAGAGATAAATGAAATGCTCTCACTTAGGAGAAATCTTCATCTTACAAAGAAGGAAGATAGGGGATAAATTTCTAAAAGATCTTTGACAAAAACCCTAACAGAATTTGGTTATCCCCAAGAGAAGGTCTTACAGGAAAAAGCCGTTTAAGTAGAGAAATAGTTCTTGACTCAATCAAAAAGAGTCACAAATAAAAAAGAACAGAAACACACAAGAGAATCAACATAAATATTTCACACAACCCTCTTGAAGATTATAGTTCTTGTCTAAGAGAGAAAATAACAAGAACCATCTTAAACCTTATTAAAGATTGTAATTTATCCAATCCAAGTCAGGACTGGGTGTTTTCTTATGAGAGGAAGAAGTATTTGTTATTCCTTGTTTCTGTTGAGTCTTCTTAAAAGAAGAGTTATGTGCATCATTCTTCTTTTTCATCACAATTTTGAATACCTTGTCTGTTGATTTTCGTAAACTATGAATGACTTTGGAAATCTCTTTTGAAAGAGATTAAGGTTTCTTAGGAGATTTCCTTTTCATCTTCTGAAAACAAGGTTTAACAGAGGAGAGATTTTCTTGATACCTTGTGCACATTGTATCTAGATGATCCTGATTTCCACATAAGAGAACCAAACCATCTGGTATGTCCTTGCATTTTTCTATATCATCAGAGTGACTTGAGAATGATATAGATTCAGGAATAACTTGCTGAAGATGCCTAAAAGAGTTAATCGAAGAGGTTCGATGTATCTTAGTAGGATCATAATTGCGAGAGACAACAATTCTTGTCTTAAAATCCGCAGTTGACATTCTAGATCATCATCTTTTTAATTAAGGCTTCCTTTTCCAGTTGAAACTCTTCTGGAGAAGTAAGATTGTATATCATGGAATAATCAGTATTGTTAGGAAGAAAAGTGTGATTATCAGCAAGGAAGTTAAGAGAGCCTTCACAGATATTTTCCTCATGACAGTAATCAAGAGTAGCCATCCATGATTTAGTTAACTCACTAAAATTCTCATCAGAACAATTGGGAGTATCATGGACACTTCTATAGCACTTGGAACAAGTTTCATCAACATAGTTTTTCTGAACTATTCTATCCCCTTTTTTTTTTGAATGATCTCTCTTTTGAGACTTTCTTTTACTCTGTCTGAGAGTTTTCTTTAAATGTTGTATAAACAGTGAAAGGGTAAATCAATTCTCATTTCTTGAATCAATCAATTTAGGACGTTGAGACTTTTTATTAGATGTAGCAACAGAGTTGGCTAGCAAGTGACGTTTTTCTCTTTGACATAGTTCAAGATAGAAAATCTTTAGCTTTCCAACAAGAGTATTCCTGGAAAGAGTATCAAGGTTATTACCCTCAACGATGGCATGCTTATTAGAATCGTATCTAGATGGCATCGACTTGAGAATTTTCATTACAATGTCCTTTTCACAAATAGTCTTACCAAACGCAAAAGATGCATTAACAATTTCAGACACTTTGTGATTAAACTCATCAAATGAATCTGCCATACGAAGGTTTTCCCAATCGGAATTTAGGTTTTGAAGCCTGGCTTCCTTTTCACAAGTATTCCCTTCAAATACGGTTTCTAAGATATCCCAAGCATCTTAAGACCGAGTGCACTTAGTCACATGGTGCTAAAGATCTGGGGTAATGGCAAGGATGATAGCATTTAACCCGTCAGAATTTTGCTTTGTAGCGAGAATCTCTGCAGGTTCATATGCACCAATATCCTTAGGATCAGTTGCATCGCCTTCTGCAACAAACGGAGGATTATAGCCATTAACAACATAAACCCATGATTTAAAATCACGCGCTTGAAGAAAGGCACGCATAGCAATTTTCCACCATAAGTAATTTGAGCCATCGAAGACTGGTAGTACGTTAATAGAGAAAACACTTCTGTCCATATTCAGATCGCTAAAAACACAAACTTATAAGGTCTTTAATGTGTTTGCCTGCTCTGATACCAATTGAAAAATCGGGGGTACAACAACCATGCCCAATATTTCGTATGGCAATCTGAATAGACAAACTCCAATATACTTTCAAGAGAATCAACTAGACATTCAGACTCAATCTAAAGAAAAGTATATCGAAGAGTTTTATATCTCTAACTCTCAATTCAATCTACAATCAGCAAATAGGAATTTGCGAGCCCGATTGAATATAATAGAAATAACTTGAACGGTACCAAAGACAAATGTTCAAGGATCAATCAATTTCAATCAACAACCAAAGGTTGGATTTACCAATTGATCGATTCAACGTACAACCTGTGATATTTCAATTATATAACAAAATATAATGCGGAAAAGAAATAACACGGACACCAGAATTTTATTAACGAGGAAAACCTCAAATGCAGAAAAACCCCAGGACCTAGTCCAGCTTTGAACACCACACTGTATTAAGCCGCTACAGACACTAGCCTACTACCAATGAACTTCGGACATGACTATAGTTGAACCCTAATCAATCTCACACTGATTCAAGGTGCAGTTGCGCTCCTTATGTCTTTGATCCCAGCAGGATACTACGCACTTGATTCCCTTAGATGATCTCACCCACAACCAAGAGTTGCTATGACCCAAAGTCGAAGACTTGATAAACAAATTTGTCTCACACAGAATAGTCTATTGGAATAGATAAATATGTCTCCCACATAAATACCTACGAGTTTTGTTTCGTCTTTCGATTAATCAAGGTGCACATGAACCAATTGATAAACCAGACTTATATTCCCGAAGAACAACCTAGTATTATCAATCACCTCACAATAATCTTAATCGTATGGTAGCGAAACAAGATATTGTGTAATCACAAACGATGAGACGAAGATGTTTGTGACTACTTTTAATCTTACCTATAGTAGATAAATCTCAAGCAAATCTTAGCAAAGATAATACTCAATCACGATAGAAGAAGTAAGATCAGAACACGCAACTATAGAGAAAATAGTTGGGTCTAGCTTCACAATCCCAATGAGTCTTCAAGTCGTTAACCTACAAGGTTTTGTGAAAAACCTAAGGTTAAAGGAGAATCGACTCTAGCTTATACAACTAGTATCACACATGAGGTGTGGGGATTAGGTTTCCCAGTTACTAGAGTTCTCCTTTATATAGTTTTCAAATCATGGTTTACAATCTAAGTTACCTTGGTTACAAAGCATTCAATATTCACCGTTAGATGAAAACCTAATTAGACTCAAGCTAATATCTTTCAACCGTTAGATCGAACTTTGAAAAGGCGAGGGCACCCAAATATACCTCAAGCTAAAACATTTCCTACCTATAAGTCCTTTCTCTGAAAGTGATTGTCTATGGACTGAGTCGAGACAATACAACTAATCGGTTCACACTTCATGTGATCGTCTATGGATACGAGATCGAGACAATACAACAACGAAGTATGTTTACTTGATACAAAGGTTCGGACTTAACCAAACACAATAGGAATGCTTATCAAGTAAATAGAATTAACGCTTGTGTGATTTACTTTAATTATAATAAAATAATTATAATGCGAAAAATAAAAGTAAATGACACAAAGAAGATTTTGTTAACGAGGAAACCGCAAATGCGGAAAACCCGGGACCTTGTCCAATTGAATACTCTCGTGATTAAGCCGCTACACAAAATTACACCTAACTTCGTATAGTTGAGACCAAGTAACTAACCCTATAGTTCACTTAGTTTCGTCTGTATTCCCACGCCTCCGACTTGTGAATAAGTCACGTACTTGGAACAATTCCTTTGGTTCGTATTCCAAACAGTAAAGGAACAACAAATCTGTTTGGTATCAACTCTATTCAACCAAGTGATATGAGTCGGACAAAGGCTCTTCTGTTTATCTTAACATAAACTCCTTCGTCGGGTCCTTAGATCTATCTTATGTTAAATCACCCAAAGGTAATCGTTTAATATTAAGCCAATCAATACCTTTAATCACAAGAAAACGTATTGATGCCGATCTACTCAATTAATCAATCCAATCTACCACAAGGATAAACCGATTATTAATTGATCCTCTTTTACCCAAACAAGTATTGTGCACACCAAAGATTATAAAACCCAAGTCGATCTTAAATATCTTCTTTGTCTTCAAATCTTCTTAAATCTTCAATAAAAACTCCGCACACAATCACTTGAATCTCTTGTGATCAATCGTGCAAAGAACGGAGTCTTAACAATGGATTATCACAAGATCGCCTTTAGAACTAACAATAAATTCTAAAGATCCCCTCGCTCAAACTTTGAACTAGTTTGAGTGAATATAATATCGAAGAGAAGATTCTCAAGAATAAACAAACTAGGTGCAATCGATTTCAACCACCGTTAGTCAATCAAATCAATCGAAAACAAAGATAAACCGCAATTATCTAGTTTCCAACAACGGTCGCAAGCTAGAGCTTCTCAATCCCAAAGAAGACTTTAAACTGAGCGGCCAGAAGAGATTTCGCCTAATTAGGTTACTCTCCTCTCCGAATAGGCGCTACACTGTAGATCTTCTTTTTCAACATTATCCAACTCTTCCATCTTTATACTAACTCCAACAAACATATATCAATCAATTTTCCATATTGATTTTGGTATTAGGTTTTTAATCTGATTTTAGTTCGATGTAATTGAATCTGTTTTTCATCGAGGAGAAGCTTTTGTTACTTGATTTCTTCATTCTCGTTTTTGTATTTCTGGTGATATTGAGGTAAAAAAGTAAATCTGAGTTTGATAGATCGGGTTTGATTTTCATCTGAAACAAGAATAACAACAAAAGAGTAAATTTGTTGTTACGAAGGATTAGTTTGCTAGAAAGGCAAACTTCGTGTATTTATAGACAAGGAAGTTTGGACACCAAGGAATTTCCAAAACCGAAAATATTCTTTAGATATTCATTAAAGCACAAATTCGGTTTCCATAATTCCTGGAAATGCCCTGTCCAAAAATAATGATTGAAATCTCTCGAAAAATCTAATTAGTAAATGCACATTACTAATTCTGTAATTTCCCTACAAAATGAAATTAATAACCTTAATTAAAAGATTCTTAACTTACTTATGTTTCGATCCTGGATTCTCTTCCTTAGCCGTTAAGGAATATCTTTGAACAATTATAGAAATAACATTCACAAGACGTGTTCAAAGTTTGTCGACATCTTAACTTTGTAAGTTCTCTTCACACTTTACAACCTTGAAACCGATTTGCCACACTTCCAAACAAGTTTAGAATTGGTTCATCAGACTTTCAAGAACTATGTGATTGATCAAACCAACATTCAATCACAATCATGGGTTTACGGTTCTACCAAAACAATTTTCGGTTCTACCTCCATGTGAGTACTGTGCATAGTCACACTAGCTTCCCAAAAGTTCGGTTGACTAGGTACTAGGATCGGTTCCTCACATATGTATGGTATCTAACTTATATGTGTTGCACATGTCCATAGGATCGGTTCCCCTTTCTGTTATAAACCTTGATGCACCCCATACAAGGATCGGTTACCCTTTCCCTTACAAGGATTGTTTCCCTTTCCCTTACAAGGTCAGACATACAAAATCCGATCATACCACAGGTGATTACTTAAGATCGGTTTTACTAATAAAAGTTATACCAATACATAAGTCAAGCCTTTGTGAACAGTTCTACTAAGAACACAACAAGTTGTGAGCGGTTATACTCTATCACACATATTGGTTGGTTGTTCATAAGATATGCAATGAATAACAAAACCAATAACACCTGGCAATTTCCTTTTCAGTTCACAAACAAGTTTATGAACTTACTTCCTTAGAACAAATGTAAACATTGTTCCCTAGGATGAAATCCTCACCTCATAACCATACATAATCACAATAGCATTCAAATGATTATGGCGATGTCTTATCTACAAAGTTTAATGGTTAAGCAATAAACCTCGTATTGTATTCCTTAATACTATGTCTATCTAGAGTTCAAATATGCTTCGCAGTTATGTTTTCAATATGCACGACTTGAAAGATACGTTAGGCAATGAAACAGTTCAAGTCAAATATCACTAACCTCAAGTGGAAGGATGATTTTTGTCGTTGTAGCTCCTTGCTTCTTCTCATCTTCAAGTCTTTGCAATACTTGTAATGTCTCATATCCTAATACTTTCAAGCTAACCTATACGAAGTTTAACTCTAGTACATAATCAAGCGACTCTTAACATGAGTTTTGATTCATTAAAATATGACAACCAAACTTGACATACCAACGCTTGGTGGGTTCAACCGAGCCATGCTCTAACAAACCGATTTAAGAACTTTAACCACTCAAGTATGCAAACATGTACGCATACTTAAGTAGCCGGTCTGAGTATGGGTTCACCAGTATGCGAACATGTACGCATACCTTAGTACACTTCCAAAACCTAGCAGAAATTCCCTGACCTATACCTTACGCAAGTATGCATACCGGTATGTGTACTTGGTACACGGAATTTCACAACTACAAGTACGCATACGGGTATGCATACTCTAGTTCCGGTCATGGATCACATACATGCAAGAATGCGTACTATGTTCATAATCCAATAGTTCTAAACTCTATTTCAATCATTGAAACTTTCTTAGAGGATGACAATAACCGTTTTCACACACTATTAGCATCAAAGCAATTTTCAAGTTATTGAAATAATCATAACGAAACATTCCAAGTCTACACCAAAAGATTGTATCACACAAACCATGTAAGATGTTACTCGGAGATTTTCACATGATCATCTTTTGACTTGCGTCAAGAATATAAGATGAACTTGGTAAGCTTTAGCGAGTTAATCTCAGCTCGAAATCTCAAATGTGCATAATCGACAACTATATAGTAATACGACTTTTGTCTCAATATAGGATATAAAGTAGAAATAGACTTTCCAAGTGATAGATGAGTTTTAGTCTCCACATACCTTTTGTTGATAAAGTTCCACAAGATCTCCTTAGTAGTTCTTCGTCTTCAATTGATGAAGGCCGTGAAGTCTAATGCTCAACTACACAATCTATCCTAGTCCGAGACATCACTATAAGTAGACTAGAAATCAAGACTTATAGTTTTGATCACTAACATTGACAAACAAGCTTGAGATAACAACACTTGCGAGTTCGACCGAGCAGTGCTCTAACAGTAACCGTACCTAAACGTGTACACTTAGTTGGCTCAACAATAGTTAACCGAAGTTATCCATATGAACACTTTCATATCAACCTTGTTCATCTTAATCTCAACTAGTTGAAATGACTCAAATGAAACTAGTTTTAGAGTTGTTCAATTGTTTATATTCTCATAGAAGTATACAAGACACAATTGAAGCAAAATCGGTTTTGATTCACTCGAATCAATTCATGAACATTATAGCCACGGTTTGCAAAGATTGTATTCCTTATTATATAAAAGTATTTGTTCATGAGTATATAAACATACTTAGCTAATTTTAGAACTTAACCCACTCAAGTATGCAAACGCGTACGCATACTTAAGTTCCCGGACTTGGTATTGTTCGCGAGTATGCAAACATGTACGCATACTTTCGTTTATGACTGAACTCAGTTGAAATCAGTATGCATACCTATAGTTCACGGACTTCAATCAAGAATCGAGGGCATACGGGTATGCATACTGTTAGAGCACTGCTCGGTCGAACTTGTAAGCGTTGCTATCTCAAGCTTGTTTGTCAAGTTTAGTTTCCAAAACTATAAGTCTTGATTTCTAGTCTACTTATAACTAAGTCTCGGATTAGGATAGTAAGTGTAGTTGAGCTTTAGACTCCACGGCGTTCATCGAAAGAAGACGAAGAACTACTCAAGGGAACTTGTGGAACTTCATCAACAAAAAGGTATGTGGAGACTTGAACTCATCTATCACTCAAAAGTCTATATACTCTACCTCCTATTTGAGACAAAAAGTCGTATTACTATATAGACTTCAATTATACACATTTGGTATTTCAAGACGAGTTTATCTCGCTTATCTATTTCTCGAAATATGTGTTGGTGAACTTTCGCTTAACCAAGTTCATCTTTTATTCTTGAATCAAGTCAAAAGATGATCATGTGAAAATCGCCTTGTAACATCTTACATGATTGTGTGAGACAGTCATTTGATGTATACTCAAAATGTTTCGTATTGATCATTCGATCACTTGAAAATTGCTTTGAAGCTAATAGTTTGTGTGAGACAGCTATTGTCGTCTTCCAAGAATATTTCAATGATTGAAATGAGAGGTTAGAATATGTAACCATGATTGGATATAAACATAGTGTGTATTCACATTTGTGTAAAGTCCAAAACCAGGAACCATAGCATGCGTACACGCACGCGTACTGGTTGGTTGATGGAAGTCCGGGAGCTAAGTATGCATACCCGTACGCGTACTGGCGGAAGTATAATTCCCGTGAATTTCTGCTGGAGTTTGAAAGGTGAAATGGGTATGTGTACCCGTACGTGTACTGGCATAACCAAACCAAGTCTGGCCACTTAGGTATGCGTACACGTTTGCATACTTAAGTATGTTACATTCTAAAATCGATTTGTTCATGAACTAATACATTTATATATTAAGGAATGCAATCTTTTGCAAACCGTGACTATAATGTTCATGAAATAATTCGAGTGTGTTAGAGCATTGCTCGGTTGAACCCACCAAGCGTTGGTATGTCAAGTTTGGTTGTCATATTTTAGTGAATCAAAACTCATTTAAAGAGTCATTTGATTATGTACTAGATTCAACTTTGTATAGGTTAGCTTGAAAGTATTAAGATATGAGACATTACAAGTATTGCGAAGACTTGAAGAAGTGAAGAAGTAAGAAGCTACAACGAAAACATCATCCTTCCACTTGAGGTTAGTGATATTTGACTTGAACTGTTTCATTCCCTAACTTATCTTCCAAGTCGTGCATATTGAAAAAAAAACTGCGAAGCATGAACACTCTAGTTAGACATAGTATTAAGGAATACAATACGAGGTTTATTGCTTAACCATTAAACTTTTTAGATAAGACATCAACATAATCGTTTAAATGCTATTGTGATTATGTATGGGTATGAGGTGAGGATTTAATCCTAGAAAACAATTTTTTACATGTGTTTTAAGGAAGTAAATTCAAGAACTTGTTTTGTGAATCGAAAAGGAAATCGCCAGGCGTTATTGGTATTGTTATTCATTGCATATCTTGTGAAAAAACAAAATGTGTGATTAGTATAACCGCTCATGACTTGTTTGTGTTCTTGGTAAAACTATTCACAAAGGCCTGACTTTTGTATTGGTATGACTTTTATTAGTGAAACCGATCTTAAGTAATCACCTGAGATGGTATGATCGATTTTGTGATTTTGTGATTTTGTGTAAGACCGACTCTAGGTAAAGAGGAACCGATCCTAGTAAGAGGTGCAACACATCACAAAGGGGAATCGATCCTTGTATGAGGTGCAGCATGTTATAGCAGAAAGGGGAACCGATCCTATGGACATATGCAACACGTTTTTAGGCAAATGGGAACCGATCCTATGGACATGTGCAACACATTCAAGTTAGATACCATATATATGTGTGGAACCGATCCTACTACCTAGTCAACCGAATTTTGGAAAGCTAGTGTGACTATACACAATACTCACATGGAGGTAGAACCGAAACTTGTTTTGGTAGAACCGTTAAACCCATGATTGGTGATTGAGTGTTCTTGATCAATCACATAGTTCTTGAAAGTCAGATGAACCAATTCCAAACTTGTATGGAAGTGTGGTAAATCGGTTTCAAGATTGTAAGTATGAAAGAGGACTTACAGAGTAAGTTACAGAGTAAGGATGTCGACATACTTTGAACATGTGCAGTAACGCTTATCTTTAATTGTTCAAAGTTATTCCTTAATAGCTAAAGGAAGAAAATCCTGGATCGAAACATAAATAAGTTAAGAATCTTTTATTTAAGGTTTTTAATTTTATTCTAGGAAAATGAGAAATAGTAATGTGCATTTACTAGTTGAAGATTTTCCAAAGAGATTTTCGGTCAATATTTTGGACAGAGCATTTCCAGGAATTATGGAAACCGAATTTGGAATATATTGCATATCTTGAGAATATTTTCGGTTTTGGAAATTACTTGGTGTCCAAACTTCCTTGTCTATAAATACTTGAAGTTTGTATTTCTAGCAAACTAATCCTTCGTGACAACAAACTTCCTCGGTTGTGTTGTTACTGGTGGAGCCGCCTATTTGGAGAGGAGAGTAACCTAATTAGGCGAAATCTCTTACGGCCGCTCAGTTTAAAGTCTTTTTTGGGATTGAGAAGCTCTATTAGTACCGTTTGTGGGAAACTAGATAATTGCGGTTTATCTTGTGTTTTCGATTGATTTGATTGACTAACGGTGGTTGAACTTTGAATGCACCTAGTTTGTTTATGCTTGAGAATCTTCTCTTCTGATATAAGATTCACTCAAACTAGATCGAAGCTTCGACAGGGATCTTTAGACTGTTTGTAGATCTAAAGAAGTCTTGTGATAATCCATTGTTACTGCACTCGTCTCTTCGTGATTGATCACAAGAGATTCAAGTTGTTGTGTGCAAAAGTTTATCAAGATCTAAGAAGATTTGAAGACAAAGAAGATAATGAAGATTTGGGGTTCATAATCTTTGGTGTGCACAATACTTGTTTCGGTATAAAGGATCCAACTATAATCGGTTTATCCATGTGGTAGATTATATTGATTAGTTGTGTACATCGACATCAATACAATTCTTTGTGATTAAAAGTATTGATTGCAAAATCTTAACAATTACCTTTGGTAGTTGAGAATAAGATAGATCTAAGAACCTAACGAAGGAGTTTATTGAGATAAACAGAAGATCCTTTGTCGAACTCACATCACTTGGTCAAGAGAGTTGCTACCAAAAAGATTTGTTGTTCCTTTATGTTTGGAATACGAACCAAAGGAATTGTTCCAAGTACGTGACTTATTCATAAGTTGGAGGCGTGGGAATACAGACTTTAACTAGGTGAACTATAGGTTTAGTTGCTTGGTCTCAACTATACGAAGTTGGTTTGATTTTGTATAGCGGCTTAATCCCGAGAGTATTCAATTCTGGACAAGGTCCCGGGTTTTTCCCGCATTTGTGGTTTCCTCTTAACAAAATCTTGCCGTGTCTTTTTACTTTTCTATTTCCGCAAGTATAATTATTTTTATTATAATTAGAAGTAAAATACACAAACGTTAATTATTCCTATTTTACTTGATAGTAATCCTATTGTGTTTGGTTAAGTCCGAACCTCTTATCAAGTAAACATACTTCGTTGTTGTATTGTCTCGATCTCGTATCCATAGACGATCACACGAAGTGTGAACCGATTAGTTGTATTGTCTCGACTCAGTCCATAGACAATCACTTTCAGAGAAAAGACTTATAGGTAGGAAAAGTTTAAGCTTGAGGTATATTTGGGGACCCTCGCCTTTTCAGAGTGAATCAAAATCGATTTTGCTTCAATTGTGTCTTGTATACTTCTATGAGAATATAAAAAATTGAACAACTCTCTAACTAGTTTCATTTGAGTCATTTGAACTAGTTATGATAAAGATGAATAAGGTTGATATAAAAGTGCTCATATGGCTTACCATTGGTTAACTATTGTTGAACTAACTAAGTGTACACGTTTAGGTACGGTTACCTTTATCTAAATGTTGGTACCTTTTATTTGTGTATAACAAGCTAAGTTCGATCTAACGGTTGAAAGATATTAGCTTGTATCTAACTAGGTTTTCATCTAACGGTAATAATTAAATTCTTTGTTACCAAGGTAGCATAGATTGCAAACCCTGATTTGGAGACTATATAAAGGAGAACTCTAGCAACCGGGAAACCTAATCCCCACACCTCCTATGTGATACTAGTTGCGACTAGAGTCGATTCTCCTTTAACCTTAGGTTTTTTCTAAAACCCTGTAGGTTAACGACTTAAAGACTTCACTGGGATTGTGAAGCCAGACCCAACTATTTCTATGTAGTTGCGTGTTCTGATCTTGCTGTTTTCTATCGTGATTGAGTACTATCTTATTTAAGATTTGCTCGAGATTTGTTCTCCGATAGGCAAGATTGAAAAGTAGTCACAAACATCTTTGTCTCATCGTTTGTGATTCCACAATATCTTGTTTCGTCAATCGATTAAGATTATTGTGAGGTGATTGATATTTCTAGGCTGTTCTTTAGGAATATAAGTCTGGTATATCAATTGGTTCCTGTTCACCTTGATTTATCAAAAGATAGAACAAAACTCGTAGGTATATTTGTGGGAGACAGATTCATCTATTCAATAGACTTTTCTGTGTGACACATATTTGTTTATCAAGTCTTCGACTTTGGGTCGTAGCAACTCTTAATTATGGGTGTGATCAGCTAAGGGAATCAAGTGCGCAGAATCCGGCGTGCTTCAAGAGGCGTAAGGAACGCGAATGTACCTTGATCAGTGTGAGATTGATTGGGCTCAACTACATTTCAGACCGAAGTTAGATTGGTAGTAGGCTAGTGTCTGTAGCGGATTAATACAATGTGGTGTTCAAATCTGGACTAGTCCCGGGGTTTTTCTGCATTTGCGGTTTCCTCGTTAATAAAATTTCTGGTGTCTGTGTTATTTCTTTTCCGTATTATATTTGTTTATATAATTGAAATATCACAGGTTGTGCATAAGTTCAATCAATTAAATAATCTAATTTTTGGTTGTTGATATAAATTGATTGACGCTTGAACATTGGTCTTTGATACCGTTCACGTTATTTCTTATATTCAATCGGGCTCGCAAATTTCTATTTGTTTGATTGCATATTGAATTGAGAAATTGAGATACAACTCTTGGATATATTTCCATTGATTGAGTCTGACAGTCTAGTTGATTATCTTGGAATTATATTGGATTTAGTCTATACAGATTGCTAAGCGAAATATTGGGTGAGGTTGTTAGACCCCCGCTTTTTCACATACTAAATTCCCGGAGTTGGAATACACTTGCAACAGTTAGCATACAAGTATGCATACTGTGTTATATCCAATCAATGGTTAATTGTTCTAAACTCCCATTTTAATCATTGAAACATTCTTAGAAGACGAAAATAGCTGTCTCACACAAACTATTAGCTTCAAAGCAATTTTCAAGTGATCAATTGATCAATACAAAACATTCCGAGTCTACATCAAATGACTGTCTCACACAAATCATATAAGATGTTACAAGGCTATTTTCACATGATCATCTTTTGACTTTCGTCAAGAATAAAAGATGAACTTGGTTAAAGCGAAAGCTTACCAACACATATTTCGAGAAATATGTAAGCGAGTTAAACTCAACTCGAAATATTAAATGTGTATAATTTAAAGTCTATATAGCTATACAACTTTTGTCTCAATAGGAGATATAATAGAAATAGATTTCTGAGTGATAGATGAGTTCAAGTCTCCACATACCTTTTGTTGATGAAGTTCCAAAAGCTCCCATTAGTAGTTCTTTGTTTTCAATCGATGAACGCCGTGAAGTCTAAAGCTCAACTACACATTCTATCCTAATCCGAGACATAGCTATAAGTAGACTAGAAATCAAGACTTATAGTTTTTACAACTAAACTTGACAAACACGCTTGAGATAGCAGCGCTTGCGAGTTCGACCAAGCAATGCTCTATAAATTGTATCTCACGATGATGTACTAGGTTTCAATCTTTGATATCAAATATGGCGAGTCGTGCTTACGAGAGACATGAATATATCCGCTCTTGGTCATAAGTCATTCATGTAAGCATCTACAGAGCCTACATGACCAGAGATATCTCGTCGATGATATATACTAGGAATTATGGCATCATAACCAAGTGCGTCACAAGAAGACATGATGAAATTCATGGATGTTATGGTTCATAAGTCAATCGTGGACATTTTTATGCTCTACAAAAACCTATTTGACCAGCAGTATCTCGTCAAGGATGTGTTTTAGGAGTCACAACATCACGATCAGCAGTGTCTCGACGTATACTAGAAATAATGGCTATGAGTACCTTGAAGACTAAGGTTTGAGTCTCTCAGTGATAGTTAAGTTTTTTCTTATGGGGGTTGAGCTTGTCTTTTGGCAATGAGGATCAAACTTGTCTTCGGAGCACCCTTGTTACGTCAAATTCTCTGTCATTTAAGTTTTTGCTGAACTTTGAAGACAACTATTGGCTCAAAATGATGACTCACCCCTAGTTATGGTATTGTCATTTTCCCTCCGTTATTGAAATGACACTTTTGCACTTCATCTGAATTTTTCTAAGTGATAATATTCTTTCTTTGCTTACGTGATATCTTTATTCGTCTTTCAAAACTATCCTAATCTTCTAACCGATGATATAGAAGTTAACAAAAGTGCTGATGATTTGGAGTTTGGTGATGTGGATACTCATCATTCGTTCTCCATTAAGTTATCTTCGGTTAGTCTTGATCTTTATCCCTCCTTAATCATCACCGATGTATACTTCTTCGACCATTAAATGAATAGAAGTAGTTGAATTTGGGAAGGATTCTATTTATTTAAATCCGAAGTAGTCTGAAAACTTCAGATTTAAGACACTTAGGATGAATGGACGTAGATTCTTCATACGGACTCCGATTTGAGACCCCAACCTTAAGTTAGAAAGATAAGAGGATAAGAAATCTAATGCAAAAAGAATTACTTGATTCCAAGTTTGTTAGGTCAGTCGGGCCCGTTTATACTTTTGACTTCAAAAATTCCGTATAAAGTTTCAGGAGTTTTTCTCATTGCACTTACTTTGGTCTTGGGGCCACATATCCTAGCTCATTTTTCCGTTTGATGCGCCCTTTTGTTATGATGTACTAGAGACATAGGGAAACAAATTCGTTCATGAGAGTACCCAAAAATTCCTTACATATTGCTTCTGGCTCGCACGTCTTTGGACAGAAGTGCACAATCTTCCTGTAGAGAGCCAAAACTCTAATCTCATTTTGATATTTTGCTAAACTCTAGCTTTTCGAAACTCATGAGGATAATGTGGGACCTAAAAAACATATTAGGAGTAAAGGAGACGTGTTTCTTGGTGGTGAGAGGCTGAGGAGCATCTCTCCGTGTGAAAACCCTATTTACCCTTGTTGTGAGAAATATGTTTCATTTTGAGTTTTGTGGTCTCTTATGAGAAGTGTGCCTGATTTTTAGGGTTTCAAAGGTGGGTGAATACTCATGAGATAAGGGATGAGTTGTGAGTGTAAGGCTTATGGATTACTTAGGAGAGGACAAGGCGTGAAGGGATTTGATGCACAAAGATTAAAGGGATTGGATAAGGGCAATGCTTTAAAGGGGAGGGGGAGGCCGGTTCTCATGTAGAGCAAACCATAGTCGCGTGTTTTTACTCCCTTGATTTAATTGTGTGAAAATGATTCGGCAATCCTTTAGCATCACGCATTCTCGACTTCCCAATTTCTTCTGCGAACATTGCAATAAAATTACGCCAAAATCGTTGATTTGACACGTCTTTATCATTGTGTACAACCTCTCTTGATTGAAATACATAATCTCGTACAAATAGTTGAATCATTTTCTTGAATATACATAGGACGCCAAAAATTTCTGAGACGTTTTTCGTGACTAGAATGGGATTAGCAAATAATAACAGTGAAATTAGAATACATTGTGAGTGTAAAAGGTGAAGAAGGTATCATTTTAAAAATGAAAAGAGTTGAATTTATAGATGAAGAACTTAGAGACATTGGATGAACTAGCCGTTATTGGTCTAGTATAGGCAGATTGTGTCAACTTGAGCTGATCATCGGCCTAACCTTAGCCAATCGACTAAGTTTTAACCGCTCGTCTCAAAATGAGTCGATCGACTCAACTTGAGACAAATAGGCATATACTTAGATTTGAGCCTTTGCGCATCCAGTTTGCCACTTTATCTCATCCAGAGAGGGAATGAGCAAATTTGCTTATTTGCTCACCCACTGAACTTGCACAAATTGATTGAAACTCTAGATAGATACTTTTTAGGTAAGATACTAAGTGTTTGAATTAGTTGGGTTGGAGGCACATGTTATTACCTAAACTAAATCATGTGATGGAGCTAATTTTTTCTTTTATTGATATCAAACCCATTTGAGCGGATGTAAGCCTGGTCCATAAGAGCAAGGCACTATGACAAATATCAAGATAACATCGCACTTCAATGAGACAATGACCTCCTGAAATAACAAATCTATCGGAATCGGACCCCCACTTTTCCCGATTTTTATTAGGCGCCACCATCACCAATGATTTTAAACTTTTAGGGTTTCTTAAAACTAAATTTGGAAGAAGAACAAGACGAAGAAGAAGAAGCCTTCAAGATGGATTCTCAAATTTCAATCGAAAAGGTCAGAAAAAATCAGATGTTACGGTATTTATTATAATTTGTAACCTGTGGTTTTAACTTTCATTAGATTTGATCTTGTAATAAAAATCAAATCTACGAATTTGCTTTTCTTATTATAGTTAGGGTTCACTGTGAATTTAGTGTGTCAAACCTAAGTTATTATATTAGTGTTAGAGTAATTTAGAGTTATTAGCAATGCGATCCAGAAAGATGACATATAGGGATAGATCTCCATTAGGAAGGAGAAGGGACAATAATGATAGACAACAAAGACCAGATCACTATCATACTCGTCGTGGTGTTGCTGATGATGAAGATGAACCTCGATATAATGATCGAAGTCCACTGCCAAGGCGTGAGGTGAGGAGATTGAGTTCTGAAGATATGTTTAATGATCGAAGTCCGCGGCCGCTGCGTCCGATGAGGAGATTGAATTCTCCTCCTGAATCTGGGAGGATTGTATTTCGGGGTGGTCGAAGCAATTCTCCACCTCCTCAGAATGATATTAATAGAGGTGGTTATATGAGGCGTTTTGATGGAGATAAAGAAGATGGTGAGACTATGGGTTCGAGGGGAAGTGTGCGGCAGCAGCAGCAGCAGCCTTGGAATCGTTCGGAGTTGGATGAGAGAGTTTCACAAAGGGGGGGTTTGCCGTCAACTGAATACAGGCATGTTAATGATGAGGTGAATCGTAGTTTGAAGCAAGTGGGTGAATCTGAGAATTCGATGCAAAGATTTCGGCATGAAAAGGAATATCAGGGGATTGGTTCTTCGTCATTTGATGGGGGGAAGAGTATGTTAGTTCCGAAACCTATGTACTTTGAGGATGGGACTGTTCAGACATTCTTTGCACTGCCTCCAGAAGGCAGTAAAAATAGAGACTTTCTGGCATCATCTTCTGGAATGACAAATGTTGGTCTTCACAAGGATGAAGAACTTCGCTACAGAGATCAAATACATTCGATGAAGATGCCAATGAGAGAAACTTTTGGTGAAGCCAAACCCATATATGATGAGCAACACTACAGTGTGCAAATGCATCCAAGTCGGGTACAAACAAGAGAATCTTACGATGAAGAACTGAAACCTGTGTTATATACAAGGGATGCTGCTTATCCTGTGGTGCCAGTTTCTCAGTCCAAGACCTTCGGTACTTCATCATTAAGCTTCGGGAAAGAAGATGGCGTAGGTTCCCGTCTTCCTGTAGAAGGATATGGCAAGGGCATTGGAAATTTTGTGGACTCTTTAGGGCGTGATGCAAACATTTCTGCATCGCATTCTGACCCCACAAGAGACGAAAAAGATCCAGCATTCTACCAGCGGGGTGTGCGTAGTCCTCTCAGGCATGAGCATCAGGATTATTACCACCCTGAACTAGGAAGAAGAAAGATTATTGACTCAGGATACTCGGGCGATGAGTTATACAGAAAGATGCCATCAGCAACTCAAGGAGATTATCGTAATAGAGAATTGTTAAAGCCAAGTTACATGGATCATGATCAGGTTGATGAGTTCTATAGAGAGATGCCACCAACAATTCAAAGAGATTATCACAACAGAGAGTTGTCAAGACCAAGTTACGTGGATCTCGACTTTGGAAGATCCCACAGAAGTACGAGAGAAAGTGACTTGTTGGATCATTATACTGTACGTGGTGAGCCTGTCTCAGACTACAATAATATCAAGAGGGCGCCATTAGTACCAATGCAAGATAGGGACTTTTTAGGTTCTGGAAGTAGCCATCTTGAGATTGGAACAAGAATATCTGGTGGCCGTAAAATCACAAGTCTGGAACCAGATTATGCTTTCGAAAGAGAGGCAATCTCACGCTCTTACAGAGAAAGATTAATAGAGAAAGCCACACCAGAATTTGAGTCAGATATACACGATCTCAATTTGAGCCCCCGAAGAAGATTGAGGGTTGAAGAGCTAGATAACTATGACTCATCTGAGCGGATGCTCCAAAGGGATTACATCATGGAGGAGGAGATGAGTCGGCGTTACCCTGGCAGTACATTATCAAGTGGTAGGATTATATCTAGGAGGATACAGGAGCCCACCAGCAGTGATATACGAGGGGATGGTGCTAATCCGGGTCGCTTATCCTTGTCCGAAAGATTGAACTTTGACCGCCACCAATATAGAAAAGGTGGAAAGTCGTACAAAAGACTGACCACCATTGGAGCGTCTTCGTCTGATCACTTCTCAGACCATGCCCAGCAGCGAACTGGTGGCCATGTAAGCATTAAAAAACGATTGAGATCTGGTCCTTTCAATTCACATCATCTGGATGAAAGAGTGGACTCACATAGAGGGCTGAAATCTAGAAAAAGATCCCTAAATAATCCGTTTGATGGTCCGGGTGCAAGCAATGGTGATGCAGTGGAAGATGCATTTACTCCTCTGAAGTTTGACGTCCCTGAAGATTCTGAGGAGTTTAAGCTTTTGGTACAAAGAGCTTTCCTTCGATTTTCTAAACAGCTGAATGAGAACCCATCTCAGCGAAAGCGATACTTGGAGCAAGGGAAATGTCGTGTGTTGTGCAGCGTATGTGGCAGGTGTGTCTCTTATTTCATGATTTGTTTCTGAAAGGGAGCACTACTCCCTATATTTTGATCCCAGAAGTTACTTAATCGTACTCATGATGTTCAAAGTGATTATCGACTGAGCTAAGTAGTATTCTTGTATATATTCAAGGGTCTTATCTTGTGGGGTTTTCAAAGGTAGACATTGCTTGAATACTTGAATTGGATAAATATTTGGAGATGAGATCATGAGACGATTATGAGGTATTAGTACCACCACTCATTTTAAGGCTGAGTGTACATATGATATGAATCACGTGGATTTTATATTAGATAATGTCTCTCTTCTGTGTTAGAAAATTGACATCACAAGGTAAGTCTGGGAAGTGTTTTGAACGCATGAAGATCCTTTTTGATTTACTGCTATCATAAACTGGATCTTAATGAAGTAGTTCTTTAGGATATCCTGTGATGCTTTTTGGTGCTGAGGTGGCATTCAGGTAGGATTTGGTTTATGGCTTGGGAGATTTGTTGATTTGTGGATTTTGCGGCAATGCGAACTGAAGTTGTCATGCTATTGCATATGATTTGGGACAGACGGTAGTCATTGGAGGAGTTACTATTGAGCAGAGAAGTACCCTTTTTATCCGCTCCCATTATTGCCGTTTCCAGTTTGGAAGTCCTTGTTCTTGGAGCCACTTCTGTTAGCTTGTAGGTGACTGGTGATGGCATAGAGCAGTAAGAAGGCCTTCAGGAATATTCTATTGCATGACTGTCAGCATTTAGCTGATGGGATGTCTTATAGCATCTCATTTTAAAACACTTGTGTTTTTTAACCAGGCTTCTCTGTGAGAAGCTGTTGCATCCGAGGATATCCCAACTTTATAGTTTCTCATGGAGTCGTAGTTCTGTCCCTTTCTATTCCTAAAACTGTCCGTAGTGCACACAGGGTCTATTTTCAGTAGTTTATTACTATGTTGCTTGTTTTGTCTCCTTTACTCCTCTTAACGCTCTTTTGACCCACCTTTGTGGTTTCAGCCTCTCAAAAGAGTTTCCGGACACACAGAGCTTAGTCAGACATGCCTTCACGTCTCTCAAGGTTGGATTAAGAGCAGACCACTTGGGTCTTCACAAAGCCCTCTGCGTCCTGATGGGGTGGAAGAGTTCCGAGGTACCTGATGGTAGGTGGTCCCTGCAGGTCTTACCTGAAGCCCAAGCATTATCTCTGAAGGAAGATCTCGTTCTCTGGCCTCCGCAAGTCATCATCCATAACTCTTCTATATTGAACGAGAATCCGGATGAAAGAAAGGTCATAAAAATTGAAGAAATGGAGGGCATACTCAAAGGTCTGTATTTTACTTAGTGCCAGCAACTAGTTTTCATCTTTTGGGGGTCAGTATTGTAAGCCCATTTGTTCTCTCTTTAAATTGTAGATATGGGGTATGGTGATGGGAAAACCAAGGTTTGTCGTGGGAAGCCAGCAAATCAAAGCATTATGGTAGTGATTTTCAATTCCACTTTTTCTGGATTGCAAGAAGCCCAGAGGCTTCATAACTATTATGCAGATAAGAAGCGCGGGAGGGAGGATTTCTTGCGAATCAATTCCAAAAGTGGAGAGAAAAGTGAGGAAGCACATGGTGAGCTAGCAAAGAATGTGGGTCACGATGTCCTATATGGGTACATTGGAACTGCAGAAGACTTGGATAAGCTCGATTTTGGGTCAAAATCTAAGTGTATTGTGAAGAGCAAGAAAGATATCCAGGCCATTGCAGGTGCTCCTCTCGAAACTGAATAGGAAGGTTTGTTTTTTGCTTACTTGTCTTTAACTCTTTTCCACGTTAAGCTACACAAACATGAAATAACAGCATCTTTTAAGCTTTCAAGGCCAGGGATTATCTTTTTGTTTGATCGTATGAAGAAGTGAAACAGTCACTTACTCTTCTGCGGTCTTATTTTGGGTATTTTATATACCAATTAATCTCTGCTATGCACAGCTCAAGCCTAGCCTTTAGGTATAATCTTGTATTTTCTGAGAAACAGATACGTATAGCAGAATAATACAATCACCTGGTCCATGACATTGTTGTTGATGTAAAGTTTATTTTGATGCGTTTTGGAAATCTCTTTACAGTATGGGGCTATTGTAACCAATCAAAAATCTATGAAATTTATCTCAAGCAAAGGAGTTAGTGCTGTTTATTTTCAGGGCAAGTTGTGTCTGTGGGATCACCAGACAACAACATAGTACTGATTAGATTGCTGGACACTAGTTTTTGAGTTTCAACACTTTCTCCTTGGACACTGTTGGGTTTGAACCCTATATCTTTTCTATTACTGAAAGCTGAATAATGTTTACTTTTGAGTTGTTGTTTTCGAAATTCTCCTCTCTGAGTCTATTTTTTCGGCTTTTCGTACTCTACAGTTGATACAAGGACCACCTAAAGAACTGATGCATTATTACCTAACCGTAGCCGAACCCCGTTGAATGTGTGGTTAACTTGGCGTTTTATACCTTTCCCTTGTTTGAATTACAGCTCGTTTGTTGATATCATCTGTAATTCTTCTGCCCGTTGTTGTTTGTTTCTGGTTACTTGTAACTGAATTTAATTCTCGTTTGGATCTGAGTCAAAAGCAGAGTGTTTGCTTTCATGCTTTTTCATCTCTTTTGGCACGTTTAGAACTTTTTTGGGCCTTGTTGCTATCTACATATGTACAACTTGAGAATAAAGTTTCTTCCGCTATCCATCTTTGCTATGTTTCTTCCTCATTCCATCTTTGCATAAGAGTCTGTGCAGTGCAGTGTGCAACTAGTCAGTCTACTAGCCTTCGTGCGAAAGTTACAAGACTACTAAGCTTGCTTCCACTTTTCATCTTTCACACCGACTAAAATTTTGTAATAGTAACACTGCAATCTCAACAGTTTATAGGATCGATACGGAAAATATCATCATTAGTCCATATAAAACAAAACAATTCAAATGAATTCTGGACAGTATTTCTCGTATTAGTCCATATAATACAAATAATCCCATGAACGTTCGGATGAAAATTTTGGTTTGCACTTGCTTTCTGATTTCGAGTCTTTGACCGCTTTTGATACATTACATATACGAGTAGACCGTAGCTGTAGGGGTAGGGGTACAATTTTGTCTATCACGTGGTGTCACGTGTAATACGGACGGTAAAAATATTTCTCTCTTTTTCGTTTTGATTTTTTAGTGGTGTCTCTATTCCCGCGTGCAAGGGTAAAAAGCTATGGACCCACGTGAGTAAGAGAGGAGCTGTCTCTTCTGACCACCACTAGGTGAGGGAGGGAGGATATGACTGACTCATACTTTAATTTTTGTGTCAGACTGTCTTGTTTCATTCAATTCCTGCTCCTTGGCTGTTTCCTCCTCCTCCATAACGGAAAGCAGTTTCTTTCACCTCTAAAATCCGGATAACAAACAAAAATATCAATGCATCACACGACGTGGAGGATAGAAATATATGTCTAGGTTACACGTACAATGCATAGTCATTAGTAACCGAACACCGAAATATAGTCGAAAAGAATCTAAACACTGAGATCCTAAATATGTTGATTTGGATTCTGAAGAATTGATTGTTTATTCTTCAAAATTCACGATGGTAATAAAATGACCAGACTCTCCACAGGTTGTCGATGACCTTCCTCGACGGAGGGTCTCGAAATCCCTCTGATTACCTGACTCGGGACTGAGTTGACTCAGTGAGTTGAAACTCGGTTAGCCCTTTGACCGACTTACAAAAGAGGAGTTTGCAGAGGCATAATGAAAAGATTAGGAATTGGGATTAGAGAGAAAAGAAAAGAGCATTGAACAGCAAAACACCTAGAGAAACCAGTACTTGTTGTCTTGGATAAACCCAAGTTTGTCATGTACACAACTTCACAAAATCCTCTGTCATGAACCCCAAAACTCGAGACTCTTTTAACTATAACTAATCCGGATTCTTAATTCATTCAATTCGACTCCCTAGTAATTTTGATCTGTAATCTTAAATTCTTAATGTATTGAATTTGGTGTCACTGACCCATTTCGTTAATAATTAGCTGCAGTACTCGAGAACATTAGAAGAAGCATAAGTATATAAATATATAATCACGAGTGTGGGTTTTAGGTTTTACTAATAACACGAGAGAAATTGCAAATGGGACTCCACTAATCACTACTAATGCACAACGGGCTGGAGTTTAAAACCAGGATTTTCTTTCTGTTTTAAAACCAGGATTTTCTTTCTGTTAGAATACTGACATCAAATATGAGAATCAGACTTCAGACGACCCATTCAATAGGATTATTCGATGCGAGACATTGAATCATTGATATCATTCTAATACTAATTATAGTTTTGCAAACACAAGCTTCAAAACAAACGCAATAAATGAAATTCACAAGGGAAGCGACTAGAATTCAACCCCATAGCTGTTGGGTCTAAGTACAATAATTTTTTGAGATTTGAAGAGAGAGGGGAGCAGTAGCCTCGAAGCGAGAGGTCATTAACATTATGATAACAAACTATAGTTGTTGGGTTCAGTCATGTGGGTACAAGACCCACCACCACCCTCTACCACCAGGCACCACTAGGATAGATTAGATACTACCACCACCGCCCCTCTCAAGTCTCAACCTCCCCTGTTCTTCTTCCATAAACAAAACATAGGTCCCGTTCCCCAATACCTGACATCTATGATTTACCCTCAGATGTCTGTCTTTTTTGTCCCTCTACTCTATTTTTACTCTACTCTTCTTGTCTATTTTTACCTTTTTACCCCTCGCACCTTCTTTTGCATCATTTATTCTCCTCGCCGTATAAGTCCACGTCACGATAATGATAACATGTTTAGATGTTAGAAGCAGAAATCAATTACAGAAGTCAAAATCAACAAGAAATTGCTTTACGGAGGGTAAAGTTTTTTGTTTCAGAAACTGTTCTAAAATTCTATCACCCCCGAATGAACTTCTAGCTTTGGAGATCTCATGAAAACTCCTCTTTACATTTGTGTCCATGTGTTGTATAAAAATATCTGTAAATTCCACATTATTACTCGATTTTAATCACCAAAGTAAATTCTATGTTGAGTTGCTTTAGTAATTTTTTCACCTCATGTCTTATGAGCTACAACCCAAAGACCAAAGGCCAAAGACCAAAACCCTTTTTCCAGTAGCAAGTATCAGGTAGGGTATGAGACAATGTTAACTCCCGAAAGTATGACATAGGTTTTACGCCGGCCTGTCTTGCCTTGCACGTACTAAGTCAGGCATAAAGTTTGGCATATTCCGTACCACAATGGTTACGGAGCAGGGAGTGGACACACCACTCTAGTTGGGTTTACGTATTCACGACTGTTAAAGTAGCATAAACGTAGTCCCTGCTTAGCCGATGGTGTAACAAGTTCACATGCTGAAGATATAACCATCGAGAGAGTTGATCCTGACGAATAGCCCGTACACATGAACAAAAATCCATGGATACGACAGACCCTAGTTAGCAATTCGGGGTACGGGTAGTAGTTCGGGACGACATATACGGGAATTATACGGATTCGGATAGGTCGGATTGGGTCAAAAATCCGGTCAACGGTTCGTTGTTCGGACAGTAGTTCGGAACGGCATACGTACGTGCGTATTCGTTTTATAAATGTGAGTTCGGCACTTAAAATTCGGCTTACATATATGATAAATTGATAAGTATTATGACCTTATTAAGAGACTAATTTTATTTGTATATGATTTATAAGATGGAAAAAAATATTTTAGCGTGATTATTTAACAAGAAGTAAACAATTTAATCGCATAAATATATTATAAAACGAGTTTATAGACTTTTAAACAAAAATCAACACATAAAACACTGGTTAAACAACTACCAATAGGAAATTTTTACTGAATAATTGTATTTAAATATAAAGTATATACAAAATCAAACAAAAACCAATCAACAGAACTTTGGTCAGAGAGTTACCTATGGAAATTCTAGTTCGGAAATATCGTTCGGATACGTTCGCGAATCATTCGTGAGGTCCATATAATCCGGGAACTAGGTTCGGAGTTCAAATAGTTCGGAAGTATCATTCGGATTCGGTCAGTTCGGATACGTTCGCGAGAATTACTAACTAGGCGACAGACCACCCAGATGGGCATATCGCATACTACACAACAACGGCCTCTTACAAGCTACAACCCATCAAGGTGAAAAGATGATCCAGCTATTGGTCTTCTTTTTCAAGACACAAATAACTAACCCAATGACAAACTTGACACACTACATCTTCACTTCAACCTAGATTCACAGTTGTAGACTAGAAATGTTTAGTAAAAGTACTTGTACTCTGTGGTAATTTCAGTCTTCTTTTTGACCTATCTTACTATAATAAAGAAAGACCCCTTTTTGGTGAAGCTTTTTCACATGACAATAATGCCCTCATTAACTAAGCTTTTAGTTAATATTTGTATATTTACAGGAATGCCATTGTTTTAAAAATAGATCAAAAAAATTAAAACTTAAATATCTTTAAAAATACACATCGGATTTTTGCAAAATTGATATATTTGGAAAGTTTCTTTAAATTATCTATGTAATGAGTATAAACAAGGATATTAAATTTTTATTTTAAGATTTTTTTTCCCATTATTATTAAATTTGGTGTTGTTAAAAGAATCCAATTCAAGCATGTGCATCGCACATGTGACCTTACTAGTAAAATATAAATGAAGAGATAACATAATTTAATTTCATGGAATATCTCGATTTTTGTACAAAATTAATAGTACAATAAGGTACATAGAAATTGCTGCAAGTAGAAAAAGTAAAAAAACCAAAAGGTTCCATATGTGAATACACAACCGAACCAAGGGTATAACCGACCTACAAAAAAAAATAGAGACAAACAAAAAACAAAAAACCAAATATCAATCAAATCAATCATTCTACAACCTATTTCCAGGGTCCCACACTTTATATCCTGATTCAATCTAGACCGTTGATTCAGCAAAAACGAAATTGAAGGATGAGGAGAGGAGTGTGGGACCCGCAGTCAATGTATGAGTCCAACACGTGGCAGAATTATTGTTTTTTTAATTAAGAGAGATAATGACATCAGCTTACTGACTCAAGTCAGACTGTGGGAGTCTGTCTTGTCTTCTTGGGAGTCTGGATGGTGATTATAAAACAAAGCTCAGAAACCAAGGCTTCTCCACTGGCCAAAAACAAACTTAGCAGGCTTTCATTGTCAGCAATAGACACCAGCACCACCCACCACCACCTTCTGACTCTCTCATCTTTACTTCTTTTAGACACACACCCTTATCTGACTCATGTCAGTCAGACAAAACATAAAAAAAAGATAAAAACACCCAGACTTATCTGAAAACTCATTCAGATGAAAAGTGTATTTAAGACCTTTATTGTTGAGAGCTTAAATATATCTCTGATAGCAATCTGACTTCAATTACTCAACTCACCAAACCAAGAAAAACTTTTTAAGAAGGAGAAAAAAAAAATCTGAAGTGTGAAAACTTGAATCAGCTTTAGTTTTGTTTTTACCTTCAGAAATGGAATATGATCATCTGAATCAATGGAGAAACCAACAGCATCAGGGTTCTGCTGCAAAGATACCAAGACTAGGAGTTGATTCTGATCATAATACTACTGCTACTGAAACTGCTCTTCCATTGTTTGTACCTGAACCATCTGCTGTTAAGATCAGTAGTTTGTCAGCATTTCCTGATTCATTAACTACTGTTGCTGCTGCTTCTCCTTACAACAGATTTCCTAGTAAGTTTTCTGTTTTGTTCTTCTGTTTTCTTCTGGCAAGATTTGAATCTTTTCTGAAAAATGTTTTTTTTTTTGAACAGGATTGGGAGGTGGGTTGTTTAGTATATCACAATGGCAAGAACTAGAACTACAAGCATTGATTTTCAAGTATATGTTGGCTGGTGCTGTGATTCCATCTGAGTTGCTTCATTCCATTAAGACAAGCTTTATTAATGCTCCATCATGTTGTCATTATCCTCATCAACAACTTTACCAGCATTACCAACCTGCTGCAAGTAAGCAAACAGCTTCATTTGTTTCATTTCAGGGTTCATTTCTGATATTTGAAGTAGTACTAATTGGGGTTTGTTTTTTTTTTTTTTTTTTTTTGTTAGTGATGCAATCAGGGTATTGGGGAAGAGGTTCAATGGACCCAGAACCAGGGAGATGTAGGAGAACTGATGGGAAGAAATGGAGGTGTTCTAGAGATGTAGTTCCCGGTCAGAAATACTGTGAGAGACATGTTCATCGAGGCCGAAACCGTTCAAGAAAGCCTGTGGAAATTCCCACACCCTCTGCAGGTGTTGGCAATGGTGGCGGTGGCGGCAGCTTAAGGATTGCAAATGCTACTATTGCTTCTTCACCGGCTACAATGATGTCTGGCGGTTCTAGTTTTAGTCTTTCCGGTTCGCCTTCCATTGAGCTTCTTCACCTTAATCAGAGGTACTAAAAACTTAGATGCCTAATTTTAGACACTGATTTTCAAGAATTTATCTTGTTTCCGCTGGTAATTTGTTTATTGGATCAATTAAAATGTAATAGTTTACCTCGGATTAGCATGCGTTAATTGTTATTCTGTTCAATTTTAGGACCCTGTATTGTGAGTTGTGCAATGTTCATTGACATCATTTTTTCTGTAGATCTTCGGAGAACAGAGTAGGAAACCATGACAATAACATGTCCGGGGAGGCGAAGCCTGACGGCCAAGTTCTCAGACATTTCTTCGACGACTGGCCGAGATCGAACCAGAAATCTAATGGTGGTGTCGGAAACAATTCAAGTCCAGCAACTTCGACAACTTGTCTATCAATCTCAACTCCAGGGAACAACAACCCGTCATCGGATTTCAGCCTAAAACTCTCCACCGGCAATTTCGACGAACGTGATCAAGGCCGAGAAATGAATGGCGGCGGAGCTGAACGGCGTCAGATGAATTGGGGTGGTGGTTGGGGAACACATCAAATGAGTTCCATGGGAGGTGGACCACTTGCTGAGGCATTACGTTCGTCTTCTATTACTAATTCATCTTCACCAACAAGTGTGTTGCATGAATTGCGACGAGGTTCCATTTCTGAAACTAGTAGTGTGAGCACCTGATTTTGTATTAATTTTGGTTTTAAACAATTAGAATTCCTTGGTTTTCTTGGCTTAGCTCCCTTGTTGGTGTCTCATCTTCTGTAAAGAATGTTCATTTTCCAGAAATTCGTTTCGTGTTGGATTTGTTTTATCTGCCATTACTTTTGATACTCATTTCTTCTGCTGCTGCATTATGGAGCTGAATATAGCTTACAAGCTCAAATAGCTTGCAAAAACCCGAATCCAAGTCGGATGTTTGTTGAAACAAATATTTTCTTATTAGAAAAGAATGATTTACAAATCAAAATCCTGTCAACTTAACTTACATAAACTACTTGGTGTGCATTTCATCATCTTCTCTGGAAGTTGAGGTACTTGATTCCGTAAGCGAAAACGAAGAAGAAGGCGAGGACGAAGCCGATGTGAGCTAAGACAACCCATTTCAGGAAGTCGTATTCAAAACCCAGATTATCCTTCAAGTAGCTTTGCACTGTTGGATTGACTAGCATTCCTGGAATCTGCAACTCGTTCGTCCGGTCGCCAACCTGAGACGTCACTAGACCGTAGAGAGTCCAAGATAGAGGTGATGCCCAGTAGTACCATCTCCACCATATTGGGATTTGCTGCAAATGCCAAATACCAGATTCTGATTGAAGTAGTGTAGACAAATATAGTAGTATGTATATACAGGGGAGTCGTAAAATCACTTACCGTCACTGGAACGAGGAAACCGGAGAATAGATTCCAGAAACCTAAGAAAAAGGACATAGCTACGGCAGCAATCTCAGGAGCCGGAGTCATTACTACGCACATCATGCCGTACATTGTGAAGTAGGTAAAGCACATGAACATGAAGTATAAGAAGTAAAAGAACTTGACTGCGGTGAACGGAAATCCAATCATCGTGAAGAGCAAAAGACAGTAAATGAAGCTTTGAACGAAAACATAGATCACTTCAATAGCTACCTGCAATAGAAGATATTCAAAATTAGTTCCCTTACAGTTGAAGCGTCAAGTTAACCAGCCAGAAAGGATAAAAAAAAAACGCTTGAGAAGCCTCGTACCTGTGCAAATGCGTAGGGCAATGGTGCGTACATTCCCGCAGCTCTTTCGCGATAGAAAACTGTTCTCTCAACTGACACAATAGACTGAACACTATTTGCGTTACCCGCACCAATGAATAGACAAGCAGCATACATAGCTCCAAGAAGATTTTGCAGATCTTGTTGTTTGGACCTGTAATATAAAAAGTAGAGTTCCATATAAGAATCAGCATCTTTGCTAACACACATAGTTGTCCTAATTTCCGCGGCTATCCATGTAGAAGGCGGAACACTTACGTTTGGTCTCCTTTGCGCCAAAAGATGATACCAAACAGAACACCATTCACCAATGTTGTGAGCAATCGGCTTGCATTATATTTTGGGTTCCTCCAATATGACCAATGTTGTTTCCAGAAGCAGACTTTGCACTGGGTGATATAGTCTTGAGAATACTCCGTTGGGAAGTGAAGGTCTTGGGAACCTGGTGGAGGAGTGCTTAGCTCTTTGATGCGTTCTTGATTTTCCCTACAAGGCAATAAATATAACGATTCAGTAAATATAACACATAAGCGATCTATACGTTGACAAAAATGTATTCCATCAGACTTACTTATAAAGGCTGGAATTGGCATAAATTTCTGCAAAATCTACATCGAGACGAGCTTCCGTAGAAGCAGAACTAACTTCGAGCATCCATGTAGCAGGATTGTATCCATCCCTAATCTTTGGAACTCCTGGGATCGCCTGCAAAATGTTACGTACCGTAATAGTTACCATGACATGTATACTTTGGAACTGTGGATGGGAAAAAAAATGCTTAAAACGATACTCACTTCAAAATATTCTACAAGCTTGTGAGATCGAGTGCCAAGTGAACCAGCATAAATGACTTGCCCACCTATCTTCATCAATAAAAGCTGCAAGCACAACAATGTCAACTCAGAAGGGGCATTATAACAGCTAACTCCAGGAAAAATTATTGAAAATCTTGATTCAGACCTCGTCAAAAGCTTCAAAAATGTCAATACTAGGTTGATGGATTGTGCAGACAACAGTTCTCCCTGTATCCACTGTGTTTCTCACTGTTCGCATGACAATGGCAGCAGCCCTAGCATCAAGACCTGAAGTTGGCTCATCCATGAAAATGATTGATGGATTGGCAACCAATTCTACAGCTATGGTTAGTCTCTTTCTCTGTTCAGTTGAAAGACCATCTACTCCAGGCATACCAACTAGAGAATTGCTCAATGGATGAAGCTCAACCAAATCCATAACCTCATCAACAAACATCTGAAACGCGATGAGAAAAGAATACAGTCAGTACATTCTAAGGGTGTTAAGGATCAAACAATCCAATGATAGTTCCTCTTCACATTACAGAAATGTGATTCCTGTGATGCACATACCTTTCGTGTTTCCTTCTTTACGTCAGCGGAGAGACGAAGCCAAGCTGAGTACAAAAGAGATTCATAAACTGTAACATGAGGTGAATGGATATCATTCTGTTCACAGTAACCACTAACTCTAGCAAATGTTGCTTGGTTCTTCGGGTATCCGGATATGGTAATTGTTCCTTCAATGTACCCTCCTGTTTTCCTTCCTGCCAGAACATCCATCAACGTAGTTTTTCCAGCACCACTAAGACCAACTAATGCTGTCAGTATACCAGGTTTGAAAGCCCCGCTAACATCTCTTAACAACTGGAGACGGGTTTCGTCAATTCCTTGGTTCTTCACTTCCTGGTTAACAATAAGCACAAAATGAGACATGCAAATTTTTGGAACTACACATGCCATATAAAATTGAAATGAAATCTTTTGGAGGAATCAATGATATCTTCGACGAAAGGTTTGGGGGTTAATAAGTGACTTACAGCAGGCATATCGACGTAATAGTTGACATGGTTGAATGCAAGTGAAAGAGGCTGGAAAGGTAAAACCATTCCTCTTCTTGTTTCTGAAACATTTGAACCACTAATATCTTGTAGTCTGATATCCTTTGAACTTTTCTTATCATCATCGTCCTCATGCGAATTCAAAGCCTTAGAGTCACCAGAAGCTGTAAATCAATTTTCGCGAGTGAATAGTTGGCAAGGAAGTTATTTTTTTTCCCATTACATGAACATAACACACAATATTGGTTAAGGATGAAGTGCTTACGGCTTAAATAGGTGAGTGCAAGAATGAAAAGAACGTTGAAGAAAAACGAAAACGCAAAGAGTGCACCGATACAAATCCAAAACCAATTGTTTGTCAGAAACAAGCCTCTAGACTTGAGAAGCGCCTTTCCAACTGTGGATTGACCAGTGAGGGGATCAACAATGGGTAGAGGCTGCATCAGAGTAAGAAAATTAAAAAAAAAAAATGCATGATTATTATTATGCTGTACTTATATTCGGGAAGAGGCAAAGCACTTTTGCGCGAGGCACTGGAATCATACCTTGTCCCATCTTTCATCAAGGAATTCATTTATGGTAATGGCATTTTGACCATACATCATAGGAGATGCATAGACTGCCCAACTCATCCATGATGGAAGATCATCTGCAACAACGAAAGAAATTTTTGTCTGTTAGGTTCATACCAAGCACATAAACTACTGCAACAAAATTGGGTTCCAACGAACCTTTGGCAACAATGTATCCTCCAAGTACAAAAACAAATAAGATTGATAAGGTGCCTAGAGTGTCAGCAACAGCCACTGTTCTTCCAAGTGCTGCTATGAATCGAAAAAGAGCTAAAGCCATCTGATGTACACCAAAAAATGCCAAGAACTGTCGGAAAAACCTGCAATAGTTGAACATTTGGCCAAATAAACAACTACAAAATGCTCTCATTCAATGCTACTAAAATGAAATGGTAAGAGAGGAATTGCACTTACCTACTGGATGCAGGAGCAAACCCAATCGTGTAATAAGTAAGAATGATCCATAAACCTGACTCCATCAAAGAGATTGGGATTCTGAGGATCCAAATTGGTAAAGCATAAGCCCATGCAGGGAAGAACAACAGATCTCTCTGCTTATAGAACACAGGGAGTGCAAAGACAGTCGTACTGAGCTCCACTACCCCATTAAACATAACTTGAATCAGACTGAAGAACAATGCTCCAAGAAACTTTCCACCACCTACTATTGTACCCACTTCCATTTCTGTTCTAAAGAACACCGTAAACGTAATAATTGACATAAATGTTATCTGGCTGATCTTAAAAATATATAAGAAAGAATTGCGCTTCATCAACAACCATTCCCTCGAGAAGCATGCCTTGAAGAGTTCCTTGTTGGAGATACCATACTTCGAATTTACTAATGCAGCAGGATGGGCTCTAAATTTGTCATAAGGAATTTTGAGTTCCGCTGAAAGTTGTTGTCCAATGTGGAAATTTTTGAAGCACTGTGCAAATTCGGGTACTGAGATGTATCTGTAAGTTTCATCCTTATTGCACCAATACTGTTCTTGGTCTTTCTTTGAAGTTACCTCTTGCAGAAAGTCAGCAACGCCTTTCCTTTCAGGGCATACGAATCCCATGCATTCGAAGAACTCAAGAACATCCTCGCGGGGACCTTGGTAAACAATTTCACCCTCGGAAAGTAGGATAATATCATCAAAGAGCTCAAATGTTTCAGGATCTGGTTGCAAAAGAGATATGACCATAGTCATGTCCATTACATGAACCATTTGTCTCATGAACTTAATAATCTGAAAGGTAGTCGAACTGTCTAGCCCGGTTGATATTTCATCCATGAAAAGAGCTTTGGCTGGACCAACCAACATCTCTCCTGAATTCGGAAAACGCCGAAACCGTTATAGGTAGTAACTCCAGGATAAGCAATTTCCTAAGCATTTCTATTGTGAATAAACACGTACCAGTTGTCACACGCTTCTTCTGACCTCCAGAGATACCCCTTTGCATTGCACCTCCCACCATAATGTCAGCACAAATATCCAACCCAAGTATCTATCATAAAACAATTGAAGCTGCATTGGCCAAAAATTTCTTAAAGACGGAGGGAAGTTGGTAACCGTTTGAAATATAGAGAACGAACCTTAAGAGCATAATCTGTAATGAAACTGCTTTCTTGGCCTTCTACAGCTGTTGCCTTCATGTACGTGTCGATCTCAGGATCTGGCTTTATTCCTTCCTGCTTTTCTCGTCTTGACAACTCTGTCAACATGTCATATCTGGTTCCAACTCCTAAGCAGCGTCCGGAGAAATCCAACGTTTCCCTGACTGTCATTTGTGCATAGTGAAGATCATGCTGGCTAATGTACGCAGAGGTTCTCTGAGGGATGAATTTGGAGAATTCGTGACCGCAGTAAGTGATTTTTCCAGTTTCCTGTTGAATGCACAAACATAACAACATTAGATATGCATGAACAACACAATCCGTACATGCATAAGTAGAAAGAGTTGGGAATACATAGAGAGACCCGTAAACTTCTATCAAGCTCCCCTGCAAGTGCTTGCAAAAATGTTGTTTTCCCTGATGCTGGAGGTCCAAGTAGCAATGTTAACCTGGAACATTGAAATGCACGTATTGCACAAGCGGAATTGGCAATTTTATCATACAAAGAATACACAAATTATGCTAGAAATAGAGAGACCATGTTCTATTGATTGGTTGCATACCTTGAAGGTTTTACTACTCCACTCAATTCACGAAGTATCTTGTTAACTCTTTTCTTAGACGGTGAACATCGAATGAAACCAAGAACCGTCTATCAACAACAAGTGGGAGAATAATAAGTTATGGTAGACACGGAAAAGAGCCAATTTATTTCATTGTCACAAGAAAACTCCCTGGTATTGATCTCAAGGAAAAGATTACTTCAATGGCGTTCAGCGAAGCATTGAACAAAGTCGGAAGCGCTCTGCCTGAAACAAATGCATCCCCCTCGACTGACAAATTCTCAAACCGGACTTCAATTTTAGGAATTTGAATTCCAACCCTGTCTTTTACAAAGCCAATATCAATCAGTATAGAACAAACAGAATTTCAACATACAGAAATGAAAAAATTCAAGAACAAACCTGTCGATACGATATCTAAGTCTGTGAAGAAACTTTTCATTATCTTCTTCAACAACTTTAAGTATACTATCCATCAACTGTTTTTTATCCTGTAACCCCAACTTGGCAACATCAACTTCATTATGCCGCCTTCTTCCACTCCCCGTAACTTGAGAAATAACTGATTTTCTAACTCTATCATAAGTTGGTAATCTTTCAATTGCTGCCCATATCAACTGTTCTTCATCTTCTTCACGCCTTGTACTACTATGGAATCCGTCAGAATTTGGTGCTGTTGTAAATACTTCTCTTACACTTGATGATGCCCAACTTCTTTTACTTCCTCCTAATGATGATCTTCTACTCATTGCTCTTGCTAAATTTTCTCCTCCTCCCCCTAAGCCACCTCCTATGTTGGCCATACTAATTTCTTCCAAAAATTAACTTGAAATTCAGTTAAGATGAACAAAAGGATCTCATTATAGCATCTCTTCAAACTTCACGGAGCTTTAGGAAAAAGAAACAGCTTGTCAATTAAATTAGTTAGATGGTAACCGTTGGAATAACGACTTTTTTTTTTTCAATCAATAATGGCACCGCAGATTTTAGTCAAATTTGACTGACCTTTCATTCATTGGTGTCATGCATTTATGAGTACGGGGCCTGCCTCCAGTTTAATGCTTATCTTTCTCATTAAATGCAGAATAGCAGGGTCCATACACACCCTATCTTCTCCACCACTTCACCTAAGGGCGCTGGCCTGCATCAATTTGTGCCCTTGCGAACCCACCAGGCTCCATTTAAAAAAAAAAATGTGCCCCGTAAGCTCCATTTAAAAAAAATATGGCGGGTGGCTTATTACAACTTTCAATACCCATATTGATATGGTGCTAACTGGCGCACTGTACAAAACAAAACAAAGATTAAGATTAACTTTATACTGAAATGTCAACCTCAAGAGCTGAGCATTCCAACAGTTCCTGATAAGATTTTGTTTTGTTTTTTCTTTTTGTTTTTTTTTTTTTTTTTTTTTTTGGTTTCCTTCATTTACAAACATCAACGAGTATCTCAGTATCTCTATCAGTCTCATCCAAAAGTGGCCACGAATTCTTGCCAGCCATGTAAACAGACGGAGACTGGGAACCGAGCTCCTAGACTTTCTTCTGTTTTAACTTTCCATTGTTGCTGGAAACAATCCACTCCTTTCAATACCATAACAGACAAATTAAACAATTCATGCAAAACAGATCATTTTTAACTTCTTTTGCCTTTTCAAGTCCATTGCCGAGCTAGAAATCTCCATATACGCTGCCATTTAGTGTCATCTCAGATGTGACAGCATACTAGCATAGTCATCCGATCTTAATGGTCTGGTCTGCTCTGAACTTGTTGGCTGCTTCCTCTATTTCTTTTAGGGTGATAGCTGACGACCTGTATCGTGTTTTGACTGATGGTCTTCGATCACCCAATTGCGACATTCCAAAGACTTATATCCTATAATCAAGTGCATATTTTAGTCGGTCAACAATTACAACCAAAATAAACACAATAAAAAAACCAACAAAGAGAAGATCTGACAAACACGTATAACTAAAGAATCAATAGCAGATCATGGAGACTGGAGACAGGTTATATGCCAGACTGTAGGAGAATAGTGACTAGCATTTAACAACCAAAAGCATATTCCCGATAAACAGTCTACTGAAAACAACAACAGAAATGACTAAGATCCATAATTTGATATCAATGCAACAACAAGAAAACAAACAGGGTACTATGGAGACTAATTACCCACGGTACAACTTAACAACAATATTTCAATACATCAAGCACTCAACGGTATATATAAAAGAGAAGGTAATCTTCTTCCATCTATCGGTGCTTTAACCACCAAAATTTACTTAAGGTAAAGTTACAATTGGTTCCCAAAAGCACCAGGAGCTCTTTAAGAAAATTATTATAGTAGAAATCAATATTCTACACTTCCATGTGATGTTGGTACAGTAGTGTCGACTATAAATCTAAGAAAATTGCACCTAATATTACATTTTACACGCATTTCAAACAACTTAAATATATTCGAAGTATTAACATCTAGTAATCATGATCAAAAACAAAACAGCAAACAAAGACAGAAATACTGTCCCCAACAATGATTTTGTACTTAAGAGGGTGTGAAAGCTTGTACCAATCAAACTAACCTTAGCTAACGTCTCATCTGCAAATCGTGATGTATCAAAAGAACAATTTTCAAATGTGTGCATCAAACGAAGTCCATCATTCGTCGCCAATAATTTTATTGTATTATCACTTGCAGCTACAGCTAATAAGGTTCCCTTGAAGCGGATCCGGGGGCTTGGCTAGAAACGGTAAGATAGAAAGATTAACACTTAGGCAATTGATCACAAAAAGAAGCACTAAAACTTAGGCCACAACTGTTAACATTCGAAAACATGGTTATATGGTTACGTCACATTTAAAATAGAATAATATAAGAACTCACTGGTAAGCCTCCATCAGCATCAATATTAACAGGTTCGTGTCATCCATATCCCAAATGCTGGTTATAAATTCATCACGAAAACCAAGCATAGTCTTGAGATAGTTTCATTGTGGGTCACACCAGTGTCGATATCTAGCTGACCAAAAACTACTTCAATATCTCCTTTAGGCAGAAATTCATGGAGCGGTGGGTCTAACAATCGGATTGTCACAGTAAACCTACACACCCATTAAATTCAAGTTAGATATGACCATCACGTGGGTATGACGTTGTTCATATTAAAGTAAGCCACCAGTTAATAACTTTTATGGAAGCATAGTAGTCGTGAAAATACCATCCAATGCACGGAAGATTCCTTCAAAGTCAGATCGTTGGTAGCACAAAAGCAAGTCCAATGCAACCTTTCTGTGTTCCACCGTTCCCGCAATTTTGTCTAACAGCTTTCAATCTATGATCTGAAGTAAAGGATTATTACACCACAAATTAAAAAGGTTCTGAAAGCAGTGTTATCATGATGTACTCAAGTAAACATACAAAAATGCCACATTTACCATGTGCTCTGTCCTACAAAGTCCAATTCGTTGAGCAGTGAGCACGATTGTATCTTGTTGTTAATGTATCTTCAGGAATGTGTGCATTTGCCATAGAGCTTTCCCATAACCTATAAGAGCAACCACATTAGTCAAATTGAATATTTACTTAATAAATCTAATGTTAAACTTTGGGGTACCGACGTACCGTGTTACCCAACCAGTATCTTATTTTCCTAATTTATTTATTTTTTTCATTATCTTGTGCCAAATGATACATTTCTTCTTTCTTTTCTACTCATCCTAGTTTTGGTGAAACCCATAACTCTTAGTCCATCTCTACCACTCCCCGCCACCTCTAGTTACTCATGTTAGAATACAGAAAGAGGTAGCCGAGATGGATAAATCTACAATGGATTTAGTTCTCAAAATGGGGGACTGAGCATATAAGATTCTGCCATAAATTCCTTCTATCTTTGCTAACTATAATTGCTAATACTTACAGTGCTAAACTTGGTTTTGCAGAAGGAGCTGCTCTCCCAATCTTCTTTCTTAGGAAGCTCTCACGAAATGTTGGAAACTATGGTTTTCCGAAATCATGAACAACAGTCAATGATACACTCCAAATGCAGATGCAAATTGAGCTTCTTTTCTATAATTGTGTAGGGCCGCTGTATGTTCCGTCTGTTCTTCAAAATTCCACCCCAGTAGTAAGCTAAAAGGCTTCAGTTAAAAAGAAAATCTATTAGTACACATGCCAACGAGCAATGCACAGAAGTACTTTGCATGTAAATGAAAATTATGCGCTAAGGTTTTATTTTATTATGACGCTGCAAATTAAATTGAGTAACTAATCTAGTCTAGCTTGTACACATACTAACCCAAATGTCGGCTTTTAGATTATTGGTTGCCATTGCCAATTCAAGAGTACCACTCTCTTGAAGTTGAAGACACACATCTACAAAATCAACCTCCATTTCATAACTCATGCTACTGTTAATGGTTGTTGCTATATTAGCCTTGTGACAGCCGCATATCTTTTTCTTGAGAAGGAGCATTCTCTTCAACGGCCTCGAGATCAATCTACATAATGTAAATGGACGATGATAAATGCCAGCCATTCACATACATTATTCAAAATGAAGGAATGAAGAAAGATATAGGTCTCTTGTGCTGTGAATTACTTGGGAAACACTTACCTTCTTGAGCAACTCTACAAATGTGCTCCTAAAAGGGTCAAACAAGAATCTACAAACAAGAAGAACAATGCTGTATTCTTCAATAATTTGCTTTGATGAAACATGGACGAATTCCATAAGCTTGACCTTTCACAGCAATACCATCACCTGCATGCAAACTTGGTATTAGTATTCTATCTTTAGGCAACAGTGGCAATAAAAACCCAATCATCGTCGGCTTTTTCCTATTTCTGAACTTCATTTTTGACCTAAGTAGTACATATATAAATAAAATTTGGAAATTTGGGTTTTCTATTCTTAATCATTATCATGTGAAATGAATTTCAAACAACAAATACTAGAATCAGACCATACTTGGAACACAGAATTGGTTAAAACGTAGAAATCAATTTCAAATATAAAATCATAGTATCACCGTATTGAATGACGAAACCGTAAAATTGGAATGTGATTCGAGGAAGACAACCTATGGAAATGACTGAAGATGGTACAGAAGAACAATCGAATACCTGGAAGTACAGTTTCTGGGGAAATTTAAATGTCTCATAGAGAGATGGGAGAAGCATGGAGGTGGTAGACAATAGTTGAGATTTCTTTTCTTGTGCCATCACCGAATGTTTTAGTGTCCCTTCGACGGAAGAAAAATAAAATACAATCTGAAGTAACTTATGCGTTTTTGTTTCCAGAAGTTAGAAAAAAAATATTTCTCAGAAGTTAAAAGTTGTTTAGAAATTTTACACACAAATTAACTTTTTGCTTTTGACTTCTAGAAAATCGAAAAGTAATTTCGGAATAACACCATAGCAGTCAATCTTGAGATGAATAACTTTCTTTAGATGAATAACTTGAACGTTCCATTAGAAGTGTTATCCATACACCGAATGTGACGACGTTCCATTAGAAGTGTTATCCATACACCGAATGTGACGTCCGGATAGATATAAATTTTCAAAGTAAACGAAGAGCAACTATTTTATAAGATTGAGTCTTATGGTTCTTTCTAAATTGTTCGTGGACAGACAATGGTTGTCTAGTTTTGGAAGAAAATGAATGGTGGTTATCCGTTTTCTACTTTATGGCACCATTTATACAAATTTTAAGTCAAAACGGATTATGATTATTCGTTCTCTAATAAGTTATACAATTTCTAAGAAACTTTCCATTCTTTCTCATAACGGCTAACCGTACCCCGTTTTGCACTTCTTAAAAACTGACAATCATTATCCATCCATTAGGTCTTCCTGCTCACGTTCACCTTTTTAAAACGGAAAATTAGGGGGAACATGGCGGGAAAACCCCCTTTAGGCCACGGTTTTTTGGAATGGGAACCCTTTGGGAATCACCACTAGACCCAGTGTAAGCGAACAATCACTCATAAAATGGGTTTCCGTTACCCTGGAATTGTACCAACTAGTCTTTGCCAATTATCTTCTAGATGGTTGTTGCTTCACAAAAGGCGAACTTCGGGTATATAAATAGACAGTTTTATTACTGTTCAACGTGGGAACTCATATGGTAGAAGTCAACTTCATAAAACACATTATATAATATCCATCCGTAAATCAAAAGTTTATTTTCCTTTTATAGTTCTTGGAGTCTTAGTATAAGGTATGTGCATTACCGAACGACATTTATCAGCAAGCCGCTTTTCCACGACAACCAAAATCGTTTCTTTGCCTTAGTAACCGACTTTATATTCAAGTTAAACATTATTTCCCCAAACCATAATATTAGATCCGGGGCTATGATTCGAAAGATTTTACGAGACTTCTCAACTATTTTGAGTACCATTCAAATAAGACGTAATAAGGTTATTATGAAGTAAAGTTGAAAACCCCTTATTCACATATTTCTGTTAATGGTTAAAATGTCCTTTCATTATTAGGGTTGTGTTTGAGGGTGAAAATGGTTTCTGCTGATTTTGGTAATTTCGGGTGTGTGGGTGAGAAACGAATTTAAACCCTAAACAATATACTGCAAGGGAGTACTTTAGATTCGAGAGATCAATCTGTACAAATCCGGCCTAAACCAAGAAATGGTTGTTCCAGACTTGCTTCGATCACAAAGAGGAGGAGAATGGGTTGGTTTTGGGGAGGGAAGCGAAGAAAGTGTTGAGACCAGGTTGATTCTGGAAGAGTAGTTGTTTCACGACTTGTATCAGAAAATGGGAAGCTAACAGATGGAAAGCTAGCAAGATGTTTCTGAGTGTTGTATTGCTCCTGACCGAACTTGTTGTTCGGTCGAAATATGTAAGACCTATTTATACAAGTCGGAGTGAAACGTACTCTGGTCTTATTAAGGAATGAAATAATGGGTAAGTAAATGGGAGGAGGTGGTAACCGTTAACGCATGAAATTGATGTTCCATAAAAAAGAGCGGTTCACCATTATTCCTTGTATTTACTAACCACCTCATTCTTATGACACTTCCTTATGACGGGCGTAGTGTACGCCGCACGCTGTAAACCGCCAAACCAATACCCAAAGTGGATCCCCCAGTTTGTGATATGTGTTGATGTCTCGAATGTTTTTGTGGAAAACATGTAGCATGTTGTTATTCATCTGGCAAGTCGAGCTAGAGAGACTTGCTGGCTTGGTGACCTTCGACGGTCGAGATTTTACATCTTAAGAGAAGAGGTGGTCATTGATTGTCGCACACTTCCGTTGGTTTCATAGGGAAGGCTAGTATGAAAGCACGGCAAGGTTGGCGCGGTTTGGGAGTGGCCAAACTAGATTTTGGGTCAAAGGTTACCATGCGTTATCTCGTAACCTTGGACGGCTAGGATTTGATCCTGGGATTGAAGGGGGACCGTTGATTGTCGCACGCCTTCGTTTTAGTGGCCGCATAGGGAAGGCCAGCATGGTGGCGCGGCTAGGTTGGCATGCCGTGCCTTGGCGCGGTTTAAGTGTGGCCAAACTTAAGATTTCGGGCCAAAGGTTACCATGCGTTGCCTGGTAACCTTGGATGGCTAGGATTTGATCCTGGGATTGAAGGGGGACCGTTGATTGTCGCACACCTTCGTTTTAGTGGCCGCATAGGGAAGGCCAACATGGTGGCGCGGCTAGGTTGGCATGTCGTGGGCATGGCATGCCTTGGCGCGGTTTGGGTGTGGCCAAACTTAGGATTTCGGGCCAAAGGTTACCATGCGTTGTCTGGTAACCTTGGATGGATAGTATTTGATCCTGGGATTGAAGGGGGACCGTTGATTGTCCCACGCCTTTGTTTTAGTAGCTGCATAGGGAAGGCCAGCATGGTGGCGCGTCTAGGTTGGCATGCCGTGGGCATGGCATGCCTTGGCGCGGTTTGGGCGTGGCCAAACTTAGGATTTCAGGCCAAAGGTTACCATGCGTTGTCTGGCAACCTTGGATGGCTAGGATTTGATCCTGGGATTGAAGGGGGACCGTTGATTGTCGCACGCCTTCGTTTTAGTAGCCGAATAGGGAAGGCCAGTAAGGTGGCGCGACAAGGTTGGCATGCCATGGGCATGGCATGCCTTGACGTGTGGGGCCAAGGGTTGTCATAATGTTTGGCACATGGTGCGACTAGCATGGGTAGGGCCAAGGCAAGGTGCGGCTTGGCTGGGCATGTGGGGCCAATGGCTTTGCATGGCGTTTGGAACATGGTGCGGCTAGCATGACTAGAGCCAAGGCAAGGTGCGGCTTGGCTTGGCATGTGGGGCCAATGGCTTGGCATGCCGTTTGGCACATGGTGCGGCTAGCATGGCTAGGGCCAAGGAAAGGTGCGGATTGGCTTGGCATGTGGGTGATAGACACATTTTTTTGTGTCTGAATTGTCCTCAGTGTTGGTACTGTTGGAACTCGATTTTTGTACTAATATTGTGTTTTTATGTATTTTTAGGTATTTTTGGAAATAAATATTTTTGGAAAAATCGGCTCGAAAAGTTGCGCGGAACACCCCCGGAGGACATTTGCTATTCGGACTCCCACTTTGGATAAGGGGTAACCCAATTACTAAGGGGCACCTCAGTTGGGCACCTGCTATTCGCACCCCAGTTTTGGTTATGGGGCAACCATCTTCTTACTCGTGAAGAACAAGTTTTGGCGGGAAAATTTATTTGAAAAACACGGAACTTCGTGAAGATTCTTGGGCCGATTTGGTGAGATTTTTCGTGGGTTTTAGTTGAGAATATCTGTTTCATCCAAACAGGGATGGTAACTTACTTGGATTCGAGAAATAAGGGAGTTAGTTGCAAACACGAGAGAACAGAGAAGAATATTCTCCGTGAGATATTCTCGAGATTTTGTGCCTTTTTTGGGTGATTTGCGCGTGCACGAGAGTTTGACATCATCGAGATCGGTGAGAAGCATCTTTGGGAGTGTGCTAAGCTACAAAAAACACGTGAAGAAGAAAAATAAAGGAATTATTCCCGTAACTTGGTCGGGTGTAAATGAAGATTATTTTGAGTTATTCTCGAGATTTGGTGGTGTCTGATGGGTATATATAGAGTGCTTGGAAGTCATAGAGGGGTATGGAGAGTTTGGGGCAAGTTTGGACCATCACAGAGAAGAAAAAATCAAGTTGCAGAGAGAAGCTTCTGCTGCTGCAGAACTGAAGAACACGAAGAACGAGACGGCCAGAAACCGTCGTTCTTCAACAGTGTAAACGACTCGCGTTTGTGGGTCGTAGTTGGAGGCAGAACTTAAATGAATAGTAACAAATGACAGAAAGGTGTTATCGCTCTCTCAGTAACAATTAGGTTTGTAACACTTATATCTGTTACAAACCCGGTTTTTATTTGATATCTCTCCTTTTCATCATTTGTAAGCACCTTTGAGCAATAAAATCATATTTTGAGCGTGTTTCCAACATGATGAGCTAAACCCCATCTCTGGGACGACGGACGGAGCTGAATTTCATCATGTGGTAAATTAAATTAATTCCTTAATTACTTTTTGCACCGATTATTAATGATTTATGATTTCTATTAATTATTTGTTATTTTGTCTGATGTCGCATGCTTAGTTTAAATTACTTTTGATGCGTCATGCTTACGACTTACAGATAATGTTTTATGAAATCTACTTTGGCAAAGAATAGAGTTAGTGTTTCTTTTATTTTGAGCTATAATTGCCTAGGATTAATTTACGAACCACTTGAATATGAAAGTCGGTAAAATCCGAGTCCCATGAAACTCTTCATCCCGTGACACATTTTGTATATATTTTCTTTTATTAATTCTTAAAATCAATCTCTTCAAGTCCGAGTGAACGACAACCCTTATTACTACAACATCATTGAAAATAACCATCAATTTTTGGCGCCGCCGACGCGGACTTGTTTATAGATTTGTCTTTAGGTTTTATTATTTTATTTATTTTATTATTTGTTCCTTTTTACGTGTTTTGTTTTTTTTTTCTATTTGCTTTCAGACTTGGTGCGGAGCTTATATAAAAGAGAAAGTGTTGAAAAGTAAAGTGAAGCCAAAGAAAGAAAGAAGAGAGAAAATCCAAAGGAGTGAAGAGGAAAATTTTGTATATAGTGTAATTAATTTTTTTTTATTTATTTTTAGAAACTGTAATTAGGTAATTATCTTTGTAATTTTTATTTTTATTTTTTGGACTTCTTAATTTTGGACTTTATTTTTGGACTGTTGGACATTTTTTTTAAAACCCTAAGGAAGGGTTATTTAATTATAAACTGCACAGGGAAGGACGACGATTACGATATCGTCTCGGCCCCTCGGGTTCGTACATGACATAGGAGTCATGGCCCGAGTCGACTTCAACGGTTCATCCCCCGTCTGGAACGGGAGGTAAGAATTCTAAACACCCGCGAATCCCCGTCGCGGGTTTACTGGATGATTTCGTGTGAATATATGTCGAGGAACTGAATCCGGCTGTTTTAATTTCCTAGTAAAGGGCAAGGACTGGCCATACAAGATAAGGGTTCGGATTTCATCACCGTTCTCTTCTTGCCCGCCTTAGGAAAACGAAACCAAACACGAACCTAAGCTTAAAATACTGACTAGAACGAGACCGATAGGGTAACGAGCTTAATAGGAAAGTCATTCGAAAAATATTGGTTACTCTTAAAGCATACTTCGAAGTTCATGATGGTTTCGTGAGTTGAATGCGTGACTGCGCCGCCTTGTAATGCGGTGAGGCCTTGGGTATCAAAGCTCCACGCAGCTTCCCTCGCCTCTATTCAAACTTACTTAAACTCGGATTGATTCCAGAGGGGTTTGCTTAAATTGTAACGAATTCCCTTTCGAAGGATTAGAAGCTGGTCTAGAAACAATCTAAGTGGAGCCATCATGCTTTTTGTTTGCTAGAAATCAGTAGGTTTGTTTTGGTCGAGTCAGCCTTGTTTGTGTTTGTGTTTGTGTAGAATTCCCTTGCAGTTAGGATGTCAAACTGGTATTATAATAGCCATCACAATGAATATGAATATCCAACTGAACATTATGGACATCACTCTTTTTATGACCATAGTGTGAATAGTGGTTGGGAACGCCAACCTTTGGAAGGTTATGGGTCATACCATGGTGAGCCCAATTACTATCCACATGTGCATCGGTCATTCGAGCAAGAAGATTATAGTAATAGTTCTTCGTCTCTAGAGGATACAATCAAACTTTTGAAAAGTAGTCCTTATTATGATCCTTACGTTCCTCTTCCTTCTTTAGAAGAGTCCCTCGGGGTTTGGCTGAGTCGACACAAAAGTTAGCTGAATCAACATGTAAGTTAGTTGAGGTAAATAACGTAGTTATGGATGAAAGGACTGCAACAACGACTGAATCTGTAGAAGATATCCTCAATAGATTAACTCAAAACTTAGATCCAGCACTAAGGGAACTTTCTTTGGAGGAGACCCTTGAGAGGCTAGCTGAGTCGACACGTAGACTTGAGTTAGAGACGAACGAAAGTATTGCTCGAAATAACTTGAATTTCCAATATAGTGTGTATCCAATAATACCTTTGAGAATGAAGATAGTTATTCACATAATCAAGATGGTGAGGTTAAAATTGGTAACACTACTTGTTTAGATGAGGTTCAACCATTTTCATGTTATTATAATAATGATTATGATGAGGATAGTGTTGATGAAGAATTGGAAACAAATAGGCATAGTGATCGGAATTTGCTACTCCAATTGAGCTTTATAATAATAGAGTTATTTTTGGTTCGATCCTAATAATTTTAACAATTATCCACCTATTCAAAAGGACAAGGATTTGACTAGAGATACTATTTTAGACGATGTAGTACTTCTGTTTACGAAGTCGATAATGGTTTAGAGGAATGGGTTTATCCCTGAGAATACTGTTTTAGAGTCCAAGGATTTAGAAACAATAGTCTTAGACGAAGAAGATGAACTCGTAGAGCTTTTAAATATGAGTGAGGATGCATCACCTGAGTATAATCTACATGAAGCAATTGACCATTTTCAGGATTTTGACGATCTAGAAATTAGGAAATTGTAGCTAGTCTATCTGGAGACACCCAAAATTCTAAGTTTGGGGGTGATTATCATTCTCCTTGTGCCTTACCTTTAGCTCTTACATAAATCCCTCACTTGGGACTTGATATATGTTCCTCAACCATTGTGCCAGATTACCTTCATGCTAGCTCTCCCGAACCTAATAATGTCCAGGAAGAAGTTCAGTTGTTAGAAACCCATCCTCTGGTTGATGTGGTTAACCCAGGCTATGATACCAAAATTGACTTTGTTTTCCCACCAAAAACTTTTCTTTCAATTGTGGGAACATATGAGTTACAAATGTGTCGATTATTAAGTTTTGAGACTAAACCTAATTACTTTAGGATATTAGGGTCGACACATTTGCTTAAGGAAGACCACCAATCTTATTGTGGTCAGCCGTGTAAGTCAAAACGATTGACTTAGAGGATCCTCAATTATTCAGGGTTATTATTATGTGCTTCTAAGTTTTTATTTGAGTTTTTCCAGACTTTAGAACCTGAACATTCGGATCCAACTTATGAGGAAACGCAACCTATGAAAACTTTTTATCTAGACCCTTTTATAGAGCCTGAACCTGAACCACAACTAGATGTAGTGGTCTTAAAAATAGATAAGGGTGTGTTGGATATTTTCTGGTCTATTGCGGTCTCCTTTTCTTGTGGTTAGCACTTTTTGATCTAGATGACCCATGATTATTCCTGTTCTTTGCTTTATGATTCTTCGAGGTGACTAATCTCTTCCAATGTCCGGCTGAAGACTTTAAACTTAGCACTTCTTGGGAGGTAACACATGCTCATGCAACACGGTAATATCTTTCCTTAACTCTTTTGCTTCAAATGGTAACAGTTTCTCCTTGTTCATGTTTTTAATTTCATCTTTAGAACATTGAGGACAATGTTAGATTTAAGTTTGGGGGTATGGGAGAAACTTTTAGTTGCATTGATAAACTCCCGAGCCTAGAAATTTATGCTTATTAAGGATGGCACTAACCAATCTAAGTGGATGGAAGCATTTTGGTTGTAGGAGTTGAGGAACCAATCTGATTAGATGGCAACATCTCGAAGAGTCTATTCATAAAAGCACGAGCTCGGGTGTTAGAAATAACATGATAGTTTCACCAATCTCGTTGAGTCCTTTTCACTTCATTTTTATTTTTATTTTGTTTCTCTAAGTGATTAGGTGGGGCCCACGAATCAAGTTGTTACCGATGCTAGGGTGAATTAGAGTGATTGAGATACCCAGAAAGAAAAAAAAAAAAAAAAAAAAAAAAAAGTGAAAAAGTTGAAAAAAGTTGAAAGAAAAAGAAAAAAAAAGAAAAAGAAAAAAAAAAAAAAAAAAAAGTGAGACCAGACCATTTGACCAACCGGAATAAATTCAATAAAGTCGACCACTGGAACCCTTGTATATGCCAGTTGTGTTGACCTAGAGTTAGGATTATTGACCATTGGTTCCCTTGTATATGCCAGTGTGTTGATATTAGTCGGACTAGTATCTCGAGTCCATTAGGATAGGTTCATTTTGGCGGAGGCCTTGGACGGATATGGGAAACATCGATCACTTAGTAAACATCAAAACCATCTATGTTTTTCTCTATATCCATCTTCTTGATCTATCCATGTGATTAGTTTTGACTCCGGGTATTGATGTCCATAGTGCGACTATCTGAGTAGAGCTCTGTCACTTTATATGAATTTTAGTATGCTTGAGTGCAAACTCGTGTACAGCAATTGGAATTTCGCATCAGGGTACTTCCTCCTACAGTCAATATTGTATGCCAACCAAGGAGATTCTTTAGTGCCTTCCAAGGTTCTGCGTAGATAGCTATGGTCTGGAGTAAAGGTTTTGTGGGTACACCTCTGGTAAACCCTCCGGAGACAACACTCCGCCACTAGGGCCTCCTAGGGGTTCAAATGATTTTTATTTTTTTAGAATAAATTTGCTCGAGGACTAGCAAAATAATAAGTTTGGGGGTATTTGATAGACACATTTTTTGTGTCTGAATTGTCCTCAGTGTTGGTATTGTTGGAACTCGATTTTTGTACTAATATTGTGTTTTTATGTATTTTTAGGTATTTTTGGAAATAAATATTTTTTGGAAAAATCGGCTCGAAAAGTTGCGCGGAACACCCCGGAGGACATTTGCTATTCGGACTCCCACTTTGGATAAGGGGTAACCCAATTACTAAGGGGCACCTCAGTTGGGCACCTGCTATTCGCACCCCAGTTTTGGTTATGGGGCAACCATCTTCTTACTCGTGAAGAACAAGTTTTGGCGGGAAAATTTATTTGAAAAACACGGAACTTCTGTGAAGATTCTTGGACCGATTTGGTGAGATTTTTTCGTGGGTTTTAGTTGAGAATATCCTGTTTCATCCAAACAGGGATGGTAACTTACTTGGATTCGAGAAATAAGGGAGTTAGTTGCAAACACGAGAGAACAGAGAAGAATATTCTCCCGTGAGATATTCTCGAGATTTTGTGCCTTTTTGGGTGATTTGCGCGTGCCTGAGAGAGTTTGACATCATCGAGATCGGTGAGAAGCATCTCTGGGAGTGTGTTAAGCTACAACAAACACGTGAAGAAGAAAAATAAAGGAATTATTCCCGTAACTTGGTCGGGTGTAAATGAAGATTATTTTGAGTTATTCTCGAGATTTGGTGGTGTCTGATGGGTATATATAGAGTGCTTGGAAGTCATAGAGGGGTATGGAGAGTTTGGGGCAAGTTTGGACCATCACAGAGAAGAAAAAATCAAGTTGCAGAGAGAAGCTTCGCTGCTGCAGAATCGAAGAACACGAAGAACAGACGGCCGAAACCGTCGTTCTTCAACATGTAAACGACTCGCGTTTGTGGGTCGTAGTTGGAGGCGAACTTAAATGAATAGTAATGTGACGAGAAAGGTGTTATCGCTCTGCAACAATTAGGTTTGTAACACTTATATCTCGTTACAAACCCGGTTTTTATTTGATATCTCTCCTTTTCATCATTTGTAAGCACCTTTGAGCAATAAAATCATATTTTGAGCGTGTTTCCAACATGATGAGCTAAACCCCATCTCTGGGACAACGGACGGAGCTGAATTTCATCATGTGGTAAATTAAATTAATTCCTTAATTACTTTTGCACCGATTATTAATGATTTATGATTTCTATTAATTATTTGTTATTTTGTCTGATGTCGCATGCTTAGTTTAAATTACTTTTGATGCGTCATGCTTACGACTTACAGATAATGTTTTATGAAATCTACTTTGGCAAAGAATAGAGTTAGTGTTTCTTTTATTTTGAGCTATAATTGCCTAGGATTAATTTCTGAACCACTTGAATATGAAAGTCAGTAAAATCCGGAGTCCCAATAAACTCTTCATCCCGTGACACATTTTGTATATATTTTCTTTTATTAATTCTTAAAATCAATCTCTTCAAGTCCGAGTGAACGACAACCCTTATTACTACAACATCATTGAAAATAACCATCGATTGGGGCCAATGGCTTGGCATGACGTTTGGTACATGGTGCGGCTAGCATGGCTAGGGCCAAGGTAATGTGCGGCTTGGCTTGGTGTGTGGGGCCAATGGCTTGGCATGCCGTTTGGCACATGGTGCGGCTAGCATGGCTAGGGCCAAGGCAAGGTGCTTCTTGGCTTGGCATGTGGGGACAATGGCTTGGAATTCCGTTTGGCACATGGTGCGGCTAGCATGGATGGCATGCCTTGGTGCGGTACCATGAGAATTTCAGGGTTTTGTACAGGTGATGTCAATCAATGTTAGGGGTTCTGCCGTGGAACATGATAGATAGAAAGAAAAAGGGTACCCTGGTAATTCTTACGTAAGCATGCAGATTGATTCGATAAATGTGCTAATGGTCATAATGACGTCATGCTAGATGTGCGATTTTATGATTTTAACCCTAGGCCAAAAACCACCATCAATATTAAGTCACATGCTTAGCTCGGAACGGGAGCATCGTTGCGAGGTAAGCATAAGATGGTGCCAGACTAGGACAAGAAATCGAAACAAGTCGTGATAATATGGTCAGGAAAGTCCGACTAACCTTTTCGAGAGGTAAAGAAAGTTTGCGCTTCCCGTGTTGGCGGCTTTGTATAAATTGTACTGGTGGTGCGGACCGTGGTGTGGCGAGATGAAAATTGTCAGCTTAGTCTGGCTATGCATCACCTTGGATGGGCTAGGGAACATCGTGCCGCTGGGTCGGCGAGCTGTTGGCGTCAGTATGGTTTGGAAAGGAGGGGCAGGTGTTGCGCTGGCTTGGACTTGGCGTGGCAAGGCATAGCGCGGGCAACTTGGAGAGACCAAGCATGACGGTAGGCTTTGGAATGTGGGGCCAATGGCTTGGCGCGGTCTTGGAAATACAAGAATGGCGTGGACGGTCTTGGCGTTGTAACTTGTCCTCGCGGGACCGGTTGCCTTTTCTCACTTTAACTCAAACAGGAATTTGTTGCCTTATTCTGTTGTCAAACATCGCATCCCTCCGTCTTGTCCAACTTTCATTAAGGTTTTGATGAGGGGATCCGTTTGAGGTTGTTTTCCCGGTCATGATGTAATCGCATTCCGTTTCTCTTTCCTTCTTTAGGATTTCCTTGGTATTTATGCCGGCGGAATTGCATCGTCTTCCATGTTTTACAACAAAGTTTTCATCTGGTTGAGTTCGTATTTCTTCATCATGTCGAAGACAAGTGAATCATCCACAAGCCAGCTAGATTCTCCAGTCAAACGCCTGAGATCGAATTCTTGTGGCAATTCCCCCGTCCGGGTCATTCGAGTCAAGAAGATCATATCGGTACGTTTTTTTTTTATATTGGTCAACAGGTGTTTCATTGTTTGTCGATGAATGACAAAAGTTTTCTTCTGTGTAGAGATATCCTGTCGGAGCATGCATCACCATCATTGATGAGGATGATTTGGCTGCCCCCTTTCCTTCGAGTCCGATCCCGCCAACCGCTGCAGATCTGGAGGACGCCGACTTAAGGATTTCTTGCCATGAGTATCCCAACGCAGGTCTGTCGTTTGGAACTCGTATGAGGTGTCTTTCCTCTAACTGCCGGAACGTTGGTGGGTTTCTGGTATGGAAAGAATTCGTGACTCTTTACTCAAAGATATGGAGGACATATGGCCATATCGCTACCAGGAACGTGGTGCAATATTGTTCGTCTGCTTTAGTCTCCATAGTGAACTGCCTGCTGCCGATGGTCACCGAGATGGAAGGCATGTCCATCCGTGCTGTCACAGAATTAACTATTCAAAAGTGGGAGAACATGGTGTCTACCTGTGAATCCTTGAAGTTCAACGTCAGTTGGTTGCGGCACCGTCTTGACATTGTGAAAGTTGACAGAGCCGGTATTCTTGCTGGGGCGGTTCCTTCCACGAAAGCTATTCTAAAAGAGGAGAAATCCCGGGCCGCGGAGTCACAGAAGGTGGAAGAGTTAACCCGGAACTTGAAAAGTAGGACTGAAAGGTATCAAACTACACCAAATTCTCGGATCCGTAACAAACCCGAGCCGTTACTAAAACGGGTTGTAACGGCTTTTTCCTGTTGCAAAAGTGGGTGTTATATTTTTTTAGTAACGGCAATGGAGCCGTTACGAATTTTGGTTGTAACGGCTCTAGTAACAGCCGACGACCGTTACGAATTTGACACGTGGTAACAGCTAAGAGCCGTTACAAACTTTTTTGTAAAAACAATGTCGTAACATGCCCGAGCCGTTACTACGTGGGACATTAGTAACATTCCAGAGCCGTTACTATGTGGAAGTTTGAAACGACTTATAGTCAAGTTCTAATTCTTTTGTGACAAAAAAATTTCTTGCCGATCAACATTGACCAGGTCAAGGCTGACCGGCAGTTCATTTTTTGCCGAAAATAAACCGGAATTCTAAATTCAATACCTGCATACATTCATCATCCACACTCAAACATTCATTCAATTCATATCAAATTTATATTACAAAAGAACTGAACATATATAAATTACAAAAGAACTGAAATTTCCTTAAGTACCAAACTTTTTTTTTTTTTTTTTTGTAGTATCAAATTTCTAAGGGAATACATGGAAGGTTTCAAATATCTAAGGGAACACATAGAAACTTACTAACTGCGTACAAAACTTGAATACATGGAACTTACAAATCTTAGCAGCTTTGTTCTCCACCCTTTCTGATGAAATATAGCGTCATTCAAATAACCGACAACTAAGCTTTATATCCTTTGCAGGCTTGCTTTTGTTGAAAGCTTGGGCATCAGAAAACTCGACGTAGGCAATCCTGCAAAATACAACAGGCTGGATTATCATGACAAGTAAACTTAGATGTTGGAAGTAATGAATTTATCCTTGAACACAAAATTTCGTCTTTGAACAAAAAAATTCTGTAACACAGCAAGTTATGAATTTATCCTTGTAGTATTGCAGCATGATGGTGTCAATTTCCAGCAACTTATTACAAAAAAACCATTTACATTGATGTATTCAAAGACAAAAATGGCCAATGTCCAACAAGTTTCTTACAAAAACTGGACCTCGGCCGTTTTCGCCATTAAAGACATCAATGTACATAACCAAGTACCACAGCTTCAAGTGGAACTGCAACCAACACATGTATAGCATCTTCAACAAAAAATCAAATTCTAAATCGTTAACAGCAACATAATTAGGTCAGGCCCAACAATCGTTAAAATGTAACCTATATGCAATGCAACAGTCCACTAAGTTGTTCTCTTCTTCCAGTAATGAACTTTGGAACATCAACGAAAACATCAACTGTGGTCTTTCCATTGTTAATTCTGCATCACACAAAAAACATATATCTTGATTTAGAAACTGAGAATTAAGCTGCACAATTACTAAACAATGAAACATATGAATCAACTCAAGGAATTAAGCTTCTTCCTATGAAACATATGAATTAACTTACATATGTAATGTGGTCATCTATGTCCTTGACAGCATTTTCAGATCTAAGATTGATTAGGAAAGCAACAACTAACCTTTAGCTCTCCATTCTCTCGTAACAAGTCTTCCTGCTTTGCTAAGTTAGTTCATCCAAAGAAGAAAACTCGAATGATGGTAACACCCTTTCTTTTTCTCGCACATGGCAAACCGCAAAGATAAGCAATTCAACAACAACAACAACAAAATAAATTAGCACAATAGCATGAGATTGCTAAAATCTTATTACCTCGTAAGCGTAGATTTTCTTAGAGGTGCTCATAACAAATATCCATTTATCTCCTTCGAATATCCCCTTCATTAATTATGTACTCGTAGGGTTCCCTCTCTTGCTGATTTCAGTAAAAATTTGTTGCAAACAAGAACAACAAAGTATATCAGAAATCAATCACAAATCTTTAAAATGGAAATTACCCAAGGTTTACTATTCGAAAGAAGAGTTTGGATTAAAAAAAAGACATACAGGTCCGAGATACTTGATGCATTGCTGCTGAAGCTTAGATCTGGGACACTCTTTGAGATCAACATCTCTGCCATCAAAATCCTTTACACATCAGAAAAGATCTGCATTATCAATACCTTCAAAATTCTTCTTTAAACTGAACACATACAAGATTCAAGAAAACGAAACTAAAGAATCTAACAGCGGGAGAAATTCATACCTCAGAGAAATTCTGCACATATTCTCAGCATCAGAATGATATGTGGATGGAATACGGTGCTCCTTTAAATATATTCGTCTCCTTATCCTTATTATCTTCAACAAGAGCCCTTTATAGAAGAACCTAGCATCTAGATTAAGCTCACTTATGAATTTCAGAGGTGAGGGCCAAACAAGAAGCTCTGCAGCTGAAGGTTTGAGCAATGCAGCGCATGCACCATGTTTATATTTGACTGCAACCAAGTATGGAATTCTTATGCACATTATCAAACCAAAATTGTCAATGATAGACATTCAGTCTCAAGTTCTCAACCAAGAATTGAGTCATTCATTGATCATTCAATGAACCCTGAAGAAGTTGCTTGATTATACGCATTAGGGCTCCACAAAAATCAGATTCAAACATTAAGTGACGAACCTGAATAAAGCTAGAAACGAAAATGGACACCACACATAAAAAAAATCCGCTATAACCTACAACCATTTGGCTACTAAATGGGGTTACATTTAACTTTTCTGTGAACTTTCCAGACTTTACATGCTTTATCACTCCGTCAATGCTCCAGTCTACATATGATGGAACAGGAATGGAAGCATGGAGTGTAGTTTTCACCTTGTTGAAAATCAAATTAGGCTGCAAAGACAAAATGGAAGGTAGAAGACTTAGTGACCCCCTTGTTTAAATGGGAAAAAAGGAGAAATAGTAACGCAAATAAGAATAAATGCTACTCATATTGGCTTTGTACTGATTCAGAAGAATCTCAACTGTATCATCTTGGCCGTAAGCGCAAGATAAAAATAATGACCCTATGCAAGATTATCTTTTTTTCAGGAAATTTTTTCAAAAATTTTCTTTTAAAGGAAACATTTAAAGATAATACAAGATTGAGATAGAGTTGCACTTAGCTTTGTGTACAAGATTGAACTTGTAGCTACTCATGGCAGTGCATTCTTAGCAAGCTTTACCATGCTCAGTGTTCTATAACTTTACTGCTTTTGGATGTCGTCTCACAGATGCTCATGAGTGCTTCTGTTGCTCTTTAGAGACTTCATTTGGTACTCAGCTTTTATCACCACTAATAGATGTTTAGTAGAATATTGAATCCAATAATAAGATTAAAAATAAAGTTTCTGATTAGATACATATTCCATCTCATATAATCATATTTCTTCTGCTGTTGAATATAATCATGTGCTAAGCATATCTTGACATTAAATCGGTTAATCTCTCAATAACAGGTACAAAGTCCAATATGAGATCGAAAAATTGAATTTCATGAAAATCAAATCAACGATATGGGTGATAGAATTTCAAGTATGCTGATTATAAATCCGAAACTCGTTTTTAATCAAGATTGAAGATAGAGAGATTGATCGAGATTTCATAAAAAAATTCTTCAAAATTCTTTGATTTTTTTTTTTAATCTCAAAAGATAGATTGAGATGAGGAGAACATAGATCCAAAATCCGATTAAAAGTTAGGTCAAAGTATCGACATGGAAATCAAATTTTAGGGTTTTTTTTTATAAACCCTAGATTTCTGAAAATTGTTTTCTTGATGAAAACTTGATTAGATCTAAGATTACAATCGAAAAATAAGGATTACTCAAAGTAAGATACTTATCTTTATTGTTGTTCTTCAAGAACGCGCTGATTTTATGCCAGCGAGATTTGTGACCAAAATCTATTGAAATCTCAATGGTTTTGATGGGTGAAAATTCTTTTTGAGAACGAAAATGTTTTGATTTTGAGATCGGTGTTGATATATTTTCTCTCCAACACTGTTTTTTCTGCTGCTGTTTCTTTGAGAAATGAAGAATCGCGGATCGTTTGGTGAGGAAAAGTTTTTTCTCTCTTTCTAACAGAGAGGTGGAGAGACAGAGATAGATATGAAAAGATGAGAGATGGAGATAAAGAGGAAGTGGTATCTAAGATATTTTGTTTGTAATTGAATCTCGAGAAAAAAAAGAAGGGTGGAGATATTAGTTTAGTGTAGTTGCAGGAAATCCTACACTACACCCCTCACTCGAATTTGCTTAATCAATCCATTTGAAGATGAATAATAATGTGTTTTATTAATTGTTTTCTTGAAAGGTTTACAAAGAAATGTAGAACAGAGCTAAAGAAATTACAATCACTCTTGATTTTCTCTCTCCTAATGACTTGCTTAACCATTCAAAAAGATCTCTCCTACAACGGACTTACTCAACCCTTATATAGGGTATTACATAGTGGATGACAGCTAAGCTGTCCTTTATTTTCGGAAATGACTCGCGAATCCTCGCGAATGTGTAACTGCTTGTCCTCGCGACACTCCTAAATCTCGCCAAGTCGTCACACTTTTCTCATGTTCTGACTGTCGTCATCTATTACGTCGTTTATTTACCTCCATGCGACTCCTTCGCGACGCAATCGTTTATTAATCTCGCGAAGTATTGGAGTTGCGATATTCTGATCCTACATCTAGCTATACATGGTGTAGATGAAACACAATAACAAGCATGTGAATGACACATGCACAAACTGAGAGTGTTACGACCCAAGTGTGACCAGACGTGTGAGTGGAACGCCTATAAAAAATTTCTTAACGGCTGGCCTCTGTTACGAATTTAAAAAAAAATAGTAACGGCCTCAGCCTATTACGAATTTTTCGTAACGGCCATTTGTAACGGGAATTTTGTAACGGCCACAAAGCCGTTACGAATTGCTGTTACGAATCCGGGAATTTGGTGTAGTGAAGCTGATTAAAGATGATGCTTTCGAGGGATTACAATCTGTTGGATGGGATTTTCTGTGTTATGTAGTTGAGAGATGTTTGGTTTCTTTCTGGGAACTTTGACATGTTTTGCCTTTCTTTTGTATTTTTTTTTTTTGAATAAATAAGAGAACTTTATTGATTTTTTTTAATCAAACAAAGGACGAGAAACTTGATAATTGAGATGTGGGGGAAAAGTGGAAATATGCATGGATATCCGTGTCTGTGACATGGCGAGGCGCAAGGTGGTGGTTAGGCGTAGTATGCTTTAAGCCACTTTCCGTTGATGACTGCTTCCAGTTTTCCTCCGTCTTCTTTAATGTCTTTGTAGTACCCACTGTTGTATGCTTTGGTGACTATGTGAGGCCCTTCCCACTTTGCGGAGAATTTTGGTGTTGATGCATCTTGTTGGATGTGTTTGGCGGTCTTTAGTACCAAATCTCCCACATGAAAAACCCGAGGCTTTACAGTTTTGTTATATGCTCTGGAAACCTTATTTTTGTATGCTTGTGCGTGTTCTTCTGCCTTGGATCTTATGGAATCTATAGTGTCCAGTTATGCTATTCTAGCGTTCAATGCCTCAGCTTCACTCCATCGGTTCCCACTTGCTTCGGCAATCTTGGCCGACGGGATTTTAATTTCTACTGGGAGGATGGCGTCTGCGCCGTAAACAAGGGAGTAGGGAGAGGAGCCAGTAGAACTTCTTGGTGACGTCCGGTATACCCAGAGTGCCATTGGTAATTGCTCATGCCATATCCGAGGATTATCGTGCACTGTCCGACTAAGGATTCAGATCAAAGTTTTATTAGTGCTCTATTCCTGCCCATTTCCTTGGGGATAGTACACAGTGGAAAAGACTTGCTTAATTCCATACCCTTCAAGTAAGTCCCCTACTTTCTTGTTGGCGAAAGGAGTACCGTTGTCGGTGATGATATGTTTAGGTACGCCAAATTGGCAGATGATGTGTTCCTTGATGAATGCCGCGATCATGGCTCCGGCAGTTTCTCGTAAAGGTATGGCTTCGACCCATTTGGTGAAATATTCGGTTGCCGTGATTATGTACTCGTAATGCTTTGATGACGGCGGATTGATCTTTCCAATGATATCGAGTCCACAGATGTGAAAGGGCCACAGACTGCTTATCGAATGTAGGGGAGTTGACGGTACATGGATAAGGTTTCCGTGAATCTGGCATTTTTTACACCTCTGGACGAAAACAGCCGCATCATCTTCCATGGTTGGCCAATAATACTTCTCGTGTATCTTAAGATATAATTTCCGTTTTCCTTGATGTTCGCCTTCGTGCATCTCTTTCAGTATGATTGGAATTTCTGCTTCGTTTAAGCATCGTAGAAAACTTCCTCCAAAGCTTTTACGATATAAGATTCCCTCGTGGAGTACGAATCTCTCCGATATTTTTTTTCTTATCTTGTTTGTATCCTTCTTATTGGTGGGGAGTACTCCGTAGCGAAGGTAACTGATATATGGCTCCTGCTAGTCCCCAACGTGACCAATATTAAAAACTTCTAATTAATACGGCAGTGCTTGACAGTTGGGACAGGTTCTTTGAAGTAAACGAGATTGAGCCTCCATTTCTGGCCAGTAGTAGCCGAGGCGCTACAAATGGCGATAGAGTGTCACCACTAATGTTTGTCCGCAAACTTCATCATGGACGCGGTTGAGCTGTTGTTGTGCTTTTCCTTCTCCGAGACATCTTGACAAGGAACTGTCCGGGTTTCGATGCTATAGCACTCCCCGGAGCATGAAGAAATTTTGTAAGGTTTTGAGACTGACCTTTTCCTGAAAAAGAGAGCTTCTAAGCTCTTGGATAATTGGTGTTCTCCAGTCGGCTTCATCTTATTCGGGTTGCGAAAGCCATGTTGAAGCCACGGTTCGTCTCTTCACTGTTAGGGTTTCCTCAAAACCTTCAAATTGCAGTTTTGATGCTAGTGTGGCTAAGCAATCGGCGTGCCGGTTGCTGCTGCGCCCGATATGTGTTATGGTTGCGTCGGCGAAGTAGTTTAGCAATTTTTGTGCCTCGGCTCTGTATGGGGCCAAGGTGACTTCCTTTAGTGCGTATATTCCGTTCACCTGGTTGGCGAGTAATTTAGAGTCCCCTCTAATCTCCAGACGTGTGGCTCCATCTCGTTTATCCAAGGACAGTCCGATGAGTGAGGCTTCATATTCTGCTGAATTATTGGTGCAGGGGGAGTCTAGCTTGAAGGAGTGTGAGGATACTTCACCAGCTGGGGATACTAGAACTACGCCTGCTCCTCCAGTACCACTATTAGGAGTAGCGGATCCATCTAAGAACAGTAGCCATGTCTCTTCTTGAACGAAAGAGACTTCCGAAAAGTCTCTAGGGAGGTCCTTGTATAGTGTCACGGTACTTTCCCCCGGGAATGCCGCCAGTAGATCCGTGACTGCTTGCCCTTTGATGGATCTTGGGGAAGCGCATGTTATGTCGAACTCTGACATTTGGAGGAGCCATTTGGCCGGTCTTCCTATCAGGGCCGGTTTTGAGAGGAGGAACTTCACAGGGTCGGACTTAGATACCAGTACCACTCTATTGGAAAGTAGGTAATGCCTGAATTTCTGGATGGAATGGATTAAAGTCATGCACGCCTTTTCTGCTTTGGGATATATGAGTTCGGCATATCTTAAAGTTCGACTGAAGTAGTATATGGGGTATTCAATTCCTTCGGAATCTTCTTGGGAGAGGACAGCTCCGACGACAGTGTCACTAAAGGAAGTGTAGAGGTGTAGCGGTCTTCCTTGTATATGAGATCTCATGATGTCTGGGGAGGACAACGTTTTCTGAATCTTCCGGAATGCTTCCTGTTTTAGCGTGGTCCAGACGAAACTTGCTCCTTTCTTCAGTAAGGGGGTGAATGAAGCAACCAGCTGAGCCAATCCAAGTATGAAGCGGCGAATGTAGTTTATTTTACCCATGAAACTCTGGAGTTCTTTTACGGTTCGCGATGGTGGCATCGTAAGGATGGCTTGTGTTTTGGCTGGGTCGACTTTAATTCCCTCGGAGGTCACCTGGAAACCTAAGAACTTTCCCGAAGAGACACCAAAAGCACACTTTAACGGATTCATCCTCAGTTTGTACTCACGACATCTTTCGAACACCTGCTGCAGAATTTCTGCATGGGCTGCCCGGGTTTTGGACTTGACCACTATGTCATCTACATAATCTTCGACTTGTTTGTGCATCATATAGTGAAAAATGGTAGTCATGGCGCGTTGCTACGTGGCGCCAACATTTTTCAAACCGAAGGGCATCACCGTGTAGTAAAAGTTTCCAAGAAGAGTTCGAAAAGCCGCCTTACTTGCGTCGTGCTCGTACATCTTTATTTGGTTGTAGCCGCTGTATCCATCCATGAAGGAGAACATACCATGCCCACTGGTGGCATATACCAGCATGTCGATGTTTGGGAGAGGAAAGTCATCTTTAGGGAAATATTTATTCAAATCTCTAAAATCAACACAGCACCTGATCTGGCCATTCTTCTTTTTTACCGGAACTACGTTGGCCAGCCAAGTAGGGTGGTGAATCGGTTTGATGAACCCGACCGCTAGCATTTTTTGGATCTCTACTTTAATCTGTTCTTCCACATCTTGCCGGAATTGTCTTGGTGTTTGTTTGAATGGTTTGGATCCGGGTATCACGTGTAAATGATGCGTGTCCAGCTTTTCGTCCAAGCCGGGAATTTCCTCGTATGCCCATGCGAACACGTCTTGATACTCCTTGAGAAGGTCTACCAGCTTCACGCGTTCTTCCACGCGTAGAGTCGAGATGATCGAGATTGGTCGTGGAGATTCTTCACTCCCGACATTAACAATCTCAAGCTCGTCCATGGTAGAGTTGGTCCCGTCTTGTAGATACCGTGGTGCATCAGGTACCTCCTCTTGTGGCTTGTTATCCCGTTTGCATTCCATTGGGCGGAGAGACTATGTGGTAGTCTCCCCTGTTAATTGCTAACATCGGCGCTGGTATACGGTTTTCCCTTGTTCATCATGACTCATGATAAAGGCCCGCCCTCGCTTGGTATGAGTACAAGACAGACTCTGGTTTGGAAAATTGAGGATGGCGCGTCACTATTTTGAAAGAGTGATGTGAGACTGGGTTTCTCCGTGAAACGGTGCAGGGTTATCACTTTCTACAATGGATGTCCACTTTGGTAGTAGAGTGTGGTGAACCTCGTCAGTTGTGGCTTGTGGACCCTTTCTTGGCTCAAAGATCTCCATGCCACATATCGGCGCATAGGGAGATAATGATGCAGTGATGCGAATGAATTTTCCGTTTAACATGGTTTTCAAACACTAGTGATACGTCGAAGGAATGATTTTGTTGTCGTGGAGCCAGGGTCTTCCCAGTATCATGTGGTAGTCTAGATCCTTCTCAATTACCTCGAACCTTACTTTTGACTGGACGGGTCCTACTGAAAGATTCAGGTTGACGTACCCATATGTACTGATTTGATTTCCTTCGAAATCGGTCATTGTAGTGGGTAGTCGCACAACTTCGCTCGGTCGTACCTTGGCCGTCCTGAGTGTCCTGAGAGTAACAACGTTGGAGGACGCTCCTGTGTCGATGAGAGCTCTTGAATTTTACATCCTTGATACGGGCCGTGACGTGTAGGGCCCGGTTGTGTCCTTCCTCTTCCATCATGTCGTCGTCGATAAACGTGATATTGTTGATGGACATCTCTGACGCTTTTTATGTTTCCAAGCGTGAAGGGACCAAGGATGCGCTCAATGCTATTCGATTGATGGCGATGAACGTCTCCATTCGTTGATTTTTTGAAATATGTAAGAGCTCACATAAATTTTCCACCAGCGAGGCCGCTTCCTGGCCTACTGGCTTCTGATTAGTGGTGAAGAGGTTGACTTGAGAGTAATCATCTGGGATGTTAGTCCCCGGTACAGGAATTTCTGGGGTAGGTGAATCGCTCAACTCTGCCGTTAAGATGATGAGAAAGTCCAATATGACGTTAATTGCGTCTTTCATCAGACCCATGTTCTTAGTATGGATCTCCTGAATCCGCATCAAGTAGACCATCCTTGGAACCCCTTTATCGATTGCATTATTGGTCATTGCGTTGGGGGAGGGAACGTCGCCGTTCGCATGAGCGGAACTTGAGGACACGGATCCAGCCCTAAAATCGACCATCTTCCTGAGCTAGAGAAATGTATTCCGAAATTGGTATTGGAACCGAGAGATTGATCTCCCACTGTGGTCGCTAATTGTTTGAGGGTGAAAATGATTTCTGTTGATTTTGGTAATTTCGGGTGTGTTGGTGAGAAACGATTTAAACCCTAAACAATGTACTGCAAGGGAGTACTTTAGATTTGAGAGATCAATCTGTACAAATCCGGCCTAAACCAAGAAATGGCCGTTCCAGACTTGCTTCGGTCACAAATAGGAGGATAATAGGTTGGTTTTGGGGAGGGAAGCGAAGAAAGTGTTGAGACCAGGTTGATTCTGGAAGAGTAGCACGACTTGTATCATAAAATGGGAAGCTAACAGATGGAAAACTAGCAAAATGTTTCTGAGTGTTGTATTGCTCCTGACTGAACTTGTTGTTCGGTGGAAATAGGTAAGACCTATTTATACAAGTCAGAGTGAAATGTACTCTGGTCTCATTAAGGAATGGAATAATTGGTAAGTAAATGGGAGGAGGTGGTAACCGTTAACGCATGGAATTGATGTTCCATAAAAAAAGAGAGTTTCACCATTATTCCCTGTATTTACTAACCGCCTCATCCTTATGACACTTCCTTATGACGGGCGTAGTGTACGCCGCACGCTGTAAACCGCCAAACCAATACCCAAAGTGGATCCCCCAGTTTGTGATATGTGTTGAAGTCTCGTATGTTTTTGTGAAAAATATGTAGCATGTTGTTATTCGTCTGGCAAGTCGAGCTTGAGAGACTTGCTGGCTTGGTGACCTTCCACGGTCGAGATTTTGCATCTTAAGAGAAGAGTGGTTGTTGATTGTCTCACACTTCCGTTGGTTGCATAGGGAAGGCTAGTATGAAAGCACGACAAGGTTGGCATGCCTAGGCGCGGTTTGGGCGTAGCCAAACTAGATTTTGGGTCAAAGGTTACCATGCGTTGTCTGGTAACCTTGGACGGCTAGAATTTTATCCTGGGATTGAAGGGGGACCGTTGATTGTCTCACGCCTTCGTTTTAGTGGCTGCATATGGAAGGCCAGCATGGTGGCACGGCTAGGTTGGCATGCCGTGGGCATGGCATTCCTTGGCGCGGTTTGGGTGTGGCCAAACTTAGGATTTCAGGCCAAAGGTTATCATGCGTTGTCTGGTAACCTTGGATGGCTAGGATTTGATCCTGGGATTGAAGGGGGACCGTTGATTGTCGCACGCCATCGTTTTAGTGGTCGCATAGGGAAGGCCAGCATGGTGGCGCGGCTAGGTTGGCATGCCGTGGGAATGACATTCCTTAGCGCGGTTTGGGTGTGGCCAAACTTAGGATTTCGGGCCAAATGTTACCATGCATTGTCAGGTAACCTTGGATGGCTAAGATTTGATCCTGGGATTGAAGGGGGACCGTTGATTGTCGCATGCCTTCATTTTCGTAGCCGCATATGGAAGGCTAGCATGGTGGCGTGGCTAGGTTGGCATGCCGTGGGCATGCCGTGCCTTGGCGCGGTATGGGAGAGGACAAACTTAGGATGTCGGGCCAAAGGTTACCATGCGTTGTCTGGTAACCTTGGATGGCTAGGATTTGATCCTGGGATTGAATGGGGACCGTTGATTGTCGCACGCCTTCGTTTTAGTGGCCGCATATGGAAGGCCAACATGGTGGCGCGGCTAGGTTGGCATGTCGTGGGCATGGCATGCCTTGGCGCGGCTTGGGTGTGGCCAAACTTAGGATTTCGGGCCAAAGGTTACCATGCGTTGTCTGGTAACCTTGGATGGCTAGAATTTGATCCTGGGATTGAAGGGGGACCTTTGATTGTCGCACGCCTTCGTTTTAGTGGCCGCATAGGGAAGGACAGCATGGTGGCGCGGCTAGGTTGGTACGCCGTGGGCATGGCATGCCTTGGTGCGGTTTGGGTGTGGCCAAACTTAGGATTTCGGGCCAAAGGTTACCATGCGTTGTCTGGTAACCTTGGATGGCTAGGATTTGATCCTGGGATTGAAGGGGGGCCATTGATTGTCGCACACCTTCGTTTTCGTAGCCGCATAGGGAAGGCCAGCATGGTGGCGCGGCTAGGTTGGCATGTCGTGGCATGGCATGCCTTGGCGCGGTTTGGGCATGGCCAAACTTAGGATGTCGGGCCAAAGGTTACCATGCGTTGTCTGGTAACCTTGGATGGCTAGGATTTGATCCTGGGATTGAAGAGGGACCGTTGATTGTCGCACGCCTTCGTTTTAGTAGCCGCATAGGGAAGGCCAGTAAGGTGGCACGTCTAGGTTGGCATGCAGTGGGCATGGCATGCATTGGCGTGTGGGGCCAAGGGTTGGCATAATATTTGGCACATGGTGCGGCTAGCATGTCTAGGGCCAAGGAAAGGTGCGGCTTGGCTTGGCATGCCGTTTGGCACATGGTACGACTAGCATGGATAGGGCCAAGGAAAGGTGTGTATTGGCTTGGCATGTGCGGCCAATGGCTTGGCATGCCGTTTGGCACATGGTGCGGCTAGCATGGCTAGGGCCAAGGCAAGGTGCAACTTGGCTTGGTGTGTGCGGCCAATGGATTGGCCTGCCGTTTGGCACATGGTGCGGCTAGCGTGGATAGGGCCAAGGCAAGGTGCGGCTTGGTTTGTCATGTGGGGCCAATGGCTTGGCATGCCGTTTGGCACATGGTGCGGCCAGCATGGCTGGAATGCCTTGCGCGTAGACGTGGCTAGCACGGTTTGCCACTGGCACAGTGGTGCGGCTGGAATGGCTGGCATGCCTTGGCGCGGAGACGTGGCTGGCTTGGTTTTTCACTGGCACAGTGTCGCGGTTGGCATGGTCGCATGAGAATTTCAGGGTTTTGTACATGTGATGTCAATCAATGTTAGGGTTCTGCCGTGGAACATGATAGATAGAAAGAAAAAGGGTGCCCTGGTAATTCTTACGTAAGCATGCTGATTGATTCGATAAATGTGCTAATGGTCATAATGACGCCATGCCAGATGTGCGGTTTTACGATTTTAACCCTAGGCCAAAAACCACTATCAACAGGTTGATAATTTTTTTCTTAGCCAATGCTTAATCTGTTATGCGAAAAACAATATTTATGCTAGGCTAGGTATTTTTATGATTTTCATACCGAGTCTAAATATTCGGTTGCTTCGTATTGGAAGAACAAGTTCAATTATGTCTGTAGGATCCAAATATTGCAACAACAACACACTTGCGGAATCTTCATTAACAACGTCGCGAAACCGTCGCAAAGTGATTTCAGAAATAACATAACAAATGAAGGTAACGTAAACTTGAAGAAAGTGCGAAGATCTTGCGAAAACTAGAGTGTCTGCGAGATTTAACATTTATACTATTGCGAGGATGTCGCAAGGTAAATCCGAAATTAAGGGAAATATTAGTTGTACATGAGCTGTCATCCACTATGTAAACACTATATAAAGGGGAGAGCAGGAGAGAGAAAAGGGGGGACACTTTTAGTGGGAGAGAGATATTTTTTAGGAGAGAGATTTATTTTCTTTATCATCTTCTTCCCCAAATAATTAGATCTAGAGCTCTACAAAATATCCATTAATGGAGATTCTAAATGTAATTCTTATGTAATTTCAACAATCATAGTGAAGAACCATGGATGTAGATCACATTGATCGAACCATGTAAAAAATCGTTGTGTCCATTTTACAATTTTAGCATTTTTATCTTTATTTTGGTTATGAAATAAGTTTAGATCTAGAAATTATTATCAAGATATGGTGAGGGGTGTAGTGTAGGATTTCCTGCAACCACAAATGCGCTAGAAACAGGGGACCTAATCTTGTTGGTTCAAGAAAGTTTAGAAAAATCGATTCCTGTTGGTGATGAATTCAATTGGATCTATAAACTTTAAGGGAAAAAAGAGAAGGAAAAGCACCAGACAAAGAAAAGAACGATGTAGAACAGCCAACACAATTTCAAAGGATGTATCAGTGGAAATCGAATCAAATTTGTCTCTATAATTTCGCAGGGAAGAATTGCTTTGCAGCGAATAAAAGACTTATCGCAAGGAGCAATCACAAGAAAACAGATCTAGTAAAAACACCAAAGGAAAAAGTTACAGGAGCTATAATCATTATGTCATCAACTCAGGAGAAGGAGGAAGGACGAAGAGGAGTATATAAAGGATATTAAAATGAGAGTAAATCAAACTAATCATGTTGTTCCAACACAAACAAAAGCCAGCACAGCTGGTTAGGTTTGCTGAGTTAATTCAATAAGACAAGAGATCGATTCCCATCTCTCGCAAAATTTTTGCTGCTGCGAAGGATTCCCAAAGATAACCAGTTCATGTTCAGGCCCAGTTTTTCAAAAACCCACTAAAACAAACCAAGCAGGAAACAAGCTTGCGAGAATATGTTGTATATGGAATGTAAGGATGGAGTTATTTGCACAAGAAACCAAGATTGCTAATTCCCATAACACAAACATGTGCGAAGATAATAACTATACTAGGGACGAGGACAAATGAATAACATGTGCGAAGCTCACCCCACTAACACAAACAGAAACTAGAAACAGATGGTCGGGGATTAGGAGTGTGAGTTAGAGCTCGCGTGATCAATTCTCGCTAAGCTCATAATTTTTCACATTTTTTGGAACTGCTTGCTAAAAGAAAGAAAGAATGATAGAGTATCAATATTTCGCAAGCTGAAGTTAGCTCAGATGGTCAGAACTTCATAGTATAAACTAGAGGTTGTGCGTTCGAATTCGCGCACACACAAATTTTTAGCGAATTTTTGAATTAACAAGGGAGAAGATGAGGTCGGGTTTGAGAATGCGGCGTTCATTTCGCGAGGCAGTGGATAGCACAGTTGGTTCCGAGCGAAGAGACCAAACTTGGTGTCGCAAGTTCGAATCCCACCTTCTGCATATTTTTGAACTTCCAAATGCGAAAAAATGGAATAAAGCTATAGCATTGTGTGTTTCCTTCGCAAGCAGCAAGTAGCCCAGATGGTCAAGGGAATACCGAAAGAGATTGGAGTTGCGAGATCGAACCTCACTTCACTCTTTATTTTCAACATATTTTTTACTAGTCCGCTAAGGAGAAGATAATAATAAGAAGATAGCGGTATGGCTTTCTTTCACAAACAAGTCGATCTGGATGGTCGGCGGTGAAGAGAAGGAGTATAATGTCTAGGGTTCGAATCTCCCCATTCGCAAAGAGTTTTTGCACTTCGCAAATGTTTACCTTGCGAACGTTCGCAGCACGAACACTTCGCAGGTGTTCGTTTACTTCAGTCTTTGATAATCTTGTAAGGGTATTTCGCAAGAAGAAAGTAGATGGTTATTTCGCAGAAACACCTCGCAAAGGCAGGGCTAGCATAGTTGGTCAGGAGGCATGAATACAAGCAGAAGGTCGCAGGATCAATTCTTGCTTCTCGCACATTTATTTTTGTTATACGAAATTTCTCACATTGGTATGGTGCGAGAATATGCAAGAGGCAGGTCAAGGGTTCAAATCTCATTTCTCACACTTCTTTTTGCTGCGAGATAATTATATTTTGTGCGACGTTTATACATTTCAAGGATGCTAGCTTCAAAGCAAATCATATACTTCGCAAGAGACAACAACAAAGACAAACCACAAAAGCTAAGTACCACTTTCCTTGAACATTTTACTTATATAGAAAATAAAAGATTTTTGATTTGATTACGAAAAAGCGATTCAATCGCAAGATTACAAATATTACTAAGATTTCAAGATTATAAAGACTTCAAAATTACAAAGATTTCTAGATTTCACAATTACAAAAACCCAGAAAATTCAATTTATATATTTCTCTAGAATATTTCTTTTATGGACAATAAAAGATTTTGATTTGAATTACAAAACGCGATACGATCGCGAGAATTATAAAGATTTCACAACTACAAAGATTTCAAGACTATAATGTATTACAATTTCTCTTGAATATTTACTATACTTCAAATGATATGATATTATGAGAATGAATGAAAGAAATGACAGAAATGAAAGAATGAGTGAAGGAAGTGACAAAAATGAAGGAATGAATGAAAGGATGGATGAAAGAATGAAGACGTGCGATAATTTCGCAGAGATAATGGAAATGCGATAATTTCGCAAAGATAATGAGAAGAGATAATCAAAAATAAATGAGTGAGTGAATGGGACGAACCTTTATGGCGTACACCCTAGTTCGCGAATGATATTTCGTAAGAGGCAAATGTAAGACCTAAAGTGCGTCATATAAGGGGGTATCTCTTGACATGGCTCAGGGAAAAGGTTACACCGCTCCTAGAACCTGAGTCATGGAGATTTGGGGCCCATGAAAGCCTATCCGGGAGAGATACCTTGGATTTCCAACTATATATATAAGGTTATACCACTGGTTGGACGCTTGAGGGTCTCTTCCAAGGAGTCGATGTATGACCAAGGCGCCGAGGTACACGGTTGAGTCAAGAGTGCGGGGAGCGTTGGAGCTTCTTTACCACTCTTGACAAGTCTTGGCACATGCTTTGCACTCGGCCGAAGAAAACTCCACTTAGGGTGCGATCTCGTAACCATAAGGCCTATAGGTATAAGGGATAAGAGGTTGCGAAAACAAGCGCTGCTGTTAAGACCGGATGGGAGGAGCTAGTCTTGTATGGCCGATGTACGCCTCCTTGAAGGGGCAACCAGGGAGATGATAAGGGCGGCACCCTCCATTAGGGAGCTGATAAGTGTCTTAAGACGCAAATGTCATGAGGCTTTATTTTCGTAAGAAAATCTAGGCTTGTCATATTTGTGCGATGATCCTGAAGAGTCAATAATACAAAAGACAAATATAAGACGAGATCAATGGGTCTTTACATGAAAGTGTAAAAACGTCCTGCGATTTCGTCGCAAGGCTAACAATGTCATGGGGCTTTATGTTTGCAAGAATATTTAGGCCTGTCATATTGTCGCAATAATGAGGGGTGGCAAAATAAGACCTTTAACTAGGAATGCGAAATAAGACCACACAAGAAAAATGATAAGGAAAGACCAATGGGTCATTACATGAAAATGTAAAGACGTCCTGCGATCTTGTCGTAATGACAAAATTCAACATAAACATTTTGAATGTAGGTAACCGAGATCTTTCATCGCAAGAAAAAGATTACATGATAAGCTTAAGAGCTTGAGAAAATGATTAAATGATAAGCTTGCGAACATATACATGATAATGAGATGAGGCAATGCAAATGCCACACACTTGATATTATGATCATATTATTATGCGATACTAATAGTGCAGGAATAAGAAAAGATGAAGCACAAGTAAGAACTTGCGAGAAACAATAAATATGCAAAGAGGAATGCATATACTAGAGACAAAATCGAGAGAAATGAAGAATGGAAGCGATTTAAAGCTACATCAATTTTAGAGCGGCAAAATGAGCTAAGTAACACAAACATTAGCTATACATTGCAGTAGATAAACATTCTCATCATACAAGCATCATACTCGCATCATGAAAGCATCGCATAAGCATTTCATGGCATAAACATCGCATACACATTTCATAACATAATCATTACATAAGTATTATATTCGCACAAGTATTTTACAAAACTTCGCAGAGTTATTCAATTTCACGAATTATTCGAAATTTAAGGATTCTTAATTTTCGCAGAATGTGATTATTTCGCAAGATGTGATTATTTCGCTCAATTATTTCTCGCACTTATAAACAACTTGAAGAGATTATATTAGCGCAAAGCATGAGATATAGGCAAGATGAGAATGAAGAAACAACTCGCTCATTCAACATTTTCTTAAGAATTCTACCCTCATAGATAAAGAACAGAGGCAACTATGGATAACCAAGAAAATATTTAATGTTCTTTATCTTCTCGGCAAGAATCATTTCCAAAGAAGGGGTTCACCAATGAACAACAAGAATCATCACCAAAAATGGAGTAATAATTTCATATGAATAGAGGCAATATTTACTACTCTTATTCAAGGATAAATACTTCTTATACTTCAAGGATTAATACTTCTTATATTTCATACTTCTAATTTCGCATGATTAATTCGCAATACTTCTTATTCGCAATCAATGATGGATATTTCTTATATTTCTTCAAGGATACTTCATACTTCATATACCTCTTCAAAGATACTTTATACTTCACATACTTCAAGAAATAATACTTCTTATTTTCGCAAAGCTTCGGAACTTCGCAAAAGAATAGAGGCAAGTACGTACTTTTCAAGTCCAGTATTCTTTCGCTCGTTCCTTCATCAACAAAGATCAAAGACTACTACAACAACAGATTTTTTCTTAAAGATCGCTCTTCAAGCAATATTCAAGAAAAAAGAGGCAAGATGTAGGATCCAAATATCGAAACAACAACACACTTGCGGAATCTTCATTAACAACGTCGCGAAACCGTCGCAAAGTGATTTCAGAAATAACATAACAAATGAAGGTAACGTAAACTTGAAGAAAGTGCGAAGATCTTGCGAAAACTAGAGTGTCTGCGAGATTTAACATTTATACTCTTGCGAGGATGTCGCAAGGTAAATCCGAAATTAAGGGAAATATTAGTTGTACATGAGCTGTCATCCACTATGTAAACACTATATAAAGGGGAGAGCAGGAGAGAGAAAAGGGGGGACACTTTTAGTGGGAGAGAGATATTTTTTAGGAGAGAGATTTATTTTCTTTATCATCTTCTTCCCCAAATAATTAGATCTAGAGCTCTACAAAATATCCATTAATGGAGATTCTAAATGTAATTCTTATGTAATTTCAACAATCATAGTGAAGAACCATGGATGTAGATCACATTGATCGAACCATGTAAAAAATCGTTGTGTCCATTTTACAATTTTAGCATTTTTATCTTTATTTTGGTTATGAAATAAGTTTAGATCTAGAAATTATTATCAAGATATGGTGAGGGGTGTAGTGTAGGATTTCCTGCAACCACAATGTCAGAAGAAAAAAATCCCAGCCGACCCAAGACTGAGATTTACTAAAAATTATAAGTTTTGGGATTCATACTAAAGTATTTAAAAATAAAATGAATTTGTCAAGAATAACAAATTTAGATTTGATGGACTATTATTTTTGGATTCAATGACGATTAAAACGTTTAAGGTTTTTGGAAGAAGAGAAAAAAAACGGGGGAGAAAAAGATCTAATTTAAGTTTCTTTGTTTTTTATTTTGAATCAGAAGGAACAAGTAAATTTGACTTGTCTTTATTATTTTATTATTTTGAATTAGATGAAGGTTTTAAATGAAAGGGTAACTTAGTCATTTATTGCCACCAGGACACCCCTTGTTTCTATATACAATGGATTACTTAATCACAAAATGGTCCAAAAAGGTGAAGAAGCCCCCAAGAAAATAATTCTATGAATTAGAGTCTTCTGACACACCATCTTTTACAGAATGGAATATTAGCACGGTAAACCAACTATTTAGTTTTAATCACAGTCTTCATCATACTACAAAGGCTCTACATCGGAAGAAACTAAGCATCATTTATCAACAAGAAGTCAGAGAACAATAAGTTGTTGTACACAGCCGAAAAAAAGTCGTTTTATTTTATTGTGATCTGGCAACAAACTAGTAATTGCAAAACCCATACGCATTGAAGAGCTTTCAGTCATAGATGTTACTAAGTTTGTACTACAATTGTACAAACTGAGATATCAAGGAAAAGAAAGTCGGGAGCGCTCTGCTTGCAACAAATGCATCCCCTTATACTGACAAATTCTCAAATCAAACTTCACTTTTAGGAATTTGAATTCCAACTGGTCGGTTGTCAATCCGTCAAATATAATTTCACTTTCTCAATCAACTAGATATAAATATAGTATGCGATAAGAAAGAGTTCGTATCCACAGAGAGGCTTTCGTTGTTATAAAATTTCAGTTTCTAAGTAACCACGGGGTATGTTTGTTGTATATTAGCAAATAAAAGTAATTGAAAGCAAAGTAAATAGTTGGAATTATCAATAAGGAGAAGATATGGGTCACGGGATAGTATCATTCACAAACATGTATTTTCATCAATGATTAGAATTGGTATTTTAATCTCGTATTTACTAAAAGTCCTAGGATACCTTGATCGCAAGTATAACCCGTTAATTCCTTGTTTTCATCACAACCACATTAAAAGATGCATATGTGATTTCTTCTTAGAAAGCAACCTAAAGTGTAAAAGCACAATTAAGTTTAACCCCCTAAAAGCAATAAGTTCTACGGAATAAGACTAATCAATGCAAACGAATGTGTAAAAGCACTAAACGTTTTAACAAAAGTTATGATTCACTTGTGACTAGTAGGATATATCACTACAAGCACTACCCACAATTATGCTACTTAGAATCAGGGATAAACAACTTTTTCGTATTGAAAACCCTAATATAGCTCTAGAGATGAATGCAAATCGGATTGATTCGGACTCAACCTAACAAGTTTTCAAATCTTATAACACTATTAATTGTGAATCACAAACAATAATTACTTGAGACAAAACTAATTCATTGAATCAAAAGCATGTTGAGAAATCAACTTTTATCCCATAACCAATAAGATGTTTAGCTACTCATAGCTATGGAGTTCATCATAATCAATATTCAATAATAAAATAATGATGAAGAAGAACAAAAGCAAACCCTAGAAGCGTAAACAAAACGGCTCTCCAAAATTCCAAGAATAATATTTTATAAGTTGTAGAAGACCTTCCCTTTATAGCTTTTCTCCAACTTCTAAAATTAGGTCTAATCTTCAAAGTCCATTAGATGAAAATCCACCAAGCCCATAAGAAGGAGAAACCCATGTAGAAAATATGACCCAAAAGTGGTCATTTGGAAATCTGGTATTGTGGCGGGAAATCGGCGGGAAAAGTCACCGGAAATCGGTTCGGTGGCCAAGCAAAGTCCGCCGATCACGGGTTCGGTGAGTCAAATCGGTCGGGTCAACGCCGGAGTCAACTCGGGTCAAGTTCTTGAGTCAAACCGAGTTAGATCATGAGTCGAGATGCATGTCGGTGACTAGCGGGTAACTAGGCTGAGTTGGGTCTTGAGTTGTTGCAATCTTGCACAGCCACTCCGTGTTGCACCAACATGGCGCTTCACTGCCACTCTCATTGTACTCACTATTTCCAATTTGTAGCTTCCATTCAATCAATGCACAAACCCTTACTTGCCATATCTGCAATGCCCTTTCCTCCTTTTCAACACCACCAGTGCCTCCTGCAGCTTCAACAGCATCCATGCTGCCGCACTAACATCAGTTCTTCCATCCTTACCTCGAGCCATTCCGCCTGTAGCATGTATCATTTCAGTCAAGCCTTCACAAGCATTCACTCCAGCTCCTATTGCACTGCCTCATTCCATGTCCTCTGTAACAGCACCTGACCTGCAGTTGCAACTCCATAACCTGCAGCTACAGCCCCTACTCCGCTCTGCCATCTTGCAATCGCAGCGAGTCAATCTCGATTCCGCCTGCTCTTGCACAACTGCAACTCCAATCCCAGCTGCTACTCCATACACAGCACAAGTCAATGACCTGCAACTCCACTGCAATATCAGCTCAACTGAAACCTGTCACAAGACCCTATCACTGCAATAGCCATACTTTCATACCCTGCAATTCAGCTACCGATAGCTCATCCATCCACTCACACCAGCCAATTCACATTGCGTCTCAGCTCCATTGCTCATCCCCAGACACTAATCATGAACTCTACTACAGCCGCATTGCCATTCATCATTGCAGTACCAATTACAAAATCACGCCAAATCCAGCTTCTGGCAGTTGCTCTGCAACTCCAATTCTTGCCTTCTCTATATGCAGCAACTACACAATAACCTCAGCCAACCCATTGTTTCTCTGCCATACCACCAAGCTCTCCGAATACATCAGCTACACTTCAATTATAACTCCACCTAGCATTCTACACTTCACCCACATCATCACAGCATCTATGGGTCTCTATCCCTATCGTCTCAATCTTAATCACTCCCAAACTGTCACAACCATTGCCAATATCTAATCAGCTTCATTCTCTCAGGTCATTAACAGCTGCACCTTCCTGTAACACAATCCACCAGCACCATTTCATTTCATCATTCCTTCAACTCAGAGCCCATTAGCTAGACCAACTATTACCTCCATCACAAAACTGCACTCAACACCGCTCTGCAAGCCCAAGCACCAGTTCCATATCCACCCCCAAACATTGCCTCACTGCACTGGAACCACCATAGCTGCACATCATTCACCTGAGTCATAAACATCTGACCAGCTCAATTCCCTGATTTATATTTTGAGAACAACAGCTCCACTCTGCCATTTCAGGTTCAACTTCACCTCAGAGCCACCTGAGCTGCAAGCTCTGTCTCCCTGCTTTGCATTTTTTTGAGCCACAGCACTTTCTCATCCATAATTACCACTAGAAACTCGATCTCGAGATACCACATCCAGCACCAACATAATCTCCACCTTCATCTGTGTCTCATCAATTTGTCGACCAAATCCCTAAATGTGTTCTTCAAGAGCACCAACATAGCAAATTCCCATCTTAATTCTACCATCATTTCCATCAATCTTTGCTTCAGATTTATCATATCCATCAAACCCATAACAGAAATTCGAACCACTCACTGCCAATCAGTCATAGCAACTTCACCTGCTTCTATACCTTCTCGATCTTCTCTCGATTTCATCTCAGTCACTAACTCGAACCATCAATACCCGATTCAATTTCTCGAACTCTTCTCAGTGATTATCAACAGCACCAAAATCACTCAGTTCCGAACCCTAGATCGAACCACCACAATCGAACTTATCTTGTTCACCTAATTGCTCAATTGACTCTTCATTGAAAACCACTTCGACCGATTTGTGAGTAAAACGGCAGCCAGCTCTCTTCTTCTCTCTATTTCTGAATCCCAGATGGGAAAATGATTGAGAATCATTTTCTATGATTTTAGGTGTGGTGTAAGAAATTAGGTTGGATATAACCACCCAAGTGAAGTAGATAAGGGGTTACCCAGAAATAACTCTAGGCACCCAGAAATAGGAAAAGGGCCCCCAGTTCTTGTATGGCTTGTCGGTTTCGCGGAACCGACTGCCTATTCACTTCTTTGCTCACCCTTAGCTAGCTTCGCTCGCCTGTGAATTGGTCTTTCCGCTCTTTTTCACTTTAAATGGGTGATTTCTTCTCCTTTTGCTTCGTGCAACTCCAGAGTACCTAATAACTCAAAACACACATAAAGTACATAATTCACAAGAAAAATAGCAAAGAAAGCGTAACTACTAGATAGTAAATACGGTGTATTCTACACCTATCAGATTCCCCCACACTTAGACTTTGCTAGTCCTCGAGCAAATCAAACAAAACAATAAAATACAACAACTCCGTGTCGTCGAGGCTACGGTCACTTTTAGCATAAATAACAAGCCTTTAAACCCCAAGGCGTCCCTAGTGGACGAGTTATAGTCTCGTGAGGGTTTACTAGAGATATACCCACAAAACATATTTTTCCAACTTACTAGTTCTCCGTAATGATAGTATCCAACGCGCTAAGAAGACATAGAGATTCTGCACACTAGTCATAAGAAGTTAGACACATAAATGAACACAATCTCATTCTTAAAAGTTGAGAGAGAAGTAACCATCCCTTCTCGACTAAAATTCGAGTTCGGAGTGATCAAAAGTCTCGACTCTGCCTCACAAGAAAGGATTTTATGAAATTTCTCTCAATAATAAACAGCTTTTTATGGGTCACACATGTGTCCAGGTTGGAATGAAGAGAGAATCCTGCGACACGTTGAATGGTAGGAAGGCAAAACCCTCCGAAATATTTTGAAAACCCACATCTTTTATATATTTTTGAAAACCCATTTTTCTGACGATCTCTTCGAAAGGAAATCAACCATTTAACGAAGGTGGGAATATGCTTACTTACCTTGTTATCCATTCGGCGTGCAGCTAGCACCACTCTCACAACATCCATAGAAACGTCTTCGGTCTTCTATCGGTGTCTTCATCTTCGTCTTCGGTCTTCAACTCTTGATGATAACTCTCGAACTTCGTAGAATTTTGACAATATGATTCTTTCCCTCAAATTCCTTGTCGCTTGAAACTTCATTGTAGATATTCCTTCTTCCCATAGGCTTTATTGAAAGAATACAAAAATGAAAAACTATACAAACCAATTTTTTTTTTTTCTTCTTTTTTTTTTTTTTTTTTTTTTTTTTTTTTTTTTTGAGACAAGAGAAAGTAAAATACAAATAAAATAAAAAATGTAAGTACAATGCCATGGTGTAAGTACTTTACCGCTTGATTCCTCACAACTTATATGTCTTGATATCATAGACTTCTCGAATTCTCATCCTTAATAATTTCCACTCTTGTAAAAATTTTGCTCCCTGTTTTGTTGCTTTACTCAAATCTGAAATCTGCCCATTATTGTACTGTTGCTTGTAAACCTCGAACGTGTTCAACTTTCCTTCAAATTTGTGATGCTCCTCTTGTTGATGATGATGGTGTTTCTATGGACCTGTTGGTGTAGAGAGAGATAAGGTGGATGGTGCTAACTGCGTGTAGGATCATAATATCGCAATGCATAGGGCTCGCGAGATCAATAAACGACAGTACCGCGAGGGAGTCGCAGGAAACTAAAATAGACGACGCAATGGGAAACGACACACAAAACAACTAAAAGACATGGAACTCCGAGCGAGGGTTAAGAAGTGTCGCGAGATTGAATAGTTGTACACTGGCGACACTTCGCGAGACATTCCCGAAAATAAAGGATAGCTTAGCTGTCATCCACTATGTATTACCCTATATAAAGGGTTGAGTGAGTCTGTTGTAAGGGGAGATCTTTTTGGAATTGTTGCGCAAGTCAGTAGGAGAGAGAAAGTTTAAGAGTGTTTAACTTGCTAAGTGTAATTCTACTTTCCCTGTGTAGATAACTCATGAAATTAATCAATAAACATTCTCAATTATGCGACTTTCAATGAACTAATTAACCAAAATATAGTGAGGGGTGTAGTGTGGGAAAACTCCGCTACTACATATGCGCTAGAAACAGGGACCTAATCTTGTTGGTTTAGGAAAGAAAATCGCAATTAAAGTTGTTTAGATCAAGAAAATGAGAAAGGAAACTCTTAGATCGGGATGAAGCGGAGAAGAAGATATGGCATACAAAGACGAGTATGAGAGTAATGGCTAACAAATTTCATGAAAATATCAGAGGAAGGATACACAAACGAGATTTTGAAGGAAAGAAGATTACAGATCGAGAAATAACGTCACCTTTGAAAGATTGGGAAAAGCAAGAGATAACATTCACGGCGGAGGAAATATCAAAAGAAAACTTGGATCACATGTCTCCACTGGTGATTGCAATAAACGTGAATAAGGAAAAAGAGAAATCGGAGAATACGATGAAAACATGGGTGATGAATGGAGTTTTAATCGATACGGGAGTCCGGTAAACATCATGTTCTATCACGCCTACAAAAAGATGGGATATAAAGATGAAGATATGATTTTCGCGGCATACAATATTCAAGGTTTTGGTAAATCCATAACGAAAGTTAAAGGGGAGATAAAAATACGTATTCCGTTAGGAGGAATTGAAACACAGGTGACATTGAGTGTGGTGGATATGGAATCAACATACAACATGTTGCTAGGAAGACCATGGGTACATGCAATAAAAGCTGTGGCGTCGACGCTTCATCAACGTATCAAATTCCCTACACCAACCGGAATCGGCGAGATCGGAGGGACGCTGCCAAAGGAAGAATATATTATCAAAGTGAAGTAAAATGTTGCGAGGAACAAATAAACAAGCGAAAGAACATATCAAAATACCGCAAAAAGATGGCGAGGGCGGTTAAGAAAGAAGAAGAGTTCAGAGTTTACATGATCAAAGCGAAGGAAGGAAAAGGAATACCTAGCGAGACTTCGGGAGAAGAAAATGATCCCATGAAGGAACCGAAAGGACCAACCCCTATGGGAGAACCGAAGGCCGATTACGTCGCGGCGAGCAAACCAAAGAAGTGAATATTGGAACTAAGGGAGAACCCAAGATGCTAAAGATTGGAACTAACATGGGAGCGGATGAAGAAGAAAGAACGTCATGGTCTGCATTGCGAGATTATAAAGATATCTTCGCGTGGGATATGGATGAAATGCAGGTATAGATCCATCGGTAGCTTGTCACAAGTTGGAAATTGATAAAAAGGTAAAGCCATTCAAACAAAGAATTAGAAAGATAGCAACAACATATCACCCCGGATAGAAGAAGAGTTGCGAAGATCTTTGGACGCAGGAATCATCGACAAGCAAAATATCCCGAATGGATAGCGAATATGGTTATAGTTCCAAAGAAAAACAAAGGAATAAGGATTTGCATTGATTTCACTTGATTTAAATAAAGCCTGCCCAAAAGACAGTTTTTCCATTGCCAGATATTCCCAGTTGGTCGAATCGGCGGCGAGGAATGAAAGGGTATCCTCATTTGGATGGGTACAAAGGTTACAACCAGATCCCACTCGCCAAGAGGATCAAGAGCATCTCTGCTTTCTTTGCTCCAAGAGGATTATCTTGCTATACTAAAATGCCATTCGGTTTGCGAAATCTTTGGGCGACGTATCAAAGGATGGTAGAAGAGGTATTTGCCGAATGGATACATAAAACACTTGGAAGTCTATGTAGATGACATGCTAGTAAAAAGTAAGAAGGCGAGAAGATCACGTGCGAGACACGAAAGAAATTTTTGAGCAAATGAGGCGTTTCAACATCAAAGTCAACCCAGAAAAATGTACCTTCGGAGTTGCGTCGGGAAGTTCTTGGGTTACATTGTATCAAAGGAAGGAATACACGTTGACCGGAGAAAGTAAAAGCGATTCGCGACATGCCGAGCCGTGACGGAAAAGATGTTCAAAAGCTAAATGGATTGTTAGCATCATTAGGAAGGTTCATCTCGCGGTCGTCGATAAATGTAAACATTTTTTTCAGTGTTCTAAAAAGGGATCAAAATTCGAATGGACGGACGAATGTGAAAAGGCTTTACAAGGAATTAAGGAGCATTTAATGGATATATCCATTATGCAAAAGGCGAACACGGGGAGGAATTATTAATATATCTCGCGACAACTTCGCACGCCTTAAGTGCGGTTTCTACTAACGGACGCAGGAGTGGAAAAACCAATCTATTATATCAAGAAAACTTTTAATGCCGCAGAAAGAAATTATTCAAAGATTGAAAAACTAATCCTAGCGTTAGTCTATGCGTCATTTAAACTTCGCATATATTTTCAAAGCGCATACGGTTAGGGTGGTAACAAAGGTACCAATTGAGTCGATAATGAAAAATTCAAAAAAGATCGGGAAGAATCGAAAGATGGAATGCTCAAATAAGTCATTGCAAACTCAAATATGAAATATTATCTTCAACTAAGTCACATCGTCATGAGACTTTTTTGTGAAATTTCCCTTGGAGGAAGATGAAGCGGTGGATGAAATGATGGATGTAGAGGAAGAACATGGAGACCCAAAAGATTTGTTAAGCGAGCCAAACCGGTGGGAAATATTAGTGGATGGATCATCAAATGGAGAAGGTAAAGGAGTGGGAATTGTTATGATTTCGCTTTAAGGCAATAAGTTAGCTTTTGCTTTTAGATTGGAATTTGAGTCTACCAATAATGAAACGGAGTACGAAGCCATAATACATGCTTTACGATTTGCAATAGAAATGAAATCGAGAGTGTGAGAATTACAGCGACTCGCAATTGGCAATTCGTCGGATAACGAAAAAAATATGCTACAAATGATCCATCCCTACGAAAATACGAGAAACTTGTAGAAGTGTTGTCGACAGAATACCGAAAATAAAATGGAGGCACATATCAAGGAGAGATAACAGACTCGCAGACGCTTTTGCCTTTATATCGAGTATGATGACAGACCCAATCGAGGAATATCAAAATACGAGGCGCTATCGGCGCCATCAATTAATAAAGAAGAGGAACAAGAAGCGAGATATAATGATGGTGGTAGATGAGATGCAACGTCGCGAGGAAGATTGGAGAATAGAACTTCACGCATATTTAATGAAAGGCGAGATACCAAGAAATAGATTGGAAGCACACAAGTTAAAGAGCCGAGCAACAAATTATGAATTGCGAGATGGCGTGCTTTATCGGCGTTCTTTTGATGGACCTTCGCTTCGATGCCTGACAAGGAAAGAGGGAGAAACCATATTGAAGATGCTGCATAGTGGGGATGCAGGAAATCATAGCGGTGGAAGATCTTTGGCATACAAGGCAAAGACGCAGGATATTATTGGCCATATATGCATGAGGATGCGAGAGCAATAGCCGGGAGCCAGCTGCGAAGATTGTCAAAGACACGGAAAAGATACATGCACCAGAGCACAATTAAATTCTTCAAAAAGTGTGTGGCCTTTTGGAAAATGGGGTTTAGATATTGTGGGACCATTTTTACCAGGAACTGGACAAAGGAGATACTTAATTGTCGCAACGGACTATTTCACAAAATGGGCGGAGGTGAAAGCGGTCCAGCACATTCGTGATAAAGATGTTTTTACTTTCATATTCGAAAATATCATATGCAATTTGGGATTCTGGTTGGTATCGATAATGGGAAGCAGTTTGAAGGGCAAAATATAGAATTGCTGCTCAATGCATTTCAGATAAAATGTGGAAAATCGACTCCATTATATCCACAAGCTAATGGCCAAGCGGAGGCGACAAACAAAACAATTGCCGACATATTTGAAGAAAAAGTTGGAAGGACATAACAAAGGATGGTGCGAACAAGTACCCAATGCGGTATGGGCCTATAATACAACTAGAAGAGAAGCCACAGGAATGTCCCCTTTTGCCTAACTTATGGAGTTGAAGCAAGTACTCCCAACGAGAGGTTGTGATTCCGACAACCAAAAGAGAGGTCAGGAGAGAAAATCTTAGCGCAGTAATATTCTAGTCAAGTTGGATGAATTGGAAGAAAAAACGAGAAAAAGCCTTGCGACACATGGAGAATTACCCGTTTAAGACTGGCTAGAGAATATAACAAGCGTGTAAAAATACGTGAGTTCCAACCGGCGACTTGGTGTTGCGAGAAACCCCAATATATCAACGTGAAAACGGAGGCAAACTGGCGAGAAAATGGGATGGACCTTATATCATCAAAGAGATAGTTGGTACAGGGGCATATAGATTGATGGACCCCGAAGGAAGAGATGTGGGACAAAAATTGGATAGACCATGGAATAGGTTATATCTAAAGAAATATTACCCGTAATAATGGGAAAGGAAAAAGGAATCAAGATGAAGTAATTCTTCGCGGATATTTGCGACATTCAAAGAAATGCGAAAGAATCCGCGAAGATCTCGCGAAAAGAATAACAAAAAAGCCATGCATGGCTTAACAAAACAACAAGAGATAAGGAATGATTAAATGAATAAATTGGCGAGTATCTCGATAAAATAGCAAATGATGAAGAATAATTAAAAAGAATGAATGAATGGGACGAACCTTTATGGCGTACACCCTAGTTCGCGAATAACATTTCGTAAGAGGCAAATGTAAGACCTAAAGTGCGTCATATAAGGGGGTATCTCTCGACATGGCTCGGGGGAAGGTTACACCGCTCCTGAAGCCCTCGGGTCATGGAAATTTGGGGCCCATGAAAGCCTATCCTAAGAGGTACCTTGGATTCCCAACTACATATGTAGGTTATACCCTGGTTGGGCGACCGAGGGTCTCTTCTTAGGAGTCGTGTATGCTCAAGGCGCCGGGGTACACGGTTGAGCGAGTGCCTGGATGGATGAACCTACCCTGGCCATTCTTGGCAAGTCTTGGCATATGTTGCACTCGCCCGAAGAAAACTCCACTTAGGGTGCAGCCTCGTAACCATAAACCATATAGGTATAAGGGATAAGAGGCTGCAAAACAACTTGGTTGTTGTTAAGACCGGATGGGAGGAGCTAGTCTTGTATGGCCGATGTTTCGCCTCCTTGAAGGGGCAACCGGGGGAGATGATAAGGCGACGCTCTCCATTAGGGGGTGTCAAAACAGACGCAAATGTCATGAGGCTATGTTTTCGCAAGAGAATTTAGGCTTGTCATATTTGTGCAATTATCTGTGAGAGGCAATAATACTAACGCGAAGGTAAGGCGAGATCAATGGGTCTTTACACGAAAGTATACGGACGTCCTGCGATTTCGTCGCTAGACGGCAATGTCATGGGGCTTTATGTTCGCAAGGATATCTAGGCCTGTCATATTGTCGCAACTAAAACATCCTGCAGAGGCAAAAATACTTGGAAAATGATAAGACAAGATCAATGGGTCTTTACATGCAAGTGTAAAGACGTCCTGCGATTTTGTCGCAAAGAAAGGTGGCAGGGGAAGACCTCTAATTAGGGAGGTCTAACTCGGAAGACCACAAAAAATTGATAAGGCAAGGTCAATGAGCCATTGCATGAAAATGTAAAGGCGGTCTGCGACCTTGTCGCCACAAGAAGAGATAAAATAAAGACTACCGAAATGATAAGACGAGAAAAGTAGGTTTCTTCACTCATGGAGATGCTGCGACCTCGTCGCAATCTGAATCGATATTAATGAAGAATACAATGCAAAGATGATGATGACTGAGTAAAAATCATTTCATAAAAATGTAAGCGAATAAGCTTGCGAGATTATAGTCATAATTAAGAAGAAGAAAATAAGAGGATTATCCAACAAGGGATTTAATCTATCAAAACAAACAGATAGTTGTAGCAAGAGTTATCAAACAGTTAATTCTCTACATCAATTTTATCGTCTTCACCAATTACTTTCTCAGCTTCACCTTCGCCAGTTAATGGACGTTCTTCGAAATATTTTCGGCATCTTTATTCTCGCTTGATTGGTGGATTCTCATCGAAAACTTTTCGATCGGATCTTTGTCGATAACTTCGGTATTAGCGACATCTTCGCCGCCGCTTTCGTAGTTATAATCACTATCGGGAGAATCGGGGACTTCATCATCACTTACTTCCAAAGGATCAACATGTATAGGGGCAAGGGAGTTAGACAACAAAATGTCATTCACAAGGACTTGACTTTGAGAGAGAATTGACGAAGCAACGCCTTTTGATGATTCTTACTATCTATGTCTTTACAAGAAGACATATAATCAAATCTTCGCTCCGCACGGTCGCGAGAACGAGCAAGATGCGAGGAGAGTAGTCCATTCTCCTTGCGAATTTTAGAATAATCGACACGAGGGTGGAAATGGTGGAGCGAAGCTTTCTCTGGACTACGCATAACAAATAAACAAGATCGGAGAAATTTCTTATCGAACATTATTGGCATTGTTAGGGTAGTAAAGCATTCATGGAATAAACACATAAATTAAGATAGTCAAATGACTTGACTACCTTCCTTTTGAGAAGAAAGATGTTGAATTAATGCCGCGAAATTATTCCCCAAGCGGTCCATAACATCATCAAATGAATCTCCCACTAAACCTTTCAATCGAGATCGCAAATTCTTTTCATTGGAAACAAGTATGGAGTTTTCATTCGCCAGAGTAGAGTTGGATTTTTCTAAATTGATACACTGTTCTTGAAATTGCTTCGCTTTCACACTCAATGTTATTCTACCTTGAATAAGTTTATCTCTCTCGGCAGTAATTTCTTCAAGTTGATTTTTCAAAGTATGTTTAGCTTGTTCGTGTTCCTCACATAACTTTTGACAAGCATCATACTGCTGCGAATAGTTCGCCACCTTATTAAGCAAAGAACGTTTCTCTTGCGAAAGAGTTCGATTCTCATCGATAAAGTTTGCAACTCCAAATCGATTTGGTCAAAGCATAAGAGAGGCGAGATAAATCATTACTTAACAAGTCTTGCTTTTGCGATAAATCAAAATTCTCTTTCGACAAATTATTTATTTGATCAGCTGCATAAGTGTGAAGATTATCTAGGAGATTATATTGTTCCATCCAACCATCTCTCTCAACTCGAACTTCTTCAACAATGGACTCCATCTGATATATCTCCATTATTCGTTTCTGGTTTAATGCTTGGAGGGCGAACAAGGGTTTGAGTTGTAAAAAAAAAAAAAAAAAAAAAAAAATGGAGGGACGGCAAAAGCATACCTTTTAATTCCTCATTCTTCTTGCGAAGGTTATCACGATCCAAATGAGAGGTTGTGAAATTTCTGATTTTCAAGGTGAAGATTATTGCACTTCGCGGTCATAACTGGAGATCATCCTTCACTTACTAATTTCTTGAACCAAAGACGCTTATAGACCTTATCAGACCAAGGTGCTTACTTAAAATCTCGCAGACGTTGGATTTGATAGGATCAGCAGAAGCTTTCTTGGCATCATTTACAAGATCTGAAAGAACCTTAAAAGCCACATCTATACCCTCCAAGTTTTCCGCCGTTAGAGGAATTTGCTCTACCAAAAAAGATGAGTCATCCTTTGTCAAAGGAATTTCATGAGAAGAGGAAGTTTCAGGGAGAGAAGTGATTGGAGAAATAGTAGGGACATTGATAGCAGAGGGTGATATACCATCGTTTGTAGGAGGACAGTTGTAAGGAACTTGGTCTATGAGGAGTTGAGGCATAGGAATATTATCTTGCGACGACTTCGCAGCAGGAGATGAAGGTGTGAATGAAGGAAATGGAACACTGGGAGTAACAGGCTTGGGTTGGCGAAGCCTTTTTAGGAGTTCTCACAAGTATTTCCATCATCCTCTGCGAGTAACAAGTTAAATAAGAAACAGAGGCAACAATATATTGTTCGTAAAAAGAAATGTTTCTTAAATACCTTGTCACTCGCAGGCTTTCTTTTGTTAACCCTAGATTTTACTCGCGAAGTAGGCATTGGCTGCGTAATAAATTCTTGTTGCGAAGAAGGTTTTGATGGCGAGCCCAAAGAAAGAAGAGGGTCCTTCACGGTATATCTGGTTTTGGGTTGGTTTTTGCTAAACAACAATGGCGGAAAAAGAATTATGAAGTTAAGCATACCAGTGTGATTTCAACAAGAAAAACTAATTTCAAAGCAATCAACCACAAGATTAAACTAGATATGGCAAGATTAACAAACCTGGATGCCATGAGAACAACAAATAGGATGTAGCAGAAGAAGAGAAGAGTATGAAGAAGGAAAACAAAGAGGCAAACACTTGCGAATGATTACGAATGATGAAGAAGAGGAACACTTGCAGACGATGAAAAAGATGAAAGAGAAACTCTTTCACAAGGAACACCCCTATAAATAGATAAAGATATTACGACCGGATAACATTAAATGCACCGGTAAAAGAGGTAAAAATAGACACGTGTAAATGGTCACCATTAAATCCAGGGAATTTTAATGGGAATTCGAACATCGCACAACATATTTCCTAACAAGCGAGAGGAACTTGCGAAATTGATTATTTTCCATAACTCATGAGGCAAGAAATGCCACTTCATATATACAGAGAAACTTCGGAACTTCGCAAAAGAATAGAGGCAAGTACGTACTTTTCAAGTCCAGTATTCTTTCGCTCGTCCCTTCGTCAATAAAGACCAAAGATTACTACAGCGACAGATTTTTCCTTTAAAAATCGCTCTTCAAGCAATATTCAAGGAAAAAGAGGCAAGATGTAGGATCATAATATCGCAATGCATAGGGCTCGCGAGATCAATAAACGACAGTACCGCGAGGGAGTCGCAGGAAACTAAAATAGACGACGCAATGGGAAACGACACACAAAACAACTAAAAGACATGGAATCTGGCGAGGGTTAAGAAGTGTCGCGAGATTGAATAGTTGTACACTCGGCGACACTTCGCGAGACATTCCCAGAAAATAAAGGATAGCTTAGTGTCATCCACTATGTATTACCCTATATAAAGGGTTGAGTGAGTCTCATTGTAAGGGGAGATCTTTTTGGAATTGTTGCGCAAGTCAGTAGGAGAGAGAAAGTTTAAGAGTGTTTAACTTGCTAAGTGTAATTCTACTTTCCCTGTGTAGATAACTCATGAAATTAATCAATAAACATTCTCAATTATGCAGCTTTCAATGAACTAATTAACCAAAATATAGTGAGGGGTGTAGTGTGGGAAAACCTGCTACTACACTGCGAACAAGATCACAAGTGGTATGTAAGTTAGCAATTCGATGTCACCAACATGGTTAATAAAAATAGCACTCAAGAGATCAAAATAGTGCTTCTATGGTGGGAAGTTGGGCAGCTCACCATTCCTGCCTTAATTTACGTATGGTGACACACACTCTAAAAGCACAAATTTAGACAGTGCGGTGCCTCACATTATGTAACATGGGTAGTCTCCACTATAGGGGACCACTACTCTAATACCGAATTCGATCGCACCTTATTTGCCACTGGCATGGTTAAATCCAACTTTAACTCTCATACAATTAAGAAACCTGATCATGTTCTCTGTCATCTCTAAGTTCAGTCACTAGTATGAGATTCTCGATGTAATCTTAGTGACATGTATACTATGTGACTCTAAACTAACCACAAGTTGGAGGTTTCTTATTCTATAGTTCACAAAAAAGTTGAAAAATTGCAAAAATTTACAACGCAAAACCACTCCCCCACACTTAAACTTTACATTGTCCTCAATGTAAATTGAATCGTCCAAAGTAAGTCAAGGTGGGAAATCCTAACAAGAAATCAGAAAAAACAAAGTAAAAACAAAACAAGAAAAACTAAAAACAAGAAAAGAAATAAATACAAGACAAAAATACTCATCCTTTGGGTTGCCTCCCAATTAGCGCTTGGTTTAAAGTCGTCGGCCCGACTATCTCCTTGCTTTCTATGACTCCTCCGGAGGGAGTACATCCACAAAGTTAACTCCTTCCACCACTTCGAAGTGAAATTCTCATAATATGGTTTCAACCGGTGCCCATTAACTTTAAGTTCTTTCCCCGTAGCTATGCTACGAATTTCCACCGCACCATGAGAAAACACATTAGTAACAATAAAAGGTCCGATCCATCGTGACCTTAATTTACCTTAAATAAATGCAAGCGAGAATTAAACAAAAGCACTTTCTGCCCAATGCAAAATTGTTTCCTAGAAATCATGTTATCATGAAATGCTTTCGTCTTTTCTTTGTAAATCCGTGAACTTTAAAATGCATCATTGCGAAGCTCCTCTAGCTCTTGGAGTTGTAACTTCCTTTGCTTTCCAGCCCCATCCATCTCCATGTTGCACTGCTTAATATCCCAAAACACCTTATGCTCAATTTCCACGGGTAAGTGACAAGGTTTACCATACACAAGCCTAAAAGGAGACATCCCAATAGGTGTTTTATATGCGGTTCTATACGCCCACAAAGCATCATTAAGTCGCATGCTCCAATCCTTCCTTGTTGGATTCACCGTCTTTTCTAGAATGGATTTCACCTCCCGATTAGACACCTCGGCTTGTCCATTGGTTTGGGGATGATAAGGTGTTGCAATCTTATGCGACACATTGTACTTCGTCAACAAGCTTTGTAGAATCCTGTTTTTGAAGTGAGAACCCCCATCGCTAATTATGGCTCTTGGAATTCCAAACCTTGCAAAAATATTGGCTTGCACAAAATCTGAAACCACTTTAGAATCATTAGTTGGGGTGGCTTTAGCTTCCACCCATTTCGAGACATAATCAACCGCAAGTAAGATATAAAAATTCCCATGGGAGTTGACAAAAGGCCCCATAAAATCAATACCCCATACATCAAAAACTTCAATAAATTGAATATAAGTTTGTGGCATTTGATTTCGGGCACCTAGATTGCCGGTTCTTTGGCACCTATCACAAGTTGTACAAAATATATGTGCATCTTTAAACAAAGTTGGCCAATAAAAACCACTTTCGAGTACCTTGTGAGCGGTTCTCTTACTCCCAAAATGTCCTCCGCAAGCATAGGAATGACAAAAAGACAATATAGAATTAAATTCAGATTCGGGAACGCACCTTCGTATTACTTGGTCACTACCATGTTTCCATAAGTATGGATCATCCCATATGTATTGGTTCCCTAACCTCTTAAGTTTGTCCCTCTCAGCACGAGACAAGTTCTTTGGGATTTGTTTAGAAACTAAGTAATTGACAATATCGGCATACCATGGTTCTCCAAAGGCAATTGAGAAAAGTTGCTCATCCGGGAAACTTTCACGCAACGGGATAGTCTCCTTGTCCACAGCAAGTCGGCTTAAGTGATCCGCAACGGTGTTCTCAATTCCTTTCTTGTCCTTGATTTCAATATCAAACTCTTGCAAGAGTAAAACCCACCGTATGAGCCTCGGTTTCGCCTCTTTCTTTGTAAGCAAGTACTTAAGCGCTGCATGATCAGAAAAAACAACAACTTTTGTACCAATTAGATAAGAGCGAAACTTTTCTAAAGCAAAAACAATGGCTAATAACTCCTTTTCAGTGGTTGTGTAGTTTTGTTGGGCCTCATTTAACGTTCTAGAAGCATAATAAATAGCATGAGGAAGCTTCCCCACACGTTGCCCAAGCACCGCACCAACCGCATAGTCACTTGCATCACACATGAGCTCAAAGGCTTACTCCAATCCGGTGGTTTAATGATAGGGGCTGAAATCAAAAGTTCTTTCAAACGATTGAATGCCGCCATACATTTCTCATCAAAGTTAAAAACCACATCTTTTTGCAATAAGTTACAAAGTGGTGATGCTATCTTGGAAAAGTCCTTGATGAATCTACGATAGAAACCTGCATGACCAAGAAAAGAGCGTATCTCCCTCACCATAGTGGGAGGGGTTAGAGCACGAATAAGGTCTATCTTAGATTTATCAACTTCCAAGCCTTTAGAAGATATTATATGGCCTAAAACTATGCCATGAGTTACCATGAAATGGCACTTCTCCCAATTTAGCACAAGATTTGTTTCAACACATCGTTCAAGGATTAGAGACAAATTTTTCAAGCAAAGGTCAAAAGAATCACCAAAGACACTAAAGTCATCCATGAACACTTCGATTATGTTCTCAACATATTCCGAAAAGATACTTACCATACACCTTTGAAAGGTAGCTGGAGCATTGCATAAGCCAAAAGGCATCCTTCTATAAGCAAAAGTACCGAAAGGACACCAGGCGCTATCACAATCTGATTATAACCCAATAGCCATCAAGAAAGCAATAGTAAGAGTGTCCAAATAAACGTTCAAGCATTTGATCAATAAAAGGTAAAGGAAAGTGATCTTTTCTAGTGGTGGCATTCAATTTCCTGTAATCAATACAAACCCTCCAACCGGTTTGCACACGAGTTGGGACAAGTTCGTTCTTATCATTCTCCACCACTCACACACCTGATTTCTTTGGTACTACTTGTACCGGGCTTACCCACTTGCTATCGGATATAGGGTAGATAACACCCACTTCCAAAAGCTTGAGTATCTCCTTTTTCACAACTTCCATCATGGAAGGATTCAAACGACGTTGCGCGTCCCTTTTAGGCTTTGCATCATCCTCCAAACGAATTTTGTGCATACAAACGGCAGGGCTAATACCCTTGATATCGGCAATTGTCCATCCTATGGCCGTCTTGTACTTCCTTAGCACCCTTAGAAGTTTTTGCTCCACGTAAATCATTAAGCTCATTAGAAACAATCACATGTAACTCTTCATTATCACCCAAGTACAAGTACTTTAGGTGGTCGGAAGAGGTTTCAATTCTAACTTTGGAGATTTAACAATTGAAGGTACAAGCTTTTCATCACCTGCATGGTAAAGAAATAAAAGAGATATTATGAGTTTCGAGCATCCTTGTAGTGAATTAAGATCACCAAGGGCTTCCTTGACTTCATTACCACACTCTACACCATTATCCATGGATGTAATTAACACGGTTTCCAAAGCATCATCACCGTTTAATTCAAACATTTGTTGTGCCAATGTATCCATAACATCAATGGAGAAACAAGAGTGGACATCGCTAGGATATCTCATCGTCTCGAAAATGTTGAAACGTATTGTTTCTCCATCAAACTCCATGGTTAATGTTACCTTATCCACATCAATTATGGTTTTCGCTGTTTTCATGAAGGGACGCCCAAGTAGCAATGGAAGAGACGAGTCCGGTGATCCTTCATCCATCTCTAGCACACAAAAGTCAGCTGGAAATACAAGTTGATTAACCTGCACAAGAACATCCTCAACAATACCCATTGAGTAGACATTAGAGCGATCGGCTAATTGCAATACAATTTCATCCTTTTTAAGAGGACCAAGATCAAGTGAATTATACATTGACGCAGGCATAACATTAACGGATGCGCCTAAATCCAACATAGCTTTGTTAAAAGTTGTGTTACCAATTGTGACGGGAATGTCAAAACTACCCGGATCCTTGCACTTAAGTGGGAGTTTGTGTTGTAAGATTGCCGAAGCATTCTCCCCCACACTAAGCACTTCATTACCTTTGAGTCTTTGTTTGTTGGTACACAAGTCCTTCAACACCTTTGCATACTTTGGAACTTGCTTGATAGCATCAATGAGTGGTATGTTCACATGGATCTTTTAAGAACGTCTAAAATCTCCTTTTCTAGTTCCGCCTTCTTAGAACTTGCAAATCTGCGAGGAAAAGGTAAAGGAGGAACATAAGTAGAAACCGGAGTTTTAGAGTTAGGAATAGGTACCTCGAAAGTTTGGGGAGTATCATCATTATTCTCCTCCAAAACAGTTCCTTTGGTGTGTCCACCTTGCCCGAATCAGTAATTTCGGGTTGCACAAGTTGTGTACCGCTTCTCAACGTAATAGCATTGACACCCTCTTTTGGGTTAATAGGTTGAGAAGGGAGTTTCCCACTATTTTGCGCCTTCAATTGGTTCAACTCAATAGCCATGGAGCCCATTTGTGTTTGCAACTCCTTAATAGCACTCTTAGTCTCTTGTTGACTTTCTTTGAACATGGTGGAAATGCCTTGCATCATAGTTTGAAGCTTTGAATCAATATCCGAATCTTGATTTTGCATTGATTGTTGTGTTTGAGGTTGCTGAAATTGTTGTTGTTGTGGTTGAAATCCACTCGGACGGTTGAAAGTAGGTTGTTGAATGACACCTTGCTTGTTAGCATAGCTAAAATTGGGGTGATCTCTCCATCCCAGATTGTAAGTGTTGGAGTAGGGATCATACCGTCTTGGTTGATTTGGAAAGATCGTATTAGCTTGCTCGTCTTCATAAGATTGAGGAGAACTTGGTATAACCGTGGATGCAACTTGTTGCAACATTGCTGTCATGTTACCCATTTGTTGACGAAGTTCCTCCACCTCGCTCACTTCACTCACCCTTCTTAGAATCACATCCGAACCACGAATTAAGAATTGTTGTGAGTTCGCTGCCATGTTTTCAATCAACTCTCTAGCTTGTGCCACCGTTTTGCTAACTAGTGCACCACCACCCGCAGTGTCAATAAGATTCCTATCACTTGATTGGAGTCCTTCATAGAAGTATTGGATGATCATAGCGTCACTAAATTGGTGGTGAGGGCAGCTTGCAACCAATCTCTTGTACCGTTCCCAACATTCATATAATGATTCTCCCACATATTGCTTCATCCCACAAATCTCCTTGCGAATTTGAGTAGCCTTTGATGCAGGAAAATATCTCTCCAAAAAGAGTTTCTTCAACCCATTCCATGTTGTGACACTTCCGGGAGGTAAATAGTACAACCAATCCTTAGCACTATCCATTAAAGAGAAACGGAAAACTTTCAACATTGCACCATCCGCCTCAACATTCGCTGGAAGCATAGCCGTGACAATGGTGTGGAAGTCCAAAAGATGTTTGTTTGGGTCTTCATTCACCATGCCATGGAATTTTGGTAATTCTCTAAGCAACCCCGGATTTATCTCAAAAGTAGAGTTCGTTTGAATACACCCCTGTTGTGTATCAAGCCTATGAGAAGCTAAGTCCTTGAGTGAACGATTTGCATCACCCATTGCTTCTTCTTCTTCCACGTGTGGTTCCTCTATGATTGGAACCTCTTTTCCTTCTTCTTGTTGTTGGAAAATCTCTTCTCCTACTTCCAACTCGTGCTCGTCCGTTGTGTCTTGACTTGGTTGGAGTATTGTGCCGCGTCGAGTAGCTATCCCGCACCTTGGATAGTTCCAATCCTTAGAAGCCAGAGATTAGGTACCTGCAAACAATTATCCAAAACAAGTGAGAAACAAGACAAGAACCTAAAAGCAAAGATAAAAGCAGAAATTGTAAAAAGAAACCAAAAACTTAATAACAAGCCGTATGCCTCCCGGAACGGCGCCAAAATTTGGCTCGGTTGTCAATCCGTCAAATATAATTTCACTTTCTCAATCAACTAGATATAAATATAGTATGCGATAAGAAAGAGTTCGTATCCACAGAGAGGCTTTCGTTATTATAAAATTTCAGTTTCTAAGTAACCACGGGGTATGTTTGTTGTATCTAAGCAAATAAAAGTAATTGAAAGCAAAGTAAATAGTTGGAATTATCAATAAGGAGAAGATATTGGTCACGGGATAGTATCATTCACAAACATGTATTTTCATCAATGATTAGAATTGGTATTTTAATCTCGTATTTACTAAAAGTCCTAGGATACCTTGATCGCAAGTATAACCCGTTAATTCCCTGTTTTCATCACAACCACATTAAAAGATGCATATGTGAATTCTTCTTAGAAAGCAACCTAAAGTGTAAAAGCACAATTAAGTTTAACCCCCTAAAAGCAATAAGTTCTATGGAATAAGACTAATCAATGCAAACGAATGTGTAAAAGCACTAAACGTTTTAACAAAAGTTATGATTCACTTGTGACTAGTAGGATATATCACTACAAGCACGACCCACAAGTATTTACTAAAAGTCCTAGGATACTTGATCGCAAGTATAACCCGTTAATTCCCTGTTTTCATCACAACCACATTAAAAGATGCATATGTGAATTCTTCTTAGAAAGCAACCTAAAGTGTAAAAGCACAATTAAGTTTAACCCCCTAAAAGCAATAAGTTCTACGGAATAAGACTAATCAATGCAAACGAATGTGTAAAAGCACTAAACGTTTTAACAAAAGTTATGATTCACTTGTGACTAGTAGGATATATCACTACAAGCACTACCCACAATTATGCTACTTAGAATCAGGGATAAACAACTTTTTCGTATTGAAAACCCTAATATAGCTCTAGAGATGAATGCAAATCGGATTGATTCCGGACTCAACCTAACAAGTTTTCAAATCTTATAACACTATTAATTGTGAATCACAAACAATAATTACTGAGACAAAACTAATTCATTGAATCAAAAGCATGTTGAGAAATCAACTTTTATCCCATAACCAATAAGATGTTTAGCTACTCATAGCTATGGAGTTCATCATAATCAATATTCAATAATAAAATAATGATGAAGAAGAACAAAAGCAAACCCTAGAAGCGTAAACAAAACGGCTCTCCAAAATTCCAAGAATAATATTTTATAAGTTGTAGAAGACCTTCCCTTTATAGCTTTTCTCCAACTTCTAAAATTAGGTCTAGTCTTCAAAGTCCATTAGATGAAAATCCACCAAGCCCATAAGAAGGAGAAACCCATGTAGAAAATATGACCCAAAAGTGGTCGCCGGAAATTTGGTATTGTGACCGGAAATCGGCCGGAAAAGTCACCGGAAATCGGTTCAGGTGACCGGCAAAGTCCGCCCGATCACCGGTTCAGTGAGTCAAATCGGTCGGGTCAACGCTGAGTCAACTCGGGTCAAGTTGCTGAGTCAAACCGAGTTAGATCATGAGTCAGATGCATGTCAGCTGGCTAACTGGGTAACTAGGCTGAGTTGGGTCTTGAGTTGTTGCAATCTTGCACAGGCCACTCCAGTGTTGCACCAACATGGCGCTTCACTGCCAGCTCTCATTGTACTCACTATTTCCAGCTGTAGCTTCCATTCAATCAATGCACAGCCCTTACTTGCCATATCTGCAATGCCCTTTCCTCCTTTTCAACACCACCAGTGCCTCCTGCAGCTTCAACAGCATCCATGCTGCCGCACCAACATCAGTTGTTCCATCCTTACCTCGAGCCATTCCGCCTGTAGCCTGTATCATTTCAGTTCAAGCCTTCACAAGCATTCACTCCAGCTCCTATTGTACTGCCTCATTCCATGTCCTCTGTAACAGCACCTGACCTGCAGTTGCAACTCCATAACCTGCAGCTACAGCCCCTACTCCGCTCTGCCATCTTGCAATCGCAGCGAGTCAATCTCAGTTCGCCTGCTCTTGCACAACTGCAACTCCAATCCCAGCTGCTACTCCATACACAACACAAGTCAATGACCTGCAACTCCACTGCAATATCAGCTCAACTGAAACCTGTCACAAGACCCTATCACTGCAATAGCCATACTTTCATACCCTGCAATTCAGCTACCGATAGCTCATCCATCCACTCACACCAGCCAATTCACATTGCGTCTCAGCTCCATTGCTCATCCCCAGCACACTAATCATGAACTCTACTACAGCCGCATTGCCATTCATCATTGCAGTACCAATTACAAAATCACGCCAAATCCAGCTTCTGGCAGTTGCTCTGCAACTCCAATTCTTGCCTTCTTTATATGCAGCAACAGCACAATAACCTCAGCCAACCCATTGTTTCTCTGCCATACCACCAAGCTCTCCGAATGCATCCCTACACTTCAATTATAACTCCACCTAGCATTCTACACTTCACCCACATCATCACAAAGATCTATGGGTCTCTATCCCTGCTGTCTCAAGCTTAATCACTCCCAAACTGTCACAACCATTGCCAATATCTAATCAGCTTCATTCTCTCAGGTCATTAACAGCTGCACCTTCCTGTAACACAATCCACCAGCACCATTTCATTTCATCATTCCTTCAACTCAGAGCCCATTAGCTAGACCAACTATTACCTCCATCACAAAACTGCACTCAACACCGCTCTGCAAGCCAAAGCACCAGTTCCATATCCACCCCCAAACATTGCCTCACTGCACTGGAACCACCATAGCTGCACATCATTCACCTGAGTCATAAACATCTGACCAGCTCAATTCCCTGATTTATATTTTGAGAACAACAGCTCCACTCTGCCATTTCAGGTTCAACTTCACCTTAGAGCCACCTGAGCTGCAAGCTCTGTCTCCCTGCTTTGAATTTTGTTGATCCACAGCACTTTCTCATCCATAATTACCACCAGAAACTCGATCTCGAGACACCACATCCAGCACCAACATAATCTCCACCTTCATCTGTGTCTCATCAATTTGTCGACCGAATCCCTAAATGTGTTCTTCAAGAGCACCAACATAGAAAATTCCCATCTTAATTCTACCATCATTTCCATCAATCTTCGCTTCAGATTTATCATATCCATCAAACCCATAACACAAATTCGAACCACTCACTGCCAATCACCATAGCAACTTCACCGCTTCTATACCTTCTCGATCTTCTCTCGATTTCATCTCGGTCACTAACTCGAACCATCAATACCCGATTCAATTTCTCGAACTCTTCTCGGTGATTATCAACAAGACCAAAATCACTCAGTTCCGAACCCAGATCGAACCACCACAATCGAACCCATCTTGTTCACCTAATTGCTCAACTGACTCTTCATTGAAAACCACTTCGACCGATTTGTGAGTAAAACGGCAGCCAGCTCTCTTCTTCTCTCTATTTCTGAATCCCAGATGGGAAAATGATTGAGAAATCATTTTCTCTGATTTTAGGTGTGGTGTAAGAAATTAGGTTGGATATAACCACCCAAGTGAAGCAGATAAGGGGTTACCCAGAAATAACTCTAGGCACCCAGAAATAGGAAAAGGGCCCTCAGTTCTTGCATGGCTTGTCGGTTTCGCGGAACCGACTGCCTATTCACTTCTTTGCTCACCCGTAGCTAGCTTCGCTCGCCTGTGAATTGGTCTTTCCGCTCTTTTTCACTTTAAATGGGTGATTTCTTCTCCTTTTGCTCCGTGCAACTCCAGAGTACCTAATAACTCAAAAACACACATAAAGTACATAATTCGCAAGAAAAATAGCAAAGAAAGCGTAACTACTAGATAATAAATACGGTGTATTCTACACCTATCACCAACCCTGTCTTTTACAAAACCACCACAATCATTGAGTATTGAACGAGCACAATATCAGCATATAGAAATGAAAAAATAGAAAAACAATCCTGTCCATACGATATCCAAGTTTGTGAAGAAACTTTTCATTATCCCCTTCAACAACATGAAGTATCCTATCCATCATCTGTTTCTTATCTTGTAACCCCAACTTTGCCACATCCTTTTCAAAAAAAAAAACTTTGCAACATCAACTTCGTCACGCCGCCTTCTTCCGCTATCCGTTATCATAAGTTGGTAATCAATATAATTGCTGCCCATATCAATTGTTCTTCATCTTCTTCTCGCCTTCTAGTACTACTACGAAATCCATCTGTATTGGGTGCTGTCCATACTTCTCTTACACTTGATGATGCCCAATTTTTTTTTTTTTTTTGATCGGCAAAAATATATATATATATATGAAGGAAAGCCATCAGAAATAGCCAAAGAATACAAGGAATGGGACCGAAAGGAACTCCAAAGGCTCATAAAGTAGAGGCGACAAAACCCAAACACAAAACGAAAACAGATTAACCTAATCTAAAATTTTATCCCAATTTACAACGATTTGATCCGACCTAAAACCACGCACAAATTTTTCATTGATACACCAAGAAAAGCTTGCAACTTGACTTGGATGATGGATTGCTCTCTGATGAGCCACTTTGTTATTAAAAGCGATATCATTGCGAGCTTTCCACACTGTCCAAGCTATAGTCATGGAATTATAGCCCATAGTTGTTTTCTTGCGGCTGATAGAGATCTTCGTTTCCATCTCTTGAGGATAAAATCGAAGCAATTAGGCATCCTCCAATTAGCCCCCCAATTATTAAGGAAATGCTGCCAAATTTGTTTGGTGTAATCACAGTGGCGAATAAGATGGGAAGTAGTCTCACTGTTTTTAGCACATAAGTAACAAACATCTTGAACATCAAGCCCTCGCTTTGCTAACAATCTGAGGGTTGGAAGCCTTTTGTGTAAGACCAGCCATAAGAAGAAGGCTATTCTATACGGCCACTTTGTAGACCAAATCCTAGGATTTGTGACAATTTGGAGGCTTCCTCTTCGATCATAGATTAGCAAGATTGAACAGAAAAATCACCTGATTTTGTGAGGGTCCAAGGTGTAGTATCAGTTCCGGTGCACACCTTAATTGGTTCCAAGATGGTGATAAGATCCATTGCCTCGTTGATTTGAACATTGGTGAGCCTTCTTCGTATGCCAAGATTCCAGTTGGTGGAGTTATTGCTGAACTCAGCGCTCTCTGCTACTGTCTTGCCCTTGGTTGTAGATATGGCATACAATTTGGGTAAGTCTCCTTTAACGTGGTATTTCCAAGCCATTTCTCTTCCCAGAAATAAGTGGTGGCGGCATCTCCCATCTTAATCGTTGAACCTTGTTTATAAAGTTGCAGATTGTTATAAATTTCCTTCCAAACACCTACCCCAAAAACTGCCTTTAGGAGCTTTTGTTTCTCTACCGTGATTCGACGTTCCGTGCTTGGCAGCAACTGATTTTCTCCAAAGGGCTTCAGGTTCAACATTGAATCTTGACCACCATTTTGTTAAAAGGGATTTGTTCATGCTTCTGAGTATCTTGATTCATAGACCTCCATTTCTTTTCGGGATGTATGCCTTCTTCCATTTCATCGGATGAATTTTCTTCTTTGTGGTAGACTCGTCCCATAGAAAGTTTCTGAATATTCTTTCCAGCTGTTTTAAAACAGAAGTAAGAGCAGCAAAAAGAGAAAACATGTATATAGGGATGCTGGCTAGAACATTGTTAACTAAAGTCAATTTCCCCCCTCTGGACAAGGTAGAAGATTTCCATGTGGGAAGTCTGCCTTTACATTTTTCTATAAGAGGATCCCATTTAGATTTACATTTCTCCTTATCCACAAGAGGTAGGCCTAGATAGATAGCTGGCAGAGTTTCATGTTTACAACCAAGCATAAATGATAAATAATCAAGATCGCTAACAGTACCCACCCCTATAATAGAACTATTCGAAAAGTTAATCCGAATACCCGACACCATTTCAAAACAAAGAAGAATATACCTTAGTTTGTTGACTTGTTCTCTTGATTCATCGAGGAACACTAAAGTATCGTCTGCAAATTGTAAGTGACTTATTTTAGCAGCTTCGGGACCCATAGAGAATCCAACTATCCATCCTTGTTGAAGACCCACTTGGAACATAATACTGAGAGCTTCCGAGACCACTAGGAAAAGAAAAGGCGATAACGGGTCACCTTGTATTAACCCTCGCCCGCTAAAGAATTGTTTGTGAGCAGACCCAATAATGAGAACAGGGAAAGGAATATCAGAGATACAACCTTGTATCCAATCTCTCAATCTTGTTCCAAACCCCATCTTCAACAGAACTTCATCTAAAAATTTCCAGTTAACAAGGTCGAAGGCTTTTTCAAAGTCAATTTTACAGACGACTCCCGGGATTTTAGACTTTAATCTTGTGTCTAGACATTCGTTTGCAATCAACACACAATCTAGAATCTGTCGATCCTTGATAAACACACTCTGTTGAGAAGAAATTATTGAAGAGAGAGTTAGTTTGAACCTTTCCGCCAGCATTTTTGAAATCATCTTATACACACTGCCTATCAAACTGATGGGTCTGAAGTCCTTAACTTCATCAATAGTATCTTTTTTAGGAATGTAGGATCAGAATATCGCGACATCAATACTTCGCGAGATCAATAAACGACAGCATAGCGAAGGCGTCGCAAACGAGTAAAATAAGTGACGCAATTGATGACTATAGCCAGAACACGAGAAAGGTGTGAAGACTTAGCGAGATCTAGGAGAGTTGCGAGATTATGCATTTGTACTCTTGCGACACTTCGCAAGTCATTCCCGAAAATAAAGGACATCTTAGCTGTCATCCATTGTGTACTACCCTATATAAAGAGTCGAGTAAGTCTGTTGAGGGGATCTTTTTCGAAGTGTTAGGCAAGTCATGAAGAGAGAGAAAGTTAGTAGTGATTGTAATTTCTTTATCTATTTTCTATTTTATCCTGTAAACATTCAAGGAATTAATCAATAAAAATCATAGTTATTCATCTTCAAATGTCTTAGTTGTGTGGATTCTTGTGAGGGGTGTAGTGTAGGATTTCGTGCAACTACATATTGGCGCTAGAAACAGGGAGAGAGTAAGGATCGACATAGTGATTTGAAAGAATTTGGAGTAGTAGGGAAGGAATTTCATATAATTTTCAACAGTTTACCAAAATTAAGAAATGGCTAGAAGAAGAAATGCATCCGAACAACCAACAACTGTTAGAAGGAGTAGGAGACTTGCTGGAGAAGGGAGAAATGAAATGGAAAAATCCTCAAGAATGAACATAAGAAATAATGAAGAAAATCAAATTCAATCACCAATTCAACCAGTAGCAAATAGAACTGTGGATTATGATAGAGTAAGCGTGCATACTTGGAGATCAGACTCTGTGGACGAAAGGGGAGAAGAACAACAATTGGTAAACAATGGACAAGAGGAGAGAGACCGAGAGGGGATTGGAGAAATAATTCATGGAAATGAAGAGATCGCAGCATTAGAGGCATTGAGGCAAACAATACATGAAGAAAGACGATTAGAGGCAGAGGAACGTGCAAATTTGACAAGACAGAATCATGAGCTGAGGATGGAAAACATCATATTACAAAACAGAAGGTCGAGAAGCACTACAAGGTCAAGTTCAAGATCAGTTAGAGAGGAAAGAAGGATAATTTTACCTACAGAAAATGCTGATGAAGAAAATCAAGAAGAAGCGCAAAATCCAAGCACAGAACATTGCGAGAGAAGAGAAATGATGGAAGATCATTATATCCCACTGTTGATGGTGGTTTTTAAACAAGGGGTAAAATCGTAAAACCCCATGACCTAGTGTTACCCGCAACACATTAACTAAGAGCATTTAACTCAGGTGTAAATAATTAATAGGGGTATTTTTTCAAAATACCAGATTAGGGTTTTCGACACAGAACCCTAATTCCAAAACCAAGCCGCACACTGCGCACCATGGCAACAATGCCAAACCAAGTCGCACACTGCGCACCATGGCAACAACGCCAAACCAAGTCGCACACTGCGCTCCATGGCAACAATACCAAACCAAGTCGCACACTGCGCACCATGGCAACAATGCCAAACCAAGCCGCACACTGCGCACCATGGCAACAATGCCAAACCAAGTCGCACACTGCGCACCATGGCAACAATGCCAAACCAAGCCGCACACTGCGCACCATGGCAACAATTCCAAACCAAGCCGCACACTGCGCACCATGGCAACAACGCCAAACCAAGCCGCACACTGCGCGCCATGGCAACAATGCCAAACCAAGCCGCACCCTGCGCGCCACTGCAACAACACCAAAACCAATCCGCACACTGCGCACCATGGCAGCGACGCCAAAACCAAACTACAACTCATTGGCAACCATGCCAAACTAAGCCGCTATGCCATGGGCACATGCCAAAGATAGCGACATAGGCTTGCAAAACGTGCAACTAGGTCAACATGGCCGTACGTGCCATTGGCACATGCCAACGCGTACCACAAGCCATATTTCCAAGCCGCTATGCCATGGGCACATGCCAAAGATAGCGCCCTAGGCTTGCAAAACGTGCAACTAGGTCAACATGGCCGTACGTGCCATTGGCACATGCCAACGCGTACCACAAGCCATATTTCCAAGTCATATGCCATTGGCACATGCCAAATATAGCGCCCTAGGCTTGCAAAACGTGCAACTAGGTCAACATGGCCGTACGTGCCATTGGCACATGCCAACGCGTACCACAAGCCATATTTCCAAGCCGCTATGCCATTGGCACATGCCAAATATAGCGCCCTAGGCTTGCAAAACGTGCAACTAGGTCAACATGGCCGTACGTGCCATTGGCACATGCCAACGCGTACCACAAGCCATATTTCCAAGCCGCTATGCCATTGGCACATGCCAAACATAGCGCCCTAGGCTTGCAAAACGTGCAACTAGGTCAACATGGCCGTACGTGCCATTGGCACATGCCAACGCGTACCACAAGCCATATTTCCAAGCCGCTATGCCATCGGCGCATGTCAAATATAGCGCCCTAGGCTTGCAACACGTGCAACTAGGTCAACATGGCCGTACGTGCCATTGGCACATGCCAACGCGTACCACAAGCCATATTTCCAAGCCGCTATGCCATTGGCACATGCCAAATATAGCGCCCTACGCTTACAACACGTGCAACTAGGTCAACATGGCCGTACGTGCCATTGGCACATGCCAACACGTACCACAAGCCATATTTCCAAGCCGCTATGCCATTGGCGCATGCCAAATATAGCGCCCTACGCTTGCAAACCATGCAACCTAGGCCAAGTCGGCCACGCATGCCATTGGCACATGCCAACATGCTCGCTGGTAGCTTTTCCTACCAAGGCCACGGCCCTAACGGCCACGCATGCCATTGGCACATGCCAACATGCTCGCTGGTAGATTTTCCTACCAAGGCCACGACCCTAATGGCCACGCATGCTATTGGCACATGCCAAACACACACGCTGGTAGCCTAACTTGCAAACCGTGCAACCTACCACCAAGGCATTCCGCACATGCCAATGGCACATGCCACACGCGCCACTAGCAGCGCCACTTGCACTCAAGGTGCAACCAACGAGATATCAACACAAACTGGGGGATGCTTTCCAGGGTTTTGGTTTGGCGGTCAGACTTGCGGCGTACACTACGCTCACATTAAGAAAGCGTGAAAAGGAATAAAGCGGTCAAATAAATGAGGAAATAATGGTGAAAACGTTTTCACCCATTAACACCATGCGGTTACCACCTCCTCCCATTATTTCACCCTTTACTCTCTTCCTTCATGAGGCCAGGTACGTTTCAATCTCGACTTGTATAAATAGGTCTTACCTATTTCCACCAGACAACAAGTCTCGGTCGGAGAAAATACTACACTCTCGAAAGGCAACTTTGCAAGCTCTCCCAAAAGCTTTCATCTCTTGCAAGCTTCCCAAGCTTTTACTTTCGATACAAGTCGAGATACTACTCTCCCAGTGTATTCTGGTCTCAACACCTTTCTTTGCTTCCCTCCCCAAATCAACCCTTCTCCTCCACTTTGTGACTGAAGCAAGTCTGGAACGGCCATTTCTTGGTTTAGGCCGGACTTGTAAGATTGATCTCTAGAATCTATAAAGTGCTCACGTGCAGCACATTTGTTTAGGGTTTGAACCAGTTTCTCACTCACCTACCGAATTTACCGAAATCGGCAGAAACGATTTTTACCCATAAACAATTGGCGACCACAAATGGAGGATTGATGTATCGGCTACAACGTCGACTGTCGATCTCGTTCTTCGACCCGGATGTCAAGACGGTAGGGATGACGACTCAATCCGACGCAACTACCAGACGACCCGGTTACCAATTGTAAAAACTACACAAGAAAACTGGGGACTCGCTGAAGATGCTACCAATGATTGGGGACTTGTGGCGATGCTACCAGCAAAACCGCCTTTTTACATGAAGAGAGGCATGTTCGCAAAACCTATGAAGTGAGTAAATTCGGATCACAAGAAGATATACGATTTGTTTTAGGTTCTTAGTAAAACCATTATACTACCGAGTATTGTGCCTATTGCTAGCACGCACTTTCATAAAAGCAATATTCCTTTCCCAAAACATAATCAGAGTCATATTATCAAAACCATTTATCCCAGAAATAATCCAATATCCTCAAAAGCTACCAGCTGTCTACCAAAACCGGTCAAACTTTGAACCAGACATCCAATATGCCTTTCAAAAAAAAAAGAGAAAAAAAGAACCTAAATGAAAGTTTAACGGAGAAACATTCAAGGAAAATCATCTAACAGAGGTCTGTTCTTCTTGGAGAAAGTCAACTTTGCATCTTCAAGAGCCGCTCTCTTCATAGTCAACATCTTGGAAAGTTTTTCGAGTTCTACCTCCTGTCGTGCAATCTCCTCAGCGGAAAGGCTTTCGATTGCTGCATCTTTCAACTTTTGGATCTCAGCAAGGCCTTCGACAAACCACGAAGTGTTGAACTCCTTTTCTACGCACACGTCGCGATGGTGCTCCCGAGTTGGCAATAACGTCTTGAAACGGTGTGACCAGTCACCTCACGCATATCCTCGATGGAAGATAAAGCCTCTTCTACACGCTTAACCAAAGGCAAATCGACTAGTGACTTTCTTGGTTGTGGCCATATGTCCGTATTTCTCCCAGATTCTGGTGTACAACGCCTCGTGCTTAGCCGGCACACTGAAGCCGCCAACCAGCACATGACTTGGATAAGCAACCAAGTACGGAGGATCAAAAATGGCGCCTGCACCTGGCCTCACGACTCGCAGAGGCTTTTCCTCCATGTCTACGGCAACAACCATCAGAGAATCATCCGCCGTTTGAGCCACATCTGGTGCTCCGGCAATTGGCTAACGCCCATCTCCAAGTCACCGGCGGTGGTCACCAAAGGCAAGTTTTCGTGTGCCTCTACCCCAGAATCATCCTCCGAATCAGATTCCTCATGCGAACTCGAGTTAGACATTTTTCAAGGAGAAGAAACAGAAGAAGAGAGAAAAGAAACGCGAAACTCACCGAACCACTTCCCGAAAAAGAACCGGTCCGTCGTAGGAACTACTCTCACTTGTCGAACTTTCTTCTTTCTATGACTCATCATCGCTATGAGAAGGCTCAGTCTTTGCTGGAATTCTTTGAAGAAATCGTTGTCTCCTAAGCAACGTGCAAGGGCAGCGAAAGCATTAACATTACCGGCTTCCCGGAGGAAACAAGACACATGTTTTCAAAGCAGAAATTCACATGTTTTGAGAAAAACCAAAGAAGAGGCGACACATACCGGTTATTGGAAGAACCGAAAGACACGAGAGCCGAGGAAGGGTCTTTTGAAACCGTCCGAACCCGCCAAAGACGATTCTTCGTTCTCCGTTCCTTGGCCTGGGACTTTTCGAGTTGCTAGGCAACTTTCGCTGAGGTCTCTCAACATTGGATACTTCTTCAAAACTGTCGGGAAGGTTTACAACGAACGTTCTCCACCACGTTATTCACAAAAGCCCGGATCATAATAAACTCATCGCAATGAACTCATTATAGCCAAAGGTCGTCGAAGTTACTCTTCCCATTTGTAAGAAGGGAAGGCGGATACCCTACTTGAGGGCACCGGCATTGATGGCGACGCAATGAATCCTTAGGAAGCACCGGTTGTAAGCAAGAGGTACCCTTGATCAAAACCCATGTGACGAGCAAAGACGGCCAATATTGTAAGCAACTATCTGGAAAGACCCCATGAAGAAAGATGGCATATAACCGGGCAAGCAGCTTTGAACGAACAAGTTTTTCACCAACGCTCAAATCGCCATCAGAAGACAAAGATGTGAGTGGAGCAGAAGCAAAGGTGTCGATTTGAGTCACCGACCTATGGACCGGCTCCCATGGGCGAAAATTGATTTCGTCTTTATCTTATCAAGAAGACTAACCAAGCTCACGCCAACCTTTGGACGCCCGTTCACCCATCGAAGAATTCGGAACCCCCAACTCGCGGGAATCGAAGGCATCGGTTTGAGCATACTTCTCAAAGTGCTCCCATAGCCGGACTTGCGGAAACCAACGTGCACATATGAATTCACTTTCATGAAACCATTCGAAACTCGCGTGTTTGCAACTAGGTGATCCGGATGCACATACGGGGAACCGAGGAATAGCTTGCCAATGGGAAGAACTTCACCTTTTTCTAACTTCACAAAGAACCGCTAGCAACTCGGTCTTATTTCCTTCTTGCCAAAACCGTCATCAAAAATGTCTCTAGACAACCAGAGAGCCAAAATGCTGCAACATGAAGATCAATGCTTCTGCTTCGTGTTCCAACTCGTCCGAAACCACCGAGACATCCACCATCTATAAAAGCACCTTTCATCCTCTTCCTACGAGAATCCTTCGACTTAGCAAATGAGTCTTTTCGAGCGTAATCTCCCAACTTAGCGGCAAGGTCATCCCGCATCTTCACCTCACTTTCGAGATAATTGGATTTTAAGATTCCCGATTCTACGAAGATTCAAAGAAGAGAGCCACACTCTCCAAGGAGAAAGTTATCTCACCCATCTACATATGATTGTATGGGTGTCCGAACACCATCTGGAGATGAAAGCAACCAAGCCCGGGATATCCTTCCTAACTGGAGGTTTACCGAAGCTCGACAAAGATCAATAACTGCGCTCGAGTCGGGTTGGTGCTTATGCGCTCCTTACTCACCATGAACTCAACCCATCTACCAAAAGAACGCAATGGGCTTTGACACATCCTGAAATCAATATTGGAAGAGGAGTATACCCCTTTTTGAAGACAGAACCGTATAGTATTCTCTGGACGAATCGAACGTGTCTTCCTTTCATCTTCACCACCGGTTAACAAAATTGGCACGAAACCTGGGTTTTTTTCCGAGCAGAGACGAGTTTTTTGGCGAAAAACTCATCATCCGTGTTTGGTTTGGAATTATGGACATCCTTTGAGGAAGCGAAATTTTGTCCAGGTAACATCTTTTAATAGCAACCTAGTAACAAGATACCTTACAACACAAAAAAAAAAAAAAAAAAAGATTATCTCCCTGACACATAACCGCGCCCAACAAAAGAAAAACCGAAAAAAAAAAAAAAGAGGAGGGCGTATTCTCTACGGTTCTGGCGTAACTATATACGCAGATATTTTCTTCGGGTTCAAGACTATATACGCAGAATTTTCTTCGGGTTCAAGACTATATACGCAGAATTTTCTTCGGGTTCAAGACTATATACGCGGTATTTTATATGGGTTCAAGTGTGCCTACATATCCTTCTTCGGGTTCAAAATTATATAGAGCATTTTTCTACGAGTTCAAAACTGCACGCGCAGTATTTCTTTCGAGGGCCGAAAATCATATATACAATATTTCTGGGGTTCGAAGTCGTATGGAGCATATATACATTATTTTTCTTCGAGATTCATGTACAGTATTTTCTACGGGTTCAAGACCGCACACGCAGATATTTTCTTCTTGAGGTTCAAAATTATATACGCGGTATTTTATACGGGCTCAAGTGCGTCTGCAGAACCTTCTTCGGGTTCAAAATAATATATGGAGCACTCTCCTACGGGTTCGAATAATATATGCGTATTTCCCTTGGTTGCATACATACAATATTTTCTATAAGAGACACGCCAGAAATTATATGCGCAAAGAAAACGCCTAGGGTTTACACCTACATAAAAAAAAAAAAGAAATACTTGGAAGACATACCCAAAGCTGGTTCTTCTTTATGACTCTGTCGCTGGTAGGAAAGGATGAAAAGATGAAAGTACAAGATGGGAGAAAGGGACTTTATATACATAGGCGTGAGGATTCTGAAATAGGGAAGGATTTCCTTTTCCAAAATCGCGCGTAAGAAACGGCCCCACCAATTGCGCCAACTTCCCAATGGCCGCCCAAGTCACGCCTGCAAGCACGCACAGCTTCCACACCTTGCGCCGGTCCCACCAAAGAGCACACACTCAGTTTCCCAGTTTCACGCAACTTCCCAACGTCGCCCAAGTTCCACCGGCCCCACCAATTGCGCCAACTTCTCAATGGCCGCCCAAGTCACGCCTGCAAGCACGCACAGCTTCCACACCTTGCGCCGGTCCCACCAGCTAGCACACTCAGTTTCCCAAATCACGCAACTTCCCAACGTCGCCCAAGCTGCACCGGCCCCACTAATTGTGCCAGCCTCCCGATTTGTGCAAAACTCCCGGAGGCAAGGATTCCAAATCCTATTTATAAAAGGTCGACAAGCCCCTCAATTCTCTTTACGGTTTCTTTGTTGATAGTCTGTCACCATCTTATGCTTACCTCGCAACAAAGCCCCTGCTCCGAGCTAAGCGGGGACTTAATGTTGATGGTGGTTTTAAACAAGGGGTAAAATCGTAAAACCCCATGACCTAGTGTTACCCGAACACATTAACTAAGAGCATTTAACTCAGGTGTAAATAATTAATAGGGGTATTATTTCAAATACCAGTTAGGGTTTTCGACCACGTAACCCTAATTCCAAAACCAAGCCGCACACTGCGCACCATGGCAACAATGCCAAACCAAGTCGCACACTGTGCACCATGGCAACAACGCCAAACCAAGTCGCACACTGCGCTCCATGGAAACAATGCCAAACCAAGTCGCACACTGCGCACCATGGCAACAATGCCAAACCAAGCCGCACACTGCGCACCATGGCAACAATGCCAAACCAAGCCGCACACTGCGCACCATGGAAACAATGCCAAACTAAGCCGCACACTGCGCACCATGGCAACAACGCCAAACCAAGCCGCACACTGCGCGCCATGGCAACAATGCCAAACCAAGCCGCACCCTGCGCGCCACTGCAACAACACCAAAACCAAGCCGCACACTGCGCACCATGGCAGCGACGCCAAAACCAAACTACATATCACACTCATTGGCAACCATGCCAAACTAAGCCGCTATGCCATGGGCACATGCCAAAGATAGCGCCCTAGGCTTGCAAAACGTGCAACTAGGTCAACATGGCCGTCGTGCCATTGGCACATGCCAACGCGTACCACAAGCCATATTTCCAAGCCGCTATGCCATGGGCACATGCCAAACATAGCGCCTAGGCTTGCAAAACGTGCAACTAGGTCAACATGGCCGTACGTGCCATTGGCACATGCCAACGCGTACCACAAGCCATATTTCCAAGCCGCTATGCCATTGGCACATGCCAAATATAGCGCCCTAGGCTTGCAAAACGTGCAACTAGGTCAACATGGCCGTACGTGCCATTGGCACATGCCAACGCGTACCACAAGCCATATTTCCAAGCCGCTATGCCATTGGCACATGCCAAATATAGCGCCCTAGGCTTGCAAAACGTGCAACTAGGTCAACATGGCCGTACGTGCCATTGGCACATGCCAACGCGTACCACAAGCCATATTTCCAAGCCGCTATGCCATTGGCACATGCCAAATATAGCGCCCTAGGCTTGCAAAACGTGCAACTAGGTCAACATGGCCGTACGTGCCATTGGCACATGCCAACGCGTACCACAAGCCATATTTCCAAGCCGCTATGCCACTGGCGCATGCCAAATATAGCGCCCTAGGCTTGCAACACGTGCAACTAGGTCAACATGGCCGTACGTGCCATTGGCACATGCCAACGCGTACCACAAGCCATATTTCCAAGCCGCTATGCCATTGGCGCATGACAAATATAGCGCCCTTCGCTTGCAACACGTGCAACTAGGTCAACATGGCCGTACGTGCCATTGGCACATGCCAACACGTACCACAAGCCATATTTCCAAGCCGCTATGCCATTGGCGCATGCCAAATATAGCGCCCTACGCTTGCAACACGTGCAACTAGGTCAACATGGCCGTACGTGCCATTGGCACATGCCAAAACGTACCACAAGCCATATTTCCAAGCCGCTATGCCATTGGCGCATGCCAAATATAGCGCCCTAGGCTTACAAACCATGCAACCTAGGCCAAGTCGGCCACGCATGCCATTGGCACATGCCAACATGCTCACCGGTAGCTTTTCCTACCAAGGCCACGGCCCTTACGGCCACGCATGCCATTGGCACATGCCAACATGCTCGCTGGTAGCTTTTCCTACTTAGGCCACGGCCCTAATGGCCACGCATGCCATTGGCACATGCCAAACACACACGCTGGTAGCCTAACTTGCAAACCGTGCAACCTACCACCAAGGCATTCCGCACATGCCACACGCGCCACTAGCAGCGCCACTTGCACTCAAGGTGCAACCAACGAGATATCAACACAAACTGGGGGATGCTTTCCATGGTTTTGGTTTGGCGGTCACAGCTTGCAGCGTACACTACGCTCACATTAAGAAAGCGTGAAAAGGAATAAAGCGGTCAAATAAATGAGAAAATAATGGTGAAAACGTTTTCACCCATTAACACCATGTGGTGACCACCTCCTCCCATTATTTCACCCTTTACTCTCTTCCTTCATGAGGCCAGGGTACGTTTCAATCTCGACTTGTATAAATATGTCTTACCTATTTCCACCGGACAACAAGTCTCGGTCAGAGAAAAATACTACACTCTCGTAAAGGCAACTTTGCAAGCTCTCCCAAAAGCTTTCATCTCTTGCAAGCTTCCCAAGCTTTTACTTTCCGATACAAGTCGAGATACTACTCTCCCCAGGTGTGTATTCTGGTCTCAACACCTTTCTTTGCTTCCCTCCCTAAATCAACCCTTCTCCTCCACTTTGTGACCGAAAGCAAGTCCGGAACGGCCATTTCTTGGTTTAGGCCAGACTTGTACGGATTGATCTCTCGAATCTATAAAGTGCTCACGTGCAGCACATTTGTTTAGGGTTTGAACCAGTTTCTCACTCACCTACCGAATTTACCGAAATCGGCAGAAACGATTTTTACCCATAAACACCCACGTCCCGAGTCTCTTCAAAATGGGCAGAATGATGGAAATCAAGGAAATAGACAGCGTCAGGGGAAGAATAGTCCAGTGGATGAAGAAAATCAAGAAGAAGGAAGAAGAATATTGCATGGGAGAGAAGCACGGAGGAAGCAGAAAGAGATTGAAGATGAAATTGAAAGACATTATGCTGAACAAGCACGTCTAGCTGCGAGAGGGAAAGATTAAGAATGTAAAATGGAAAATCAAGAATTGGAAGAGGCAATTCGCCAGAATAATCATGATAATCGAGAAAGAAGGCGAGAACAAAATCGCAACAATGATAATATTAATGAAGAATATGAAAGAGCACAAAGGAGAGCTGATAGGCAACAAAGAAGAGATATTGATAGATATAACGGTGTGCGAATTCGTGAAAGAAATGAAGGAGAAGATCGCAGAGAAAGACGAGAAGAGAATGATGAACAAGAAAGTCAAAGTAGACATGAATGCAGGAGAAGAGAAGCGGAGTTAAAAATACCAATGGATTCAAATTCTGGTGTAAATGAACAAATTTTGAAAGAATTGGCAGAAATGAGAGGAATGATGAACAGTAAAAGGGGATGAGGAAAGAGACAGTTGGATGAAGCCATAGAAGAAGCTGCGAAAACTCCGTTCACACAAGAGATACAATTAGGAGGAATACCACCGAAGTGCAACTTACCTACATTAACCAAAGATTTTTGATGGAACAACTTGTGCGATACAGCATATCAAAGCTTATATGAGATGTATGTTACAATGGGAGAATCATGATGTTATATTGTGCAAATATTTTGCATCAAGTCTGACATGAGAAGCTTTGAAATGGTATGAAGGACTACCGAAAAATACAATAACATCTTTCAATCACTTGCAGGATATATTTTTAGAGGAATATATAAGTAATAATTCCTCGCGACCTGGTATTGAAGATGTATTTGGGTTAAAACAAAGGGTTGGTGAAAGTTTGAAGCATCTAACTGTGAGATGGAAGACAATGTGTAGTGAAATGGCTGGTCGTGTGGAGGAGAGATATCTCATCTTATCATTTATTAATGCTATGTTCGCGACAAATTGTTATATATTCAAATTTTTAGAGTCAAAAATACAATCACATTGACGGAGTTGCGAGAGCTTCAGGAGGAGTATATTGCTTTAGAATAAAAGCAAAATGAAATGGAATCATACCCTGTCGCGAATACAAGTTCAGGAGCTGCGAATGCAAGTTTTTACCCAAATTGATAAACACTGTGGCGAGTACCTCGCAATGTCAACAATGAGTGATGATACCGGATGATGGTCAGCAAAAGTTGGTAGCCATAGGAAGTCGCGATCAGGAAGAATTTGAAAGAGAAAGAAATTTCTACAACCGTGGCGGAAATAATAAAATTCAAAGGCTTGATCAACCGCAAGAAACCTATGGAGGTCAGAGACATAATTATCATAGAGGGCAGCGAGGTCATAGGATAGTATGGGAAGAAATCAAGATGCCCCCTTTGAACGCTAGTGTAGAGAAAATATGGGAAGCTATAATGTTGATGGAAAACATACATGCACCATGGAACATGGGGAATGAACCGCCTCCAGGTGACAGAAGTCATGAATTCTGTTCCTATCACCATTTTCATGGAAACTTAACGAATGATTGTAGGAATATAAAAATAATCATCCTCAGAATGATAGACCAAGGGAAGCTAAACCAATTCTTAAAATGTGAAGAGAAGACTCAACAACTACCACCACCTCCACCACATCAAGTTCACAGAGCAAATACAACAAAAGGGAAAGAAACAATTGTAGTAGAAGTTGGAGCGAAGGCCAAAAACTTGTTCTGCAATTCTATCGTACATTCATACAGGACAATCGAGGATTTTCATGATAGTGCTCTCAGTAGGGTTTTCGCAAGGGATGCTGACAATAGAGAAGTAATGAACATCGCGAAAACATCGCCACTAAAAGAATGGCAAACGCAGATTATTTCTTTTATCGCAGAAGAGGTACCTGAGGGTGGCGAGTTGCATGACAGTCCATTAGTGGTAAGATTGGAAATTAATCCAAAACTTGTTGATGATGAAGGTGATGGTGCAGAAAATTCATGGGCAATAAATAGAATCTTAATTGATACTGGAAGCTCTGTAAACATCCTTTTTTACCACACTGATGCGTGTCGTAGGTGCAATCAAATTAATTAATATTTCCACTCAATTAAAAATAATATAATGGAAGTCAAGTTCGTTCCCACGAGGAGCAAGAGATTCTAGTTGTAAAAATTGTCACAAAAGGGGGTGTAAAAAGCAAAAGAAAATAAACAAAGCAATTAAAAGATAAAGTTGAAAGCAATAAGAGAGACAAGATCAAGGAATCCTTCTTCGTTGCAAAACAATGATTAAAGTTATGTTCTTTTCTACTTGTTATTAGTCACAGATTATCACCAACCGTAGGATAGCAGGTCCGCTTAGCTAGCCCCAAAATCCCTTATTTCACTGAGTAACAAGTCCGCTTAGTTATCAGATTCTATTCAAAAGAACCACCTTGAGGTTCGCTTTACAAGATGTAATTCCCCGAATGCATTAAGATCTATGAATTTAGGTTTAGTACTAGTAGTTAAACTCGGTTCGCTTGGTCCACTTTCTAGCGTTGTTTTTACACACAATCGCTCCACGGAATCCCTCCGCAAGGTCTCGTGTTTTCTACTTGTGTAAAGTGTCGAGAACGATTACTTATTCCCTAACTTATACTAGATTTAGATTAAACTAACAAATCAATTTAGCGTGCACTCTAAAAAATCTATCAATCAATCATGAATGAATAAACATTCCTATTAGTAAAAACAAACGATAATCATGTGAAAAACTTCAAGATAGAATTGAAACAAAAGTCAAATCATGTATTAAGAACTAGGAATTCATCCTCAATCAATAATAAAATTAGCTACTCATGTTAAGGAGTTCACACAAAGAATAAAGAAAAGAGAATTGTTGTGTGTGTAGAGATGTGTGTAAAAGATGTAGAAAACTTCTCTATTTATAGGCTTCAATATTCTCCAAATCTTCCAAGGAATAGAATCCTTTTCCTTTAGCAATTCAATTTCCAAAACCAAGCCTTTCTCAACTCTTTCACCTTCTCTTTCCAAATTTGAGTCCAATTCTCCATCCAATTCCTAGTCCAAGTCTTCACACTCATGAGAGAAGTCCATAGAAAATTCTGGAATTTTTGGCTCGCCGGAAAACTGGTATTGTGGCCGGAATCCGGCCGGAATAGTCGCCGTCGGCCACCTGAAAATTTTCTCCGTCAGTGGAATATTCGACGGAATATTCCGTCAGTCCACCGTTAGGACTAACGGTCAAAAGTGGTCAAACCGTCAGTCAACTGTTAGTCAATCGGGTCAAACCAGATGGTGAGTCAGCTTCTGAGTCAGTCTTGATGAGCTTACTGGTCTTACTCGGCTGAGCTGGATCGGCTGGATCGGAGTTGACTCGCCAGAAGAAATATCCGTAGAGTTTCTTTTGCTTTACGATGTTTTCCTACCAAAATCGAGCCTCTCTTGACTCCATCCCTATGACATTCCTAGCATACATCTAATTCAATTCACTCAACACAATTGCATGTACAACAGCAGCAGTTCCAATTTCTTCAAGCTGTTTCTTTATTTTGCTGTAAGAACAATTCATCCCCCTTTCTTGTCTTCCACACCTTCAAAGCGCATCCATAGTGATCAGCAGCACCAACATTTTTGCACCATTCCTAGCATTCATCTTCATTCCCTGTGTCTTCATAACTGCTTCGATTTCAACCAGCGGCCCTGCCACCAACAGCACCACTTCCCTGAATTTTCAACCCATTTTCACTGATCTGCCTTAGATGGGTTTCACAATAGCAGCTCTATCTCTTCAATCTTCATATTCAAACACCCATCTTCTTGAGCTTCTTCAATTGCAGAGACTACCACCGAAATCCATTAATTCTTCTTATAATCTCTCGGACCAACACAAGTTCATTCTTCATCAGCGCCTCCAATCCATCTCAATTTCAACAGCAGAGCCAATTCCTTAAATTCCTTGAATCGCCATAAACCCATCTCTGTTCGATTTTTTAACAAAGAAGAACGACTCAATCCTTCATTCCAATCAATCTCGATTCACGCGACGCGACATCGACCACGATGATTTTCATCACCATCTTGCCATCTTTCGATCTCTTTCTCAGGTTTAATCCATTCTTCTCATTCGAACTCAAAGAGCAGCAACATACTACATCTCTTCACAGATCGAACCCATCTCTTAATTCTTCATTTTACAGCTCTTGAATCCATCGATTCCAGCAAATCCCATCACCGATTCACACCCATTACTCTCTGCATCTCTCGGTTGAACATCGACCACCATTTTTGAGTGTTCTTCTCAATCTGGGACTCACAGTGCAGACGCCTCTCTTTCTTAACTCCAATTTCTCGATCTTTTCCTCTTGATTTTAACAGCAGCAGCCATGGCTGCTTTTTCCCCTTCAGGTGAAAAATGAGTGATGGAAGAGAAAGAAAAGAAAACCTCTTCTCGATTTAGGGTATAAGAAGATTAGGGTGCTAACAGCACACCCACCTTCTGGATAAGGGCCACCCATCTGGCAACCCCTTAACCACAGCTGATTTGTATTTAGTACTCCTTCAAATAGGGTTTCCCCTTAACCTTGACCGGGCTCCTTTTAGTGTCTGCCGATAAAATGCCAATTTTGCCCTTTTGGCTCAATTTGGGTGATTTCTTCTTCTTTTCCTCCGTGCGACTCCAAAGTAGCTACAAAACTCAAAACAAGCGTAAAATACATAATTTACAAGAAAAATAGCAAAGAAAGCATAAACAATAGATAGTAAATAGGATGTATTCTACACCCTATCACACACCTACAAGACTATGGGGGGAAAGATGAAGATTTGATACCATCAACCTATAAGATTTATGGTTTTAATGGTACTGCCAATAAACCTAAAGGACAAACTCGCATGTGAATACCGCTGAAAGGATTATCAACTGAAATCTTGTTTTGTATAGTCGATCTGGAATCCCCTTATAATGCATTAATTGGGCGACCTTGGTTACATGAGATCTTGGGTGTAGCATCGACGTACCACCAGTGCATCAAATTTCCTCATCCCAGTGGTGTTGGAGTTATAAAAGGAGATTGGGCTGAAGGACAAAAATGCTATGAAGTTGATGTGGAATCTTGCGAGGAAAGGGCTGCTCAAAAGAAGAACTGGAAACAGAACATTAAAGAAGCACAAACAAGGGACAAACTGATGGTGGACGCAATAGAAGTGAGAGCTGAAGATACATTGCGAAACCAATGCTTGAAGACAATTGGAAATTGTGATGGTCTCGCAAAAGGGAAGGAAATATCAGGAAATTTGAATGAAAAAACAGAGAGCAACAGGAGTAAGAAGTGTAAGACATAAGTAATTGATTTTAGAGTTGTGTAAAAAAAATAAAAAAAAATAATAATAAAATAAAAAAAAAAATGTGACGATTGAAGAAGGAGTACGCGAAAGTCTCGCGATACATGAATATGAAGAAAGTTTGGTTAAATAATTACAGCGAGATCACAGCAAATGAAGACATGATTATGCGATAATTACATGAATATGAAGAAAGTTTGGATAAATAATTACAGCGAGATCACAGCAAATGAAGACATAATTATGCGATAATTTCGCAAAAATAATGAGAAGAAATGATCACAAATCAATGATATATACGAATGGGACGAACCTTTATGGCGTACACCCTAGTTCGCGAATAATATTTCGTAAGAGGCAAATGTAAGACCTAAAGTACGTCATATAAGGGGGTATCTCTTGACATGACTCATGGAAAAGGTTACACCGCCCCTGGAACCTGAGTCATGGAAATTTGGGGTCAATAAAGCCCATCCGGGAGAGATACCTTGGATTTCCAACTATATATATATAAGGTTATACCCTGGTTGGATGACCGAGGATCTCTTCCAAGGAGTCGTGTATGACCAAGGCGCCGAGGTACACGGTTGAGCCAAGAGTGCCAGGGCATTTGAAGTGTCTCGGCCATTCTTGGCAAGTCTTGGCACATGCTGCACTCGGCCCGAAGAAAACTCCACTTAGGGTGCAGTCTCGTAACCATAAGCCCTATAGGTATAAGGGATAAGAGGCTGCGAAAACAACTGGTTGTTGTTAAGACCGGATGGGAGGAGCTAGTCTTGTAAGGCCGATGTACGCCTCCTTGAAGGGGCAACCAGGGAGATGATAAGGGCGGCACCCTCCATTAGGGAGCTGATAATTGTCTTAAGACGCAAATATCATGAGGCTATATTTTCGCAAGAAAATTTAGGCTTGTCATATTTTTGCAATGATCCTGAAGAGGCAATAATACTAACACGAGGGTAAGACGAGATCAATGGGTTTTTACATGAAAATGTAAAGACGTCCTGCGATTTCGTCGCAAAGACGGCAATGTCATGGGGCTTTACGCTCGCAAGAATATTTAGGCCTGTCATATTGTCGCAAGAAAAATATCCTGCAGAGGCAAAAATACTAAAGAAATGATAAGACAAGATCAATGGGTCATTACATGCAAATGTAAAGACGTCCTGCGATTTTGTCGCAATGAGGGGTGGCAAAATAAGACCTTTAACTAGGAAGGCACAATAAGACCACACAAAAGCAATGATAAGGCAAGATCAATGGGTCATTACATGAAAATGTAAAGACGTCCTGCGATCTTGTCGCAATGATGAATTTCAACATAAATGAAGATAAGACCACACAAGAAATTGAGTAAACAAATAAGCTTGCGAAAATGGCTATATTTCTTCATTTATTTGTGAAGAGTTAGCAACAGCAGTTGCGAAACTAAGAAGTTTTATTACTTAAAGATTATCGATTTAATCTCTCATGTGAAAATAAATAACAGAGGCAAATATGGGAATGATTAGAGTAAAAACTTGTTATTTATTTTCATATGATAGATTTACAGTAAGAGATTACAAAAAGGGAAGGCTAGAAGGATAAATGTACAAATATCACAAGAAGAGAAAAAGGAAAATGGACCTATCTCTCAGTTCATTCTTCTTTTTCATCAAACTCTTTATCAGACTCCTCTTCTTTCCTAGCATCACTATCAGAAACATCAAAGGAAGGTATATTTTCAGGAACCTCATCATTATCTTCATCAGAGTTCTCGCCGGTTTGGGAATTAGAGTGAGAAGAGGAATGGATTTTCCGTTTTTTAGAAGATGGAGCAGAAGATTTATCCTTGCGAAGAGTAATCTTATTCTTTCCTTTAACCTTCGCAGCTTCAGAAATATCATTCTCTTCAACGCCAACATTCGCACACGAATGAAGATAAGAAACATAGGCAACAATATTGTTAAAAATAATAAGAAAAAATATTTCTTACTTCATCCGTGATTGAACGAAGTATCGCCAGAGTACTCGCCTTTGGATTTCTTTTGTAACTCCTTCTCAATTTGGTGATCTGAAAAATTTGCAAGATTAGATATAAGAGGAAATGAAGATTGTAAAATAAGTAAAAGTTAGGAAGAATACCTCTTTTGCTTTCTCGGGCCAATTAAATACCCAAGGATGATAATTTGCGAGATTCGCAGGGAGTATATTGGAACCTGAAATGTAAGGTCCGTTCAAAAATAGCGGAAAGACACACCACTTCTCATCTTTAGAGTAGCGAGGAACATTGTTATTTCCAGAGTGCCAATCAATATCTAACATGAGTATCTTATCGTCGGAACGTTCTCTTTTCTTTTCAATCGAGCACCCCGCCGAGATTTATCATTCTTCATATTTATCACTTCATAATTTTCAAAAAAGTTTTCTACTGAGTATTTTTCAGCGGCTATCTCTAAGTTTGCGAATTTAGGATCTCTGACGTTATCAGGATATATAGATCCCTTACCAGCGCTACGATTGGCGAATTCAAGCATTAGACGGATGCAATCACCACTTAATTGATAAATAGCTCGAGAGAATTTCTCATGAGCAAGGATTTCATAGAACAAGGGCAGTTCGGGATTGTAGAGAGGAATGGGAAGACCTGCGAGGAGTTGACCTAGTGAGATTATGATTTTCTGATCATCACAATGATGATCAATAAATAACTTTGCAGAAAGTATAGATGAAGATTCTTGATTGGGAATAGTAGAGAAGGTGAAACCCTTCTCTTGTAAATTATTTTGAGTCTCACCCAAAAGGGTTTCATATCTACGACCAGGTGGATCCATTCTCAGAATATGGGAATGATTAGAGAATTGAAGATCAAGAGAAAGAAGAAAAGGAAGATTTACAGTAGCAGAAACGTAAATTGCGGAGGAGGAGAATTGAAGAGAGAAAGTAAAAAAGAAGAAGAGGAGGGTGAGAAAACTATATATAGAGAAGAATTCTCGAGAAGATAAATGCATTTAATGCGAGAGGGGACGTGAATGGTCAAGAAAAAACGGTTGAAAGAGACGTGTCAAGAAAAGAGTGGAAGAAGAAATATGTGTAATAAATTCTGTGTAAAAGTACGGGATCGTAACAGATAAATATGAACAGTTGCGGCATTTTAAAATACTAATTCTCATGACATTCTCTTCTTCGAAGAGAAGACATGATAAGAGGCAAGATGTAGGATCAGAATATCGCGACATCAATACTTCGCGAGATCAATAAACGACAGCATAGCGAAGGCGTCGCAAACGAGTAAAATAAGTGACGCAATTGATGACGATATCCAGAACACGAGAAAGGTGTGAAGACTTAACGATATCTAGGAGAGTTGCGAGATTATGCATTTGTACTCTTGCGACACTTCGCAAGTCATTCCCGAAAATAAAGGACAGCTTAGCTGTCATCCATTGTGTATTACCCTATATAAAGAGTCGAGCAAGTCTATTGAGGGGATCTTTTTCGAAGTGTTAGGCAAGTCATGAAGAGAGAGAAAGTTTGTAGTGATTGTAATTTCTTTAGCTCTTTTCCATTTTATCCTGTAAATATTCAAGGAATTAATTAATAAAAATCATAGTTATCATCTTCAAATGTCTTAGTTGTGTGTATTCTTGTGAGGGGTGTAGTGTAGGATTTCCTACAACTACAAGGAATGAGAGAAATGAAGGTTGTCCTCAGCCTCCAGTTAATAGTTCCCCATTTCTCGAAATCCTTGACCACCGCCATGATATCCTTCTTCATAAAATGCCAACATTTCACTAGCACCATCACCTGAAAGCCATCCGTGACTGGGGCTTTGTCTTGACCAAGACTTTTGAGGGATGAAAGACATTCTTTTCAAAAAAAGGTCTTTCAATATTAATAGTTGTAGACATATCGATGACGGAGAAGTTCATATTGTCTATCCTTGGCCTTGGATTGTTGTCCGCTGTGAAGAGATTCTTGAAATAGTCAGTGACATTGTCCTTAATTGTTTCTTTATCTTCAACTATATTGCCATTGATCTTGAGATGTATGGTAGAATTTCTCCTTCTTCTGATCTTGATGCTTCTGTGGTAGAACTTGGTATTCCTTTCCCCATTAACGTGCCAATTAACCCTTGATTTTTGCTTGAGATGGGTATCGTACATATCAGCTAATTTTTCATATTGTTGTTGCAGTTCGATTTTCATTTTCCATTAAGTCATAGAAAGAGAGGAAATACTTGCCTCTGTATCAAGGGCCCAATCTCTTCCAAAACCAATTCTATTTTCAAAGATAGTTTTGTTCCAAATTTTTAGTTTTTCCTTTAGAAATTTCAATTTATTTGCAAGGATCAAGCCTGCTGAGCCCATAAAATAATTTTGCCAAAGATTGTTGTTTCAGTTTTCTTTTACTTCCTTCTAATGATGATGATATACTCATTGCTCTTGCTAAATTTTCTCATCCTCCTCGAGAAGCTCTTACATTCACCATATTGTAATATCTTCCAGTTCCAAGAAAACGACTTGAAGTTTATAAAAATCTCATTGTAACAGAAGTCTTCAAACTTTTTTACGCATCTAGTGGCGGTCCTGAATCATGTTTGCAACCATACGATCTAGGAGAACGAAAACGAAACACCTTCTCCTTCAAAGTGTTAATTAAATTAGTTAGATGGTAACCGTTGGAATAACGTCTTTTTTTTTCTTTACATTTTTTTTTTGAAGGAGAGAGGTGATCCTCTCAATTTCATTGATATTGAAAGATCGTATACATCATGTTAAGATACATCATTAAAATACATAATAAAATATAAAAGTACTAGATACATGAATCTCAAAACATAAATTGATGATACATGAGGAATGGCATTTGAATTAAAATTCTGCCATTTGGATTTGAAGAATTTGTTTTCTTTATCATTATCTTCTTCATTAAGATGTAATTCTCCCATAAGGGATTAATAAGCACAAAACACCGTTATCACAATCAAATCCGGTAGCCATGGATCTTCATGGGAAGTAAAATCACGTCATGCCGGAAGAAATCGTTCTTAATGTACTTGAAACAATTGTAACAATCGTCTGAAACGCCTCTAAGGCTATGAGAAATCTATGATGGGTTTGAGAACACCATAAGAGTAGTAATGAAATTTAAACATGAAAAACCTAAAAATCGCATAGTATAACGATGTTTTATTTAATACAACTACTAACAAAAATATTTACTTTGTATCCAAATCTGATCGGAAATCTGAATAATTCAGATAATCTCCAACAGATTTGGAGAATCAAAGATTTATAAAAATTTGTTTGCAGAGAATTTTATGGAAAAAACGGTTATGCGAAAGGAGATGAGAGATCTGTAAAAGACTATTCGAAGAGATTTGACTCTCTTTTTTTCTCAATCAATAATGGCGCCCCAAATTTTAGTAAAACTGTGACTGACCTGTCAATTAGGGGGTCATGCATTTATAAGTACGAGCATGTTTTCATTTATCTACACTGACATGGATAATTGTCCATGAAGGATTGTATATGTCAGTCATATCGGAATGTAGTTTGTCATTGGATCCAAGACAACAAGGTCAATGCATACGTACATAACCTATCTTCACCCGACTCTCTTGTTTAAATATTGCACGAAGTCGAGCCAAATGAACGATTTGATACTATGGAAAAGTTTAAGTCAACTTCAATAGGCAAGCGAAGACGTTTTTTTTTTTTTTGATCAATAAGCGAAGACGTTGTATGATATTCATCCATGTTCTTTTCCATAAATCAAAAGTGGTTTTCCCTTTGTTAGCTATTGGTACAAAGATGTGTCATACCGAATGGCAGGACGTATCGGCAAGGTAGGGATGAGCAAGGATTCGAGAAATGAGTGTGCAAGTAACCACTCATGTTTTGAGAGGGTGCAAAAGGGTTAAAATAGCTAAAAATAGGATAAATTAGCTCAAATTTGGCTCGGGAGCACACATCTGAAGGAGTGCAATTGCACACCAACCTTTTAATGTGGCTCCACCCCTGCAGCAAGACACTTTTTCATGATATACCGGATGACTGGACAAATCTACAAGGAAACTATTTCATGTCATATAAAATTACTGCTGCAAACCTGCTTTTGCCTTATTTATAATTTAGTAGGGCTTATGACCAAGCCTGTGTCTTTACCATAACGTTATAAGACTTTGTAGCATTTCATGTTACGGTATAAGAGATATGACCTAAGAACTGATATATGTCATTGCAAAAACTGATATATGCCATTTATAAATGTGATAAAACGCAAAAACTACACAAATTTGTAAGGACCTCCACGGAAAATATTCTAAGAGATATGGCCTCCGAAGTGATAAAAGCGTGGCAAAAAGTCATTTATAAGTTTGAAAAAACCTCAAAAACTATAAAAATCAGTAAGGATATATGAAATTTTTTATTCACGAAAAAAGTTCGCATATGTTTTTAATATATAATGTTAAAAGTGTGTAGCATTTCGTTTCACGATCTAGGAGATATGGCCTCAGAAGTGATATACGTTAATAAAAATGTTGCAAAAAGTCATTTATAAGTGTGAATAAACTTCGAAATTTATACAAATCTATAAGGATTTCTGGAAAATGTCCATCACGGAAAAATCTCAGATATATATTTAGTATAACGTGTTACAAGTGTACAATGCTTTTGTCTGTGTCTTTGAGAATTTTATTTCTGGTGTCTTAGTTGCTGGTTTCTCTGGTACTGTTTATCGGGATTGGAGTCATGGATCCTACTTGGGAAATCTTGGTGCTAATGGTGGTTTAGTGGTTGTTGAATTCCTTGAAGAAAGTGATCTATACTGCTAGATTAAATGGATTAGCAAGTACTTTCGTAGCGCTTTTTGCTACGAAAAGCTTGTTCTTAAATATAACACGCCAATCTTACTTATCTAAAGTAAGTGCTTGAACTTTGCACAAAAAAATACGTAAAAAGTTACTAAAATAAAGCCTACTTGTAATAATTTTATAAGATTTAAGGGATGATTATGGAAAAACATGGATTTCTAGAACCAAATTAAGCACCTAGAAAAGAGATACTAACAACTACAGGGTCTACCGAGAATAACAAAAGAGACCATTATTACAACTTTCACTAAAAATGTTGGCCGGACATCTGACCCCATTTTAATAAAAAATGTTGCCCCATAAAAATCATATAACATTTCATATTTCCCTCCAGCTCTACGCCTAGAGCGATTTCTCAAAATCCCTAAAATAGTTAGGCAGAGAAGAAGTGAGAGACCAATGGCAGAAATCAAATTCTACTAGAAAAAGTATATGTAATCACTAACAAAAATGAAAGTTCGTATTATGATACATTGTTTTTTAACACATATTGGACAACTAATTAATTAGTGGTAATGTAAACAGTAAATGTATTCATATGTTATAAAGAGACTTTATATACCCAAAAAGAAAAGAAAAAAAACTATTCATGTGCAAATATTCAAATGCAAGAAAATGAATATCAAACGATATCGTCTCTTTTAAGCTCGTATCGACAAATCTAATAACTATTTGAAGTATAAAAGAAACAAAAAAATGAGGAGAAGTAAATAACTTTTGATAGATTCAACTAAAAAATCATAGAACTAACTAATTATTATAAATTACCTTGGAATTGAGTGTTTTAAAATCAGCGTGACAAACAAATTTTTTTACAACTAACCTATGGATTCATGAGAATATAAATACAAATATCGAGATATAAGCTCCACTGAATCAGATTAAATTAACATAGAAAAAAAAGATTCTCACAAATTTCCTCCTTAATGTGCTGAGAAAATTTTGGGTAATGGTGCCTTTTCTACATTCACAAAATCAGTTAATCATTCTAATAATGCATTCAAATGGTAATTCAAACAATAGTTTGTTAAGCTGTACATTGATATAATATATTTTAAACTGTACATTTTCACTTACCTTATACGTAGAATATACGACATACGCCAAGTAAGACTGGATTCCAGTGACATTCAACATTCTTAGCGCAATCTAGTAGCAAAAAGAAACAAAAACATGGTATGTCCATATTAAAACAACTCTAATCGGGACCTAAATTTATTAAAATTAAAATAATTATCAAAGTCATTCAAACCTTCGACATTAGCGCAAATGAACTTGATTTTATAAATTTCGCACATGTATACTTTTCTTCAACAACTTATAAATGGCGCAATTCGTATATATATACAACCAAATTAGTTTCTTCAATCCAAAATTTGAAACAACTTTAGCTTTATGAAAGCGCGGTTAATGTTAACTAAAGTATTTTTAATTTGTAATATGGATACATATTACCTCTTTTTTTTTGTATACGAATGAAACTAAACACATCTAATAATATGTGATAAAATTATAACCAAATTCATCTACCCAAATATAAATATTACATATACAATCTCGTTTGGGAAGCAGGTGTGTTAGAGTGAATGCTCAGTTGTACTTATATACCTTGGTATGTCAAGTATGTTGTCAAGTTTAGATGCCTACTAAATTAAGTTAGCTTAAGAGCATCTCCAATGATAACTTGGTGTGCATCTTTTGTGGAAGTTGTCTTTTCTGATTTAAAGACCAAATTTTCCTTAATTGGAGGAGATAAAAGAAAAACATCTCCAACCATAATTGTATTGCTTTAGTTCTGAACTTTTTCAACCTTTGATCTAAATTATATATTCGATCATACCCATAGATAATGATGAGTAGGATGTTCACATCCTCTAAGAGAACCTCTAAAACCAGAGGATGGCTTTGAGGATGTCTACATAACTACCAGACACATCATCTTAACTTTCTCCCTTCACATTCCCATTGGAGAGGATGTTTTTAGTTAAATCATTGAAAATCCTAGGTGGCCTGATATTTAGGACATTTACAATGTCTCATTGGAGATGCTCTAAGTTTGGGAATAGGTAAAAGAGTCTCAAGATCTTTCAATTTAATAAAGAAGAATGATAAATTAAATGTCACACGAAGACTTCAAATTGAAGAAACTTCATCAAGGTAAGTAATGAAGATTGGTTTATGTTCAAACTCTTTTCCATTCTGTCTATCTATCTATTGCAGCAAAAGTTGACGAATTTAGTAAATGATCATATTGAAATAGTACTGCACCACCTAATTACCAGTAATAATATCATCACAAGATCTAAACAGAACTACCTCTTACAAACTGTACAATAATAATCTTCCAACGAAGATCCACAATTGTAGCAGAATGCAGGCCCACACCTATGAAAACATGAAAACAATGGGAAGAATATTTAATCGATCAAAGATAGATCAAATGATCAATAACACACAAACCTTCATTTAATGAACAAGCATCCAGAAGATCTTTCAACATAGAACTTGCACACTGGACATCTTTGACATTATTTTTTTACAAGCTTTCATTAACATGCATAATATCTTCTCTATCTCTCTCATCAACATTCAACTTATGGAACTCGGTGCATGAAATCCCCGCATGGCATGGAACTTTGCATTGTGCACAAAATAATCTATGATATTATGGACATTCTGATTGCAATATATCTCCAAGACCTTCATCAAGCAAAAGTGTCAAGCATTCTTTGAATGAGTAGTAAAACTTATGACCCCTTAGTATATTAATGCTTCACATAAAGCTTTACCCTAACGATTCTGATAGTAAAATTGACTTGAGATAACTCAGGTACTGATATTCCTTAACATTCATTTTCGGGCATCCAATTGATGTTACATTCTCTTGAATCATTGATGCCACATACCTAGAAACTCCAAAACTTGAAATCAAGAATTTTGAAATCTAAATATCATATGACAAGGTAAAACATTGTAAAACAGATAATACAAATATGTACGCCAGTGTTAAGATAAACAGAATACACACGGCTTTGTATATCATGCTCAAACTTATACTAATCTAGCCTACTTAATTCAATCTACTATCCACTATGGCACTACCATTTCCACAAAGGATCTCCCTCAATAAGACCCGGTAAGTGTCTTTCCAATTTAACCAGATATAACCAGCTGTTTCCACTAATAATACTTACACGGTGGATGCATATTATTCTAAGTTATCATATACGAAAATGCAATACGCAACCATCTTCAGGATTTAATTTACAAAAAAAAAAAAAAAAACAACTTCAGGATTTCTTTAATTTCATAATATGTAATGCAATTTATTATTGTTTAATAAAAAAATATAAGGATACTTTTGTACAACAAAATCAATTTTAGGCTGGAAAGGATATATATATATATATAAAGCACAATCATGAGCAAACAAAAGCAAAGATTGCGAAAACACACTTTTTTCCAACTCATCTAACATTTGCTTACACAATAATTTTTGTTTTGCTTAGTCATAAGAAAATTATTGAGCAAAGAAAAACTCACAGGAATGCAAGGCATGTGTTCGTGAACTCAAGTGAGTGAATAACATCAGTACGTAGGATACTACCAAAAAAAAAACTTACAAATTCAATAATGAATTTGCAAGTCCTGAGGTTTTCATTAAAATACTTCTGATTTCTTTTTCAATCTTAGTTCCGACTTCTCGACAACAAAGAGTTTGGGAAGTCGAAATATCACTAGGCTTAACAAAAGTTGAGGAATTTTTCGTTTACATTGTTCGGTAAGTCCATAGCTTAGATTCTTTTTTTTGTTTTTTTAATTTTGTTACTCTTTTTCTTTGTTTGCCTTGAGGATAAGCAAAAAGATACTACATGTTACTGTGCCTGTAAAGAATCTTAAAAAAATCGAAATCACATTCTCAAAGTTTTGGGTATTTAATCCATCAATTCTTTGAATGTATCAAGTATTACAACCAAATTTGTCACCCAAACAAAGTAATTTGAATGTAAGCAAGTCTATTACAACATTTTATTTATACGATCTGCAGTGTAGTATCTGTAGCCATTAAGATATATATCGGGGCATCATCATCAATTGTTCGAAACAACAACAAAGAAAATTGATCAAGCTGTTTTGTCTTTTGAAATCAAAACACTAACTGACATCTTCAAAATTTTACTTGTGACTTAAGCTTTATCATGCGGATCAAAATACGTTTGGTAGATCAAAATCTTCCTCCATAACTCGCAATTTTCCCAATCTTTAGAAACATGCAATGACAGTAAAAGTGAGCCATGTGATGCCAAGTCTCTAGAAACCTATAATAACATTAAAAATGAGCCATGTCATTCCAAATATATCTCCTGACCCAAAGTTTATCATGTGATCTAATACGTCATCCAAAAACTCTACCATGGTGACCATCGTAAAGTTTTCCTTGCTCGTCGTGAAGTTGTTTTCGGTTTCTAAAGCATTTTACCTTTGCTATAACATTTTTTCAAGTTCTCATTGATGCATACCTTGCTGACCCAATGGGAAAAATCAAGCCTATGTTTTGATCCAAGTACAAATTAACGACATGCTTCGTGCCATTTTGGATGGTTAATTAGCCTTTATACGACTCTAATGCATACTAACCACAGATTAAAGGCTTTGAATGAAGCCGTTCATTTTTCGTTTAAGAATGATAAAATATGAAGAATGCTTGATTATCAGGTAGATAAACAAGGATAAAAAAATGAGTAAGGTTTCGTGTTTAGACCTAAAACCTAAAAAAAATAGTTTTAGTTATTATTAGGGTAATGATAATTAGGTAACTTTATACACATTAGACACCCCTTAACTCATTAACATGGTTGGGAATTTTCTTGGGTATTACCCCAGTTTTTTTTTTTTTTGTTCTTCTTCTAATATTCAAAACACATTATTAAAATGAAGAAAAGGTTTACAAGAAACTGATTGGAAGCCTAGCTACAAGCTGAGCTCCAACTCTGTCTACTTTCGCGTTAAAGCTAAGTCCTATGGGATAGATTGAGCTGCTAGATTAGCAGAAAAGTGTTGCAGTTCAAAAAAAATGTGTTGTCTATTTGTTAACACTAGTTCTCTCTCCTAACATTTGCTCGCAGTTGAACTAGCAACGAGATAGCTGCGCTGAATTTTTCAGCGCTGGAAGAATATTGCAGGGTATCTACGCTCAATGGAAATGCGCAACCTACCCGCGCTGAATGGAAACACATAGAAAGTTTGACCTTTTTACTTTCTTTCTTATTTTTCTCTTTCTTCAACCTATCAGAGTTATTAACGAGAAGAGTGATCGGTTGTCAGCCGAGCAAAAATAATTTCACTTTCTCACTCTACTAAATATAAATGAAGTACGTGGTAAGAAAGAGTTCGTTCCCACAGAGAGGCTTTTGCTGTTATAAAATTCAGTCTCTTAGTAACCAAAGGGGGGATTTTTGTTTAAGAAAAGCAATAAAAATAATTGAAAGCAATAAAATAATTTGAATAATCAATATGGAGAAGATATTGGTCACGGGATAGTATCATTCACAAACATGTATTTTCATCAATGACTAGAATTTGTAATTTAATCTCTCATTTACTAAAATTCCTAGGATACCTTGATCGCAAGTATATCCCGCTAATTCCCTGATTTCATCACAACCACATTAAAAGATGCATATGTGAATTCTTCCTACAAAGCAACCTAAAGTGTAAAAGCACAATTAAGTTTAACTCCCTTAAAGCACTAAGTTCTATGGAATAAGACTAATCAAGGCAATCAAACGTGTAAAAGCACTAATTCAATTTAACCAAGGTTATGACTCATTTGTGACTAGTAGGATATATCACTACAAGCACTACCCACAATTATGCTACTTAGAATCAGGGATAAACAACTTTTTCGTATTGAAAACCCTAATATAGCTCTAGAAATGAATGCAAATAGGATTGATTCCGGACTCAACCTAACAAGTATTCAAATCATATGACAATATAAACCATGAATCATAAACAATAACTTATTGAGACAAAACTAATTCATAGATTCAAATAACATGTTGAGAAATCAACTTTATCCCATAACCAATAATAATTGTTTAGCTACTCATATCTTTTGAGTTCATCATAATCATAATCAATAATAAAATAATGAAGAAGATGAAAAAGAAATGAAAAGCAAACCCTAGTCGCCGCTCTCCAAAACTCCCAGTAGAAAAATACGTCCTCCCAAAGTTGTAGAAAACTTTCTCTTTTTGTAGCTTTTCATCTTTCCAAAACTAGGTTTTCAAAGCCCAAAGTCCAATAACAAGATGTCCACCAAGCCCATTTGTGAGGAATACCCATGTGAAAATATGTCCCAAAAATAGTCACCGGAAAACTGGTATTATGTCTGTAAATTGGCCGGAGAAGTGACCGGAAAAGAGCTCAGGTGACCGGCGAAGTCCACCAGGTCACCAGTCAAATATAACAGTCAACCGTTAAAACTGACGGTCAAGATAACGGAACTAACGGACACTGAGTCAGATGCTGAGTCAGGAACGAGTCAGCTCTGAGTTATCTGACTAGTCCTAGGACAGGCCAGTTGCACAGGCCTAAGTCTTACATGAGCCATAACATCTGTGTTGCACCATTGTGGTGCATCACAACTCCACTCCAGCCATCTTGAATACCAATTCCTGCAAATTCATCTTGCCAGCACCAGATCCTTCTCATTGCAGCTGCATTCAACTTCAGCTCATCATATGTAACTCCATACTCTCACTTGCAATTAAATTAACCATTTCAGCTACACCAGATCTTGTACAGTACCACCACATCCTGCAACTTCAGTTCCATCACCACCTATTTCAGCTCCATTCCTCTTGTAAGATATCACAATTCCATTCTTGGTGGCCTTCAGTTAACCTGCAACATATACCAGCTGCACCCATTCTCTGACACAGCTTCGTTCACATGCTAGAACTGCTCCATCTCAGGCCACCATGTTAATTCCAGTTGCAGCTTCACATTATCTGGTATTGCTCCATTGTAGTTGCAGCTCAGAATTCCAATCAAACCCATTGTTCTTGAATCTCGACCAATACATTCTCTGTAGCTCAAATTCCACCACTACATCTTTACCAGCACTAGTTCCATTCTAGAACCACCATTTCAATCATGTAAAGCCAACCAACACCACTAGAACAACCATTTTGGACTGCACCTACAGACTACAGTTCACTACCTTCCATAACTGTACCACAATCACATCTTCCTTGAGCTCAAACAACCCTGCAATCATCTCATACTCTGCAAGACCCTTGTACAACCACATCACCAATGTTGTTCCTCCATAACCTGCAACCTGAGCTACATGTCTCTCAGCTACAGAACTCAAACAAGCACCACAGACAACATCACTTCTTGCAGTTAACCAGCAACATCATATCAACATCCCAGTTCTTCCTTGCCTGCTTTTCCTAACATTCATCTATTTGTGAATCTGCTCAATCATTCATTCAAGCTAACAACATCAGTTCAAACCTCAACAGAGATAACACATCACTGATCTGTGTTCTTCTCAACTCTGCCATTCGAATTCAGTACCACCAACACCCATCTATAAACATATCCTCAATGGCAACACCTTCTGTAGCTTCTTGATTGCAATGTTCCTCTATTCAGCTTCAATAGCAATATCAAGCCCTAACTCATTCTCATCCAAATCAAAACCCATCTCCCATTTAAGCACCAGCAACAGCTCAACAGACTTCACCACAGACTCAAACCATTAAAGTTTATTCCCTGCACATTTCGTTCATATACACAGTCCTAATCATTCATCTAGTGCAATTCAGGCATTCTCACAGCTCAAACCTTCAATCCGTTGGTTGCAGCTTCCACTTTCAGCTGCATCTTCCATTCTGCAACCATTGCATCACCAGCTCAGTCTCACCACCTTCCATGTAACTCATACATACTGCGGCACGACAATCAACAACATAAACTACTTCTCTTGCTCCATACCAGCAGCACAACCACGCCTGCTCTATCTATCACCTTACAACATCAACACATTCACTCAATTATGCCATGACACATTGCTGTTGTAACAACCATCTCACCCATGAACCAACACCCCATGAACATCTTCTCCATCTCTGTTAATTCTCTACCATCTCAAGAATGAGCTCTTAGCCCCTCTTGTTCACCACCAACACTGACTCCAGTTTCAGCTCTTTCCATTTCCATCTCATAATCACTGGAACCCATTTATTCTTGGTTTGCAGCTCAATTCCTCCACCAGAACTGCACCTGCAATAGCTGCAACTCAGCTCATGCCTCATACTCAAACCTGCCATGACACAAGTTCAACATTAATCCAGCTTCTTCTCTGATTCCACCAGAAACCCTAACCTGAGCTCCTTTTTCAACAGACCACCACAAACCCTAACTTCTTTGTAATAACTCCAACTACAAATTCGACCAAACCCAACTCAATTCCAACGTGTTTACTATGAACTTCCATTTCTTGATCTCCTTCATCGATCAACAGCTACAGAAACCATCGATCTCAATCTTATCCTCCATCACTGCATCAGCCTCAGATCCTCGAATTATTCGTCACCAGCAGCGAACCCAAAGCCTCTATCTCTCTCTCTCTATCGATTTCCAAACAATAGACCCGCAGTCATTTCTCATCTCACTTTCTGTGTATCTCTCTGAATCTCAGGAAAATGGTAATGAGAAGAGAAAATACATTTCTTCTTGTTTTTAGGGATAGGAACTGATAAGAATTGTTATAGGCACCCAACAAATTATTGTAGGCCATCTCGGTTGTTTGTCCCTTGCTTCTCTAGACTAAGATGCAGTAGTTGTCTCCTAAAATCGTCTTGGCATGGCTTGACTCCCATATCACTCGCATGTAAATCGAGCTTTTGATCTTTCCGCTCCAAATGAATGGTTTCTCCTTCTTTTGCATCGGATAACTCCATTGCACCTAATAAACTCAAAAGCAAACATAAGAGATGCAATTCACAAGGATAATAGCAAAGAAAGCATAAACATAGATATAAAATCACGGTGTTTTAGACACCTATCAAATTCCCCCACACTTAGACTTTGCTAGTCCTCGAGCAAATGAAACAAAAATTATTCTAAAATACACATACAACTCATGTGAGGGTTTACTAGAGATATACCCACAAAACCTTCTTTTCCAACTTACTAATTCTCCGTAATGATAGCATCCAACGCGCTAAGAAGACATAGAGATTCTGCACACTAGTCATAAGAATTTAGACACATATATGAACACAATCTCATCCTTAAAAGTTGAGAGAGAGATAACCATCCCTTATCGAAATATATTCGGGTTCGGAGTGATCGAAAGTCTCGACTCTGCCTCACAAGAAAGGGTTTTATGAAGTTGCTCTCAATAATAAATAGTTTTTTATGGGTCACACATATGTCCAGGTAGGAGTGAAGAGAGAATCTTGTGACACCTTGAATGGTAGGAAGGCAAAAACCTTCTGAATTGTTTTGAAAACCCACATCTTTTATTCATTTTGAAAACCCTTTTTTTTCTGACGATCTCTAAGAAAGGAAATCAACCACTTAACGAAGGTGGGAATATGCTTACTTACCTCGTTATCCGTTCGGCGTGCAGTTAGCACCACTCTCACAACATCCATAGAAACGTCTTCGGTCTTCAATCGGTGTCTTCATCTTCGTCTTCGGTCTTCAACTCTTGATGCTAACTCTTGAACTTTGTAGAATCTTGACAATGTGATTCTTTCCTCTGATTCCTTGTTGCTTGAAACTTCATTATGAATTTTCCTTCATTCCATTGGCTTTATTGAAGGAACAAAACTAAAAATGAACTAAACAAACGAAAATATGATACAATGGATTTTTCTTGTCTTTTTTTTTCTTTTTTTTAATTGAGACAAGAAAAATAAAACAAATACAAAATGAAAACAAAACAAAACAAAACAAAATAATAAAACTAATAATGAACCTAACAAAATTTTCTCTAATCTCTTTTTTTTTTTTTTTTTTTAAGACAAGAGGAAATGAAATACATATAAAGATAAAATAAAAATGCAAGTACAAAGGTCATGGTGTAAGTACTTTACCGCTCAATTCTTCACAACTTGTATGTCTCGATATCATAAACTTCTCAAATTCTCATCTTAATAATCTTCACTCTTGTACAACAGTCTTCAACTTGTAAAAATTCAGCTCATTGTCTTGTTGCTATACTTGAATCTGAAATCTGCTCATTTCTGTATTGTTGCTTGTAAACCTTGAACGTCTTCAACTTTCCTTCGAATGTGTGATGCTCCTCTTGTTGATGATGATGGTGTTTCTATGGACCTGTTGGTGTAGAGAGATATAAAGTGGATGGTGCTAACTGCGAACAAGATTACAAGTGGTATGTAAGTTAGCAATTCGATGTCACCATCATGATTGATAAAATAGCACTCAAGAGATCAAAATAGTGATTCTATTGGTGGGAGGTTGGGTAGCTCACCATTCTACCCGGAGTTTACGTACGGTGACACACACTCTAAAAGCACAAATTTAGACAGGTAAAAAGAAGTGAAGATCGGTGCCTCTCATGATGTAACATGGGTAGTATCCACTATAGGGGACCACTACTCTAATACCGAATTCAGTCTGCACCTTATTTGCCACTGGCATGGTTAAATCCAACTTTAACTCTCATACAATTAAGAAACCCGATCATATTCTCTGCCATCTCTAAGTTCAGTCACTCTTATGATAATCTCGATGTAATCTTAGCGACATGTATACTATGTGACTCTAAACTAACCACAAGTTGGAGTTTTCTTATTCACTATTTTACACAAAATTTGAAAATTTCATGAAAATTTTACAATGCAAATGTTTAACCACTCCCCCACTCTTAAACTTTACATTGTCCTCAATGTAAATTGAGTCATCCATAGAAAGTCAAGGTGGGAAATCCTACATGATAATGTGACAAGACATCAGAAAAAGTAAATGCAAGACAAGAAATACTTATCCTATGGGTTGCCTCCCAATTAGCGCTTGGTTTAAAGTCGTTAGCCCGACTATCTCCTTGCTTTCTAAGCCTCCTCCAGAGGGAGTGCATCCACAAAATTAACTCCTTCCACAACTTCGGAAGTAAAATTCTCTTAATATGGTTTCAACCAGTGTCCATTAACTTTAAGTTCTTTTCCTGTAGCTATGCTACGAATTTCCACTGCACCATGAGAAAACACATTAGTAACAATAAAAGGTCTGATCCATCGTGACCTTAATTTACCCGGAAATAAATGCAAGCGAGAATTAAACAAAAGCACTTTTTGCCAAATGCAAAATTGTTTCCTAGAAATCATGTTATCATGAAATGCTTTCATCTTTTCCTTATAAATGCGTGAGATTTCAAATGCATCATTGCGAAGCTCCTCTAGTTCTTGGAGTTGTAACTTCCTTTGCTTTCCAGCCCCATCCATATCCATATTGCATTGCTTTATAGCCCAAAACGCCTTATGCTCAATTTCAACGGGTAAATGACAAGGTTTACCATACACAAGCCTAAAGGGAGACATCCCGATAAGTATCTTGTATGCGGTTCTATAATCCCACAAAGCATCATTAAGTCGCATGCTCCAATCTTTCCTTGTTGGGTTTACCGTCTTCTCTAGAATGGATTTCACCTCCCGGTTAGACACCTCGTCTTGTCCATTTGTTTGGGGATGATAAGGTGTTGCAATCTTGTGCGACACATTGTACTTCTTCAACAAGCTTTGTAAAATCCTGTTTTTGAAGTGAGAACCCCCATCGCTAATTATGGCTCTTGGAATTCCAAACCTTGCAAAGATATTGCTTGCAAAAAATCTGAAACCACTTTAGAATCATTAGTTGGGGTGCCTTAGCTTCCACTCATTTTAAGACATAATCAACCGCAAGTAAGATATAAAAATTCCCATGGGAGTTGACAAAAGGACCCACAAAATCAATAACTCATACATCAAAAACTTCAATAAATTGAATAAAAGTTTGTGGCATTTGATTTCGGGCACCTAGATTTCTTTTTCTTTGGTACCTATCACAAGTTGTACAAAATATATATGCATCCTTGAATAAGGTTGGCCAATATAAACCGCTTTCGAGTACCTTGTGATCGGTTCTCTTACTCCCAAAATGTCGTCTACAAGCATAGGAGTGACAAAAAGACAAGATAGAATTAAATTCAGATTCGGGAACGCACTTTCTTATTACTTGGTCACTACAATGTTTCCACAAGTATGGATCATCCCATATGTATTGGTTTCCTAACTTCTTAAGTTTGTTCCTCTCAGCACGAGACAAGTTCTTTAGGATTTGTTTAGACACCAAGTAATTCACAATGTCGGCATACCATGGTTCTCCAAAGGCAATTGAGAATAGTTGCTCATCCGGGAAGCTTTCACGCAATGGGATAGCTTCCTTGTCCACAGCAAGACGTCTCAAGTGATCCGCAACGGTGTTCTCAATTCCTTTCTTGTCCTTGATTTCAATATCAAACTCTTGCAAGAGTAAAATCCATCGTATGAGCCTCGGTTTCGCTTCTTTCTTCATTAGCAAGTACCTAAGTGCTGCATGATCAGAAAAGACAACAACTTTTGTACCAATTAGATAAGAGCGAAACTTTTCCAAAGCAAAAACAATGGCTAACAACTCTTTTTCAGTGGTTGTGTAGTTTTGTTGGCCTCATTTAACGTTCTAGAAGCATAATAAATAGCATGAGGAATTTTCCCCACATGTTGGCCAAGCACCGCACCAACCGCATAGTCACTTGCATCACACATGAGCTCAAAAGGCTTGCTCCAATCTGGTGGTTTAATGATAGGGGATGAAATCAAAAGTTCTTTCAAACGATTTAATGCCGACATACACTTTTCATCAAAGTTAAAAACCACATCTTTTTGCAATAAGTTACAAAGTGGTGATGCTATCTTGGGAAAGTCCTTGATGAATCTTCGATAAAAACTTGTATGACCAAGAAAAGAGCGTATCTCCCTAACCGTAGTGGGAGGGGTTAAAGCACAAATAAGGTCTATCTTAGATTTATCGACTTCCAAGCCTTTAGAAGATATTATATGTCCTAAAACTATGCCATGAGTTACCATAAAATGGAACTTCTCCCAATTCAGCACAAGGTTTGTTTCAACACATCGTTCAAGGATTAGAGTCAAGTTGTTCAAGCAAAGGTCAAATGAATCACCAAAGACACTAAAATCGTCCATGAACACTTCGATTATGTTTTCAACATATTCTGAAAAGATACTTACCATACACCTTTGAAAGGTAGCTGGAGTATTGCCCAAGCCAAAAGGCATCCTTCTATAAGCAAAAGTACCGAAAGGACAAGTGAAAGTGGTTTTCTCTTGATCCTTCAGCGCTATCACAATCTGATTGTAACCTGAATAGCCATCAAGGAAGCAATAGTAAGAGTGTCCAGCTAAACGTTCAAGCATTTGATCAATAAAAGGCAATGGAAAATGATCTTTCCTCGTGGTGGCATTCAATTTCTTGTAATCAATGCAAACCCTCCAATCGGTTTGCACACAAGTTGGAAAAAGTTTGTTCTTATCATTCTCCACCACTGTCAGACCTGACTTCTTTGGCACTACTTGTACCGGGCTTACCCACTTACTATCGGATATGGGGTAGATAACACCCACTTCCAAAAGCTTTAGTATCTCCTTTTTCACAACTTCCATCATGGGAGGGTTCAATTGACGTTGCGCTTCCCTAGTAGGCTTTGTATCATCCTCCAAACGTATCTTGTGCATACAAACGACAGGGCTTATACCCTTGATATCGGAAATGTCCATCCTATGGCCGTTTTCTTTCCTTAGCACCCTTAGAAGTTTTGCTCCTGTAAATCACTAAGCTCATTAGAAACAATCACAAGTAAATCTTCCTTGTCACCTAAGTACAAGTACTTTAGGTGATCGGGAAGCGGTTTCAATTCTAATTTTGGAGATTTAACAATAGAAGGTACAAGCTTTTCATCACTGCATGGTAAAGAAATAAAAGAGATATTATGAGTTTCCGGACATCCTTGTAGTGAATTAAGATCACCAAGGGCTTCTTTGACTTCATTACCACACTCTACACTATTATCCATGGATGTAGTTAACACGATTTCCAAAGCGTCATTACCATTCAATTCAAACATTTGTTGTGCCAATGTATCCATAACATCAATGGAGAAACAAGAGCGGACATCACTAGGATATCTCATCGTCTCAAAAATGTTGAAACGTATTGTTTCTCCATCAAACTCCATAGTTAGCGTTCCCTTGTCCACATCAATAATGGTTTTCGCCGTGTTCATGAAGGGACGCCCAAGTAGCAATGGAATAGACGAGTCCGGTGACCCTTCATTCATCTCTAACACACAAAAGTCAGCTGGAAAGACAAGTTGATTAACCTGCACAAGAACATCCTCAACAATACCCATTGGGTAGACATTAGAGCGATCGGCTAATTGCAATACAATTCCATCCTTTTTAAGATGACCAAGATCAAGTGAATTATACATTGATATAGGCATAACATTAACGGATGCACCTAAATCCAACATAGCCTTGTTAAATGTTGTGTTACCAATTGTGATGGGAATGTCAAAACTACTGGGATCCTTGCACTTAAGTGGGAGTTTGTGTTGTAAGATTGCCGAAGCATTCTCCCCCACACTTAGAACTTCATACCTTTTAGCCTTTTCTTAATGGTACACAAGTCCTTAAACACCTTTGCATACTTTGGAACTTGCATAATAGAATCAATGAGTGGCATGTTCACATGGATCTTTTTAAGAACGTCTAAAATCTCCTTTTCTAGTTCCGCCTTCTTGGAACTTGCAAATATGCGAGGGAAAGGTAAAGGAGGACATAAGTAGAAACCAGAGTTTTAGAGTTAGGAATAGTGATGCGTGTCGTAACCACAACAAATTAATTAATATTTTTCCACCTAATTAACAAGTAATATAGTGTAGTCAAGTTCGTTCCCACGAGGAGCAAGAGATTCTTAGTTGTAAGAATTGTCACAAAAGGGGGGTTATAAAGCAAAGAATATAAACAAAGCAATTCAAAGATATAGTTGAAATCAATAAGAGAGACAAGACCAAGGAATCCTTCTTCGTTGCAATACAATGATTCAAATTATGTTCTTTTATACTTGTTATTAGTCACAGATTATCACCAACCGTAGGCAAAGCAGCTAGATCAGTGCTAAACCCCCTAAATCCCTTGTATCACCGGATACGGAAGTTCTCGACTACCGGATTCTATTTACCAAACCACCTAGTAGTAGATCACTCAAGATGTAATTTAAATAAACACATTAAGATTTATGAACTTATTAGGTTGATATTAGTAGTTAGACTCTTAGATCAAGGTCTACTTGCTAACGTTGTTTTCACACACAATTGCTCCACGGAATCCCTCCGCAAGGTCTTGTGTTTGCTACTTTTGTAAGAGTCAAGAAACGATTACTTATCCCCTAACTTTCACTAGCTTTAGATAAAATTAACAAATCAATTTAGCGTGCACTCTAAATAATCTATCAATCAACCATGAATGTATAAACATTCTTATTAGTAAAAACAAACGATAATCAAGTGAAAAACTTGAAGATAGAATTGAAAACAAAACTCAAATCATTATATGTTAAGAACTAGGAATTCATCCTCAATCAAAAATAAAATTAGCTACTCATGTTAAGGAGTTCACATAAAGAATAAAGAAAAGAGAAGTGTTGTGTGTGTAAAAAGGTGTCTCAAAGTGTATAGAGAACTTCTCTATTTATAGGCTTCAATGCTCTCCAAATCTTCCAAGTAATAGAACCCCCTTTCCTTTAGCAATTCAATTTCCAAGTTCAAGTCTTTCTCAAATCTTCCATCTTCTCTATTTATAGGCTTCTCGACTACCGGATTCTATTTAACAAACCACCTAGTAGTAGATCACTCAAGATGTAATTTAAATAAACGCATTAAGATTTATGAACTTATTAGGTTGATATTAGTAGTTAGACTCTTAGATCAAGGTCTACTTGCTAACGTTGTTTTCACACACAATTGCTCTACGGAATCCCTCCGCAAGGTCTTGTGTTTGCTACTTTTGAAAGAGTCAAGTACGATTACTTATCCCCTAACTTTCACTAGCTTTAGGTCAAATTAACAAATCAATTTAGCGTGCATTCTAAACAATCTATCAATCAACCATGAATGTATATATGTTAGACTTGTTTGCTAATTGGATAATAACTCTTGTCTCTTTCAAAGGTCCAAGATTCAAGGAGTCATATATTTCGGCCGACATCACACTAATGGAAGCTCCCAAATCAAGTATAGCATGTTCAAACCTTTTCTTACCAATAGTAATTGGCACCGTGAAACCACCGGGATCCATGCACTTTGTAGGCATCTTCTTCAATAGCATAGCCGACACACTCTCGCCAACTTTAGTAATTTCATTATCAAGCAACCTATCCTTCTTTGTGCATAATTTCTTCATGAACTTAGCATACCTTGGCATTGTATTGATGGCCTCGATGAATGGGATGTTGATTTCAATCTTCTTGAAAATATCCATGAGTGCCTTGTCTTGAGATTCTTTCTTAAATTTAGCAAAACGACTAGGAAAAGGAGGTGGAGTAGTGAAAGTAGGAACCGGTTCCTTGGATTGGTCGGTTGGTGTTAAATTCTCCTTTGGTGTGGCTTCCTCCTTGTCTTTGACTAACTCTTCACTAACTTCTTCATGATGACTTGGACTCTCCACTTGTTTCCCACTTCTTAAAGTAACCGCATTAACATTCTCTCTTGGATTCACAAATGGTTGTGAAGGAAGCTTTGTGGATGCTTGATATTTCAATAGGTTCACATCGGTCGCCAATTGTCCAACTTGAGTTTGTAAATCCTTGATGGCCGATTCATTCTTTTGTTGGCTTTGTTGTAACATAGTAGTAAGACCTTTCATGCCTTGCATTAACACATTGAGCTTGTCATCATTCGAAGAATCACGCTCCTTGACTTGTTGTGGTTGAAATTGTTGTTGAGGTTGGAAGCGCGATTGTTGGAAACCACCTTGTTGCGCATATGGATTAGGAGCCGCCGCTTGCTTGTTTGCATAACTATAGTTAGGATGATCCTTCCAACCGGGATTGTAGGTATTGGAGTATGGATCGTACCTTGGCCTTTGATTTGGATATAAATCATTGTCTCCATGTTACTCATCCTTTGATCAAGGTGTGATGATGAATCACTAACTTCATGCACTCGCCTAGCCATTGGTTCTTCTCTTGTGTAGAATTGTTGCGAGTTTGCAGCCATACGTTCAATCAACTCTCTAGCTTGGGTCAAAGTCTTGTTCATTAGTGCACCACCCGCGGCGTCAAGAAGATATCTATCACTTGGTTGGAGAGCTTCGTAGAAGTATTGGAGTATCATAACATCACTGAATTGATGATGTGGACATCTTGCCACCAATCTCTTGTATCGCTCCCAACATTCATACAATGACTCTCCCACATGTTGCTTCAACCCACAAATCTCCTTGCGAATTTGAGTAGCTTTTGATGCGGGAAAATATCTCTCGAGAAAAAGTTTCTTCATCCTATTCCATGTTGTGATACTTCCGGAAGGCAAATAATACAACCATTCCTTAGCATTGCCCGCCAAAGAGAACGGGAAAGCTTTCAACATTGCTCCATCCTCATTAGTATCTGGTGGAAGCATGGCCATGACTGTGGTATATAAGTCCATAAGATGTTTGTTTGGATCTTCATTCACCATGCCATGAAACTTGGGTAACTCTCTAATCAACCCCGGCTTGATCTCGAAGGTTGAGTTAGTTTGGATACACCATTGTTGTGTATCGAGCTTGTGAGAAGCTAGGTCCTTGAGTGTACGATCAGCCATTGCTTCTTCTTATATGTCCGATTCTGTGAACTCACTTGATGAAGAATGAGGAAGCGGAGTGTTAACCGCTCGAATGAAATCCTTTAGTTGAGTGCCGGATCGAAGACGTATTGGACTCGGTCTGCCCTCTTTAAGAATTCACCAAAGGTATAGCACCTGAAACAAGACTCTCGAAAACTAAGTTAGATACAATATAGAATCTAACAAAGCAAGAATAAAGCAAAAAGAAAAAATAAAAACAACTAAAATCGTCCGCTGCTCCCCGGCAACGGCGCCAAAATTTGATGCGTGTCGTAACAATAATAAATTAATTAATATTTTTCCACCTAATTAACAAGTAATATAGTGTAGTCAAGTTCGTTCCCACGAGGAGCAAGAGATTCTTAGTTGTAAGAATTGTCACAAAAGGGGGGTTATAAAGCAAAGAATATAAACAAAGCAATTCAAAGATAAAGTTGAAATCAATAAGAGAGACAAGACCAAGGAATCCTTCTTCGTTGCAAAACAATGATTCAAATTATGTTCTTTTCTACTTGTTATTAGTCACAGATTATCACCAACCGTAGGTAAAGCAGCTAGATCAGTGCTAAACCCCTAAATCCCTTGTATCACCGGATACGGAAGTTCTCGACTACCGGTTTCTATTTACCAAACCACCTAGTAGTATATCACTCAAGATGTAATTTAAATAAACGCATTAAGATTTATGAACTTATTAGGTTGATATTAGTAGTTAGACTCTTAGATCAAGGTCTACTTGCTAACGTTGTTTTCACACACAATTGCTCCACGGAATCCCTCCGCAAGGTCTTGTGTTTGCTACTTTTGTAAGAGTCAAGAAACGATTACTTATCCCCTAACTTTCACTAGCTTTAGATCAAATTAACAAATCAATTTAGCGTGCATTCTAAACAATCTATCAATCAACCATGAATGTATAAACATTCTTATTAGTAACAACAAACGATAATCATGTGAAAAACTTCAAGATAGAATTGAAAACAAAACTCAAATCATTATATGTTAAGAACTAGGAATTCATTCTCAATCAAAAATAAAAATTAGCTACTCATGTTAAGGAGTTCACACAAAGAATAAAGAAAAGAGAAGTGTTGTGTGTGTAAAAAGGTGTCTCAAAGTGTATAGAGAACTTCTTTATTAATAGGCTTCAATGCTCTCCAAATCTTCTAAGGAATAGAATCCCCTTTCCTTTAGCAATTCAATTTCCAAGTTCAAGTCTTTCTCAAATCTTCCATCTTCTCTATTTATAGGCTTCTCGACTACCGGATTCTATTTACCAAACCACCTAGTAGTAGATCACTCAAGATGTAATTTAAATAAACGCATTAAGATTTATGAACTTATTAGGTTGATATTAGTAGTTAGACTCTTAGATCAAGGTCTACTTGCTAACGTTGTTTTCACACACAATTGCTCTACGGAATCCCTCCGCAAGGTCTTGTGTTTGCTACTTTTGAAAGAGTCAAGTACGATTACTTATCCCCTAACTTTCACTAGCTTTAGATCAAATTAACAAATCAATTTAGCGTGCATTCTAAACAATCTATCAATCAACCATGAATGTATAAACATTCTTATTAGTAAAAACAAACGATAATCAAGTGAAAAACTTCAAGATAGAATTGAAAACAAAACTCAAATCATTATATGTTAAGAACTAGGAATTCATCCTCAATCAAAAATAAAATTAGCTACTCATGTTAAGGAGTTCACACAAAGAATAAAGAAAAGAGAAGTGTTGTGTGTGTAAAAAGGTGTCTCAAAGTGTATAGAGAACTTCTCTATTTATAGGCTTCAATGCTCTCCAAATCTTCCAAGGAATAAAACCCCCTTTCCTTTAGCAATTCAATTTCCAAGTTCAAGTCTTTCTCAAATCTTCCATCTTCTCTTTCCAAATTTGAGCCAAATTCTCCATCCAATTCCAAACCCAAGTCTTCACATCCATGAGAGAAATTCACATAAAAATCTGTAATTTTGGCTGCCGGAAAATTATTGGAGTTCACCGGAATCCGGTCAGAAAAGTCGCCGCCGGTCACTGGATATGCTTCTCTGTCGACGGAATATTCCGTCAGGGAACCGTCAAAGTTCACTGTCAAACTAACAGTCTCTAACAGTTGACTGGGTCAAGGAAGAGGATATTCAGACACCGAGTCAGCATCTTACTCGGCTAACTGGTCTTATTAAGCTGAGTTGGATCGGTTGCTGGATCGGCCAGTACTGAGTTGACTCGCCCGTAAGAATATCTGACAGAGTTCTGTCTGTTTACAGGACATCCCGGCCAATTTCAGGCCTTCCTTTCTTCACCTGTTAAGAACCTAACATACATGTATTCAAATCAAGCATCTATTTTATAACACCTTGTTCTTCAGCCCTGCTTCATACCCTTTCCAGCTCAATTAAACTCATTCACAGTTCACAAGTCCACCTTCATAATCACATTCTATCACTGCCTGCAACTCAACATCATGGCTTGCAATTGCAGCTAGCTCTGTAATGCCTCACAACCATTCAATCCTCCCTGTAACGGCAGTCAATTACCACAAACCCATATCCATATGCAGCAGCAGCAGTTCCTTCAACCTAGACTTGCACCACCTCTGCAACCAACATCACAACTCTTTCCATCCTGTCAGTCCGCTGCAACCAACCAACATCGTTCTGGCACTCACTGCCATGAACCGCAACTTCTTTTGTTTATAGCTCCATTAGCTTCTAGATCTTTATCTGTCATCAACCATACCCGAGCTCAATCAATGGTCTTCATCGTCATTAGCTAGTTATTTACCAGCTCGAGCTTTCTTGATTCTCTCGAGCTTTGACACTGGCACAAACTCATATAGACTTCAAACTCCATTAACCACAACAAACTACTTCAACCACCTTCATCTCATGGTTTCTGAGACAAACCCACTTCTCTTATCACTTCAAACCACCATTCTTGACACAGCAGCACCACCAGTTTCTTCATCAATTCTTTCTTTTCAACATCACCACAGACCCATCTTAACTTCACCGATTCAATCTGCCAAACCCATTCAATACCAGTTGCTCCACCAACAATTCCATCCTGCAGCTGCAATGGAAATTTTAAATCCCAGTTAAATCCATCTGCATCTCCTATATGAGTTCGCCGCCACTGTTTCAACAACTCCATCTTCACACCGGCAACAACAAGACCACAAATCATCAACACCTTCATCTGATTTACTCTCTGCCATTAAATCCCTTTCCAATTTTCTTCCGGAAACGAAAGCAACAATCTTGCTAACCCTATCGATTTCATTTCTTGAACATCACCTTGTTCTATCAATTGCCGAGACCGAATCACCATCAAACCCTAAACTTAATTTGGTTTCAAATCATCCCCAGAACCCTCGACTTCATCTCTAAAAATCGAATCCGAGATTAACCCTTTATTCATCACCATTTCTTCTCTCTGTCTTACAAATTATCTCAACACCCCTTTCATCTCTCAATTTCTATGAATTTTTCGATCTCAACAGCATCGATTTTACTTTCTTCTCTTCGCTTCAACAGCAGCAGCCTCTGCTTTTCTCACTTTCAGGTGGAGCAGAATAAGAACATAATTGATAAAGAAAACTCTCTTCTCGATTTAGGGTTGGATAGATTTGGGGCAGGATATTGGTACTCGGGCACTTCTGATAAGGGTTAACCAAGTTTCTAGCCCCTTATCCTCAGCTGGTCTGTCTTTAGCACTCCTCCAAAAGAGAGCTGCCCCTTAACCTTGACTGGGCTCCAGATAGTGGTTGCCCATGAAATGACAATTTTGCCCTTTTTGCTCAAATTGGGTGATTTCTCCTTCTTTTCGTTCGTGCGACTCCATAGTAGCTATAAAATTCAAAACAAGCGTAAAATACATAATTTACAAGAAAAATAGCAAAGAAAGCATAAACAATAGATAGTAAATAGGATGTATTCTACACCCTATCAAATAGGTACCTCAGAAGTTTGGGTAGAATCATCATTCTTCTCCTCCAAAACAGGTTCCTTTGGTGTTTCCACCTTGCCCGAATCAGTAACCTCGGGTTGCACAAGTTTTGTACCACTTCTTAACGTAATAGCATTGACACCCTTTTTTTGGGTTAATAGGTTGAGAAGGGAGTTTCCCACTGTTTTGTGCCTTCAATTGGTTCAACTCAATAGCCATGGAGCCCATTTGTGTCCGCAACTCCTTGATATCACTCTTAGTTTCCTGCTGACTTTCTTTAAACATGGTGGAAATGCCTTGCATAATTTTTTGAAGCTTTGAATCGATATCGGAACCTTGATTTTGCATTGATTGTTGTGCTTGTGGTTGCTGAAATTGTTGTTGTTGTGGTTGAAATCCACTCGAACGGTTGAAAGTAGGTTGTTGGATTGCACCTTGCTTGTTGGCATAGCTAAAATTTTGATGATCTCTCCATCCTGAATTGTAAGTGTTGGAGTAGGGATCATACCGTATTTGTTGATTTGGAAAGACCTCATTAGCTTGCTCATCTTCATAACATTGAGGATAACTTGGTATAACCGCGGCTGCAACTTGTTGCATCATTGCTGTCATGTTACCCATTTGTTGACGAAGTTCCTCAACCTCGCTCACTTCATTCACTCTTCTTAGAAGCACATCCGAACCACGACTCAAGAATTGTTGTGAGTTCGCTGCCATGTTTTCAATCAACTCTCTAGATTGTGCCACCGTCTTGTTCACTAGTGCACCGCCACATGAAGCATCAAGGAGATTCCTATCACTTGATTGGAGTCCTTCATAAAAGTATTGGATAATCATAGCGTCACTAAATTGGTGGTGAGGGCAGCTTGCCACCAATCTCTTGTATCGTTCCCAACACTCATACAAAGATTCTCCCATATTTTGCTTCATCCCACAAATTTCCTTGTGAATTTGAGTAGCCTTCGATGCAGGAAAATACCTCTCTAAGAAAATTTTCTTCAACCCGTTCAATGTAGTAACACTACCGGATGGCAAACAGTACAACCAATCCTTAGCGCTGTCCACCATAGAAAACGGAAAAACTTTCAACATTGCACCATCGGCATCAGTCTCCGCTGGAAGCATGGCCTTGACAATGGTATGGAAGTCCATAAGATGCTTGTTTTGGTCTTCATTCACCATGCCATGGAACTTTGGTAACTCTCGAAGCAACCCCGGCTTGATCTCAAAGGTTGAGTTAGTTTGGATACACCATTGTTTTGCATCAAGCCTATGAGAAGCCAAGTCCTTGAGTGTACGAGTTGCATCACCCATTGCTTCTTCTTCTTCTTCAACTTGTGGTTCGTTTACGAATGGAACTTCTTGTTCTCCTTCTATTTTTAACTCTTCTTCCACTTCTAACTCTTGATCTTCTGTTGTGTCTTGACTTGGTTGGGGTATTCTGCCTCTTCGAGTAGCTATCCCACACCTTGGATAGTTCCAATCTTTAGAAGCCAGGGATTAGGTACCTGAAAAAAATTCTCGTAAACAAGTGAGAAACAAGACAAGAAAACAAAAAAAAAAGAAGATAAAAGCAGAAATTATAAAAAGAAACTAAAAACTTAATAACAAGACGTATGCCTCCCCTCCCCGGCAGCAGCGCCAACATTTGATCGGTTTTCAGCCGAGCAAAAATAATTTCACTTTCTCACTCTACTAAATATAAATGAAGTACGTGGTAAGAAAGAGTTTGTTCCCACAGAGAGGCTTTTGTTGTTATAAAATTCAGTCTCTTAGTAACCAAAGGGGGGATTTTTGTTTAAGCAAAGCAATAAAAATAATTGAAAGCAATAAAATAATTTGAATAATCAATATGGAGAAGATATTGGTCACGGGATAGTATCATTCACAAACATGTATTTTCATCAATGACTATAATTGGTAATTTAATCTCTCATTTACTAAAAGTCCTAGGATACCTTGATCGCAAGTATATCCCGCTAATTCCCTGATTTCATCACAACCACATTAAAAGATGCATATGTGAATTCTTCCTAGAAAGCAACCTAAAGTGTAAAATCACAATTAAGTTTAACTCCCTTAAAGCACTAAGTTCTATGGAATAAGACTAATCAAGGCAATCAAACGTGTAAAAGCACTAATTCAATTTAACCAAGGTTATGATTCATTTGTGACTAGTAGGATATATCACTACAAGCACTACCCACAATTATGCTACTTAGAATCAGGGATAAACAACTTTTTCGTATTGAAAACCCTAATATAGCTCTAGAAATGAATGCAAATAGGATTGATTCCGGACTCAACCTAACAAGTATTCAAATCATATGAAAATATAAACCATGAATCATAAACAATAACTTATTGAGACAAAACTAATTCATAGATTCAAATAACATGTTGAGAAATCAACTTTATCCCATAACCAATAATAATTGTTTAGCTACTCATAGCTTTTGAGTTCATCATAATCAATAATAAAATAATGAAGAAGATGAAAAAGAAATGAAAAGCAAACCCTAGTAGCCGCTCTCCAAAACTCCCAGTAGAAAAATACGTCATCCCAAAGTTGTAGAAATCTTTCTTTTTTTTTGTATCTTTTCATCTTTCCAAAACTAGGTTTTCAAAGCCCAAAGTCCAATAACAAGATGTCCACCAAGGCCATTTGTGAGGAATACCCATGTGAAAATATGTCCCAAAAATAGTCGTCGGAAAACTGGTATTATGTCCGGAAATTGGCCGGAGAAGTTACCGGAAAAGAGCTCAGGTGACCGGCGAAGTCCACCCGGTCACCGGTCAAATATAACGGTAAACCGTTAAAACTTACGGTCAAGATAACGGAACTAACGGACACTGAGTCAGATGCTGAGTCAGGAACGAGTCAGCTCTGAGTTATCTGACTAGTCCTAGGACAGGCCAGTTGCACAGGCCTAAGTCTCACATGAGCCATAACATCTGTGTTGCAGTATTGTGGTGCATCACAACTCCACTCCAGCCATCTTGAATACCAATTCCTGCAAATTCATCTTGACATCACCAGATGCTTCTCATTGCAGCTGCATTCAACTGCAGCTCATCATCTGTAACTCCATACTCTCACTTGCAATTCAATTAACCATTTCAGATGCACCAGATCTTGTACAGTACCACCACATCCTGCATCTTCAGTTCCATCACCACCTATTTCAGCTCCATTCCTCTAGTAAGATATCACAATTCCATTCTTGGTAGCCTTCAGTTAACCTGCAACATATACCAGCTGCACCCATTCTCTGACACAGCTTCGTTCACATGCCAGAACTGCTCCATCTCAGGCCACCATGTTAATTCCAGCTGCAGCTTCACATCATCTGGTATTGCTCCATTGCAGTTGTAGCTCAGAATTCCAATCAAACCCATTGTTCTTGAATCTCCACCAATACATTGTATCTCAAATTCCATCACTGCATCTTTACCAGCACTAGTTCCATTCTAGCACCACCATTTCAACCATGTCAAGCCAACCAACACCACCAGAACAGCCATTTTGGACTGCACTTACAGACCGCAGTTCAGTACCTTCCATAACTGTACCACAATCACATCTTCCTTGAGCTCAAACAACCCTGCAATCATCTCATACTCTGCAAGACCCTTGTACAACCAAAGTACCAACATTGTTCCTCCATAACCCGCAACCTGAGCTATATGTATCTCTGCTATAGAACTCAAATAAGAACCACAGACAACATCACTTCTTGCAGTTAACCAGCAACAACATATCAACATCCCAGATCTTCCTTGCCTACTTTTCCTAACATCTATCTATTTGTGAATCTGCTCAATCATTCATTCAAGACAACATCATCAGTTCAATTCAATTCCAACCTCAGCAGAGATAACACATCACTGATCTGTGTTCTTCTCAACTCTGCCATTCGAATTCAGTACCACCAACATCCATCTATCAACATCTCCTCAATGGCAACACCTTCTGTAGCTTCTTGCTTGCAATGTTCCTCTATTCAGCTTCAATAGCAATATCAAGCCCTAACTCATTCTCATCCAAATCAAAACCCATCTCTAACAAACCCATTTAAGCAACAGCAGCAGCTACACATCCAGATTTGGAGCTCAATCCAACAACAACAGACTTCACCACAGACACAAACCATTACAGTTCATTGATGTGATTTTAATTTGTTGTAGAAAGTGGTAGTAAAGATTCGTTCAACTCGGACTTGATGAGATTCGATTTCAGACTTAATAATAAAAATAAAGAAATATATACAAAGGATTGTCACAAAATATCGAGAGAACTGTGACTTAGGATTTCACCATTAATCACATTCAATTGGTTCGTATATTTATTCATAACACTTCTAGCTCTTTTATGGACTCTTTTCTTTTCCAAAGGTAGATTTTGTAAAAGATTAATTGTAAATCATAAGAATGGTGCAAAAAACTCTAAGTCTAAGCATACACCATCATACAAAATCACAAATAATTAATAAAAATCATAAATCAATTAAATCAATTCAAAAGTCATAGAGAATCAAATATAGTTACCAAACAATTGTGAAATAAGGTTTCCTCCGTCGTCCCAGTGTTGGGGTTTAGCTCCTCATATCAAAAACACGCTCAAAATAATAACGCATGGCTGAATAGGTGTTTTATTGAAGAAAAATCGAGTTTGTAATGTATATAATTGTTACGAACTCACTTTATTCTGAAGAAGCCCTAACAGCAGTGTTGCGAATTCGTACTAATTGTTGCAAAAGTTGTTACAAAGATAATGAATTGGAAAGATTAGGTAAAACTTTCTGCGACTGTCTGTGACCGATTTTTCCTGGTTTTCTTCTTCTTCTTGGCTGGTGAAGAACACGACCCTGCAACTCCTTCTGTTCTTCACTACAACCTCCCAATTCGTCCCCCAACTCCCGATTTCCTCTCTAGGACTCCAACAAACCCTTATATACCCAACATGGCGAGTAAATCCCGAGGATCTCCAAGAAATCTTTTCTTTTTTTCCTCGCTGCAAGTCACGTAACTCTCTCCTTTTTTATCTCAGCTTTACGCGTCTTTCATATTCCAAACTTCCTTATTTGATTTGTACGAATCCTGGGAGAATACTTCACAAGTAACTGCCAAAATTATATCCAAAAACATCCCAGAATATCTTTCCTCCCTATTTTATTGAACCGGAGAATTTACGTGAATCCTCTATGCGTCAACCATGACTCTCCAACCTATCCAATACTCCCTCAGGACTGAATAAGGACTCAATATATTAAATCCTAGCTGTAATACTCTCTCCCAATCCTTCACGTATTCTTCAGGTAACGAGTGTAGTTATCCTCCCCTGTTTTGCTTCCGTTCGATATCTAGCCAGTTCTAGTCGAAGTATAGGCTTATACTAGTCCTGTTTACTCAGTTAAAGTCCATGGAAACCAATTCAAGCGATTGAATCTAGCCCGAGACTGTCCAACAATCCATCCCTAAAATTCAACCTTCGCTGCAAATATTTCCCGCCAAATCAAAATTTCAAAAGCTAAGGGATGGAGTGACTCTATATGTTTATGGACTGTCTTTAGCACTGGGTGTAAATAATACATCTGGGGTACAAATAGCAGTGAGGTGACCCTTAGTAATTGAAGTACCCCTTATCCAAACTGAGAGTCCGAATAGTAGGTGTCCTCCGGGCACCTTTATCAACTTTTCGAGCGATTTCTCCCGCAAAAGATTATTTCTCCAAAAACACTTACAAAAACATAAAATAGTCAAATAAGATAAAATCGAGCACTAGCAATACACATAATTAAGATCAAAATAGACACATAAATGCGTCTATCAAATACCCCCAAACTTATTATTTGCTAGTCCTCGAGCAAAAATAAAATTAAAATAAAATCCTAACTCACTTTCGTAGGCATCGTCGATTGCATTTAGCGTATGCAATAAGCCTTTAAACCCCTAGGGGCCCTAGTGGCCGAGTTATAGTCTCGGGAGGGTTTACCAGAGGTGTACCCACAAAACCTTTATACTCCAGACCCTAACTATCTACACAGAACCTTGGAAGGCACTAAAGAATCTCCTTGGTTGGCATACTTATTGATTACATGAGGAAGTATACCCTGATGCGAAATTCCAATTGTTGTATACGAGCTTGCACTCAAGCATACTAAAATTCATATATAAGTCATAGAGCTCTACTCAGATAGTCGCACTATGGACATCAATACTCGGAGTCAAAACTAATCACATGGATAGATCAAGAAGATGGATATAGAGAAAAACATAGATGGTTTTGATGTTTACTAAGTGAATGGTGTTTCCCATATCTGTCTGAAGGCCTCCGCCAAAATGAACCTATCCTAATGGACTGAGATACTAGTCTGACTAATATCAACACACTGGCATATACAAGGGAACCAGTGGTCGATAATCCTAACTCTAGGTCAACACAACTGGCATATACAAGGGTTCCAGTGGTCGACTTTATTGAATTTATTCCGGTTGGTCTGATGGTCTGGTCTCAATTTTTTTTTTTTTTTTTTGGGTATCTCAATCACTCTAATTCACCCTAGCATTGGTAACAACTTGATTCGTGAGCCCCACCTAATCACTTAGAGAAACAAAGTTTAAAAACAAAATAAAATAAAAACAGAAGTGAAAAGGACTCAACGAGATATGGTGAAACTATCATGTTATTTCTAACACCTGAGCTCTGTGCTTTTATGAATAGACTCTTTAGATGTTTCCATCTAATCCGATTGGTTCCTCAACTCCTACAACCAAAATGCTTCCATCCACTTATATTGGTTAGTGCCATCCTTATTAAGCATAAATTTCTAGGCTCTGGAGTTTATTTATTGTAACAAAAAGGTAACAAAAGTTTCTACCCCACCCCCAAACTTAAATCTAACATTGTCCTCAATGTTTCTAATTAAAGAACAATACCAAAAATATAAGTAACATAAGGAAATAGTAAAGAGAGAAGTCGGAAAGATAGTACCTGGGTGAAGTATAACCAAAAACCTATAAAAAATAATATACAACATATAAACCGCCTCGATGGTCAATCAAGGTAAACAGGGTACTCCAGAGGGACCTCCTCAACATCACCGGTAGGAAAAGGCTCTAAAAAGGGCTTCATTTGCTGACCGTTAACCTTTGAATAACTACTACCATCTGGTGTCTCAATCTCAATAGCGCCATGAGGAAAAACAGTACGGACCACAAAAGGACCGGTCCACCGAGAGCGCAACTTCCCGAGAAATAGATGCAAACGAGTGTCATACAGAAGAACTTTTTGACCTGGATAAAAAGACTTTCGTAAAATATTCTTATCATGCACAAGTTTCATTTTGTTCTTATAATCCTTAGCACTATCGTATGCATCTCTACGAATCTCGTCCAACTCATTGAGCTAGAGCTTTCTGTGAACTCCTGCCTTGTCAAGTGAAAAGTTTAGCTACTTAATAGCCCAATAGGTGACATGCCTTGCCAAATACTAGGCGATAAGGTGACATTCCAATGGGTGTCTTAAACGCAGTACGATAAGCCCATAAGGCATCAGTAAGCCTCGACGACCAGTATTTCCTATTAGGATTAACTGTTTTCTCTAGAATATGCTTAATTTCCCTGTTGGAGACCTCTACCTGACCACTAGTCTGTGGGTGATATGGGGTTGCTACTTTGTAGGTAATACCATATTGTTTCATTAAAAGTGCAAACGGTCTATTACAAAAGTGTGAACCTCCATCACTAATTATAGCTCGCGGCGTACCAAAACGTGTAAGTATGTTCTCTTTCAAAAACTGGACTACGACCCTGTGGTCATTTGTTTTACACGGAACCGCCTCCCTCAACCCACTTAGACACATAGTCTACAGCGACAAGTATGTAAAGATAACCAAAATAATTAGGAAATGGACCCATAAAATCAATTCCCCACACATCAAAGACCTCAATCACTAAAATAGGGTTCAAAGGCATCATATTTCTACGGGAAATGGTTCCTAACTTCTGGCAACGCTCACAAGAAACACAATAACTATGGGAGTCTTTAAACAACGAAGGCCAGTAAAAACCACACTGCAATATCTTAGCAGCAGTCTTCTTAGAACTAAAATGACCCCCACATGCATGTTCATGGCAAAATGAGATAATACTGGACGGGTCACTCTCATGTATACATCTCCTAATAATATGGTCTGGACAATACTTAAACAGATAAGGATCGTCCCAAAAGAAATGCTTAACCTCGGATAAAAACCTAGAACGATCTTGCTTACCCCAATGTTGAGGCATTCGACCAGTAACAAGATAATTCACTATATTCGCATACCAATGTGATTGGGAAACAGAGAACAATTGTTCATCAATAAAGCTATTCCTTATAGGAAGGGAATCATTAGGGGAACTAACAACTAGCCTAGACAAGTGGTCTGCTACTAAATTTTCGGCACCCTTTTTGTCTCTAATGTCTGGACAAAATTTTTGTAACAAAAGGATCCACCTAATCAATCTAGGTTTGGTTTCCTTCTTAGACAAAAGGTATTTCAAAGCAGCATGATCAATATAGATTACGATCTTAGAACCTAATAGGTAGGATCTAAACTTATCTAAGGTAAACACGATGGCTAACAGTTCCTTCTCGGTAGTTGTATAGTTCATTTGGGCATCATTCAGAGTTTTGCTAGCATAGTAAATCACATGAAGTAATTTGTTTTCTCGCTAACCTAGCACAACACCTATAGCATAATCTGAAGCATCACACATAATTTCAAAGGGTAGGTTTCAGTTAGGTTCCTGGACTATCGGGGCAGTAGTGAGTAAATTCTTAAGCTTCTCAAAAGCCTCTAAACAAGCATCATCAAAGACAAACTTAACATCTTTTGCAAGCAAATTGCAAAGAGGTCTAGAAATCAAGCTAAAATCCTTAATGAATCGACGGTAAAAACCTGCATGCCCTAGGAATGACCTAATATCTTTTACGGTTTTGGGGACCTGTAAAGTCTTAATAATGTCAACTTTGGCTTTATCTACCTTTATACCCTTAGAAGAAACGATGTGCCCTAACACAATTCCTGATTTAACCATAAAATGACATTTTTTTTCCAATTAAGCACTAAATTCTTTTCCTTACACCTAGTCAACACTAATGTCAAATGATGCAAGCACTCATCAAAAGATGAACCAAACACTGAAAAATCATCCATAAAGACCTCTAAAAACCTTTCTACCATATCGGAAAATATGCTCATCATACAACGCTGAAAAGTCACAGGGGCATTACATAGCCCAAAAAGCATGCGTCTATACGCAAAGGTACCAAAGGGACAAGTAAAAGTGGTTTTCTCTTGGTCTTCTGGGGCAATAACGATCTGATTGTAACCGGAGTAGCCATCTAAGAAGCAATAATGACTATGTCCAGCTAATCTCTCTAGCATTTGGTCGATAAAAGGAAGGGGAAAGTGATCCTTCCTTGTGACCTTGTTCAATTTCCTATAGTCGATACAAACACGCCATCCCGTGGTCACTCGGGTTGGGATTAACTCATTATTATCATTCTGGACTACGGTGATACCTGATTTCTTGGGGACAACCTGAACGGGGCTGACCCACTTACTGTCTGAAATTGGGTAGATAATACCCGCATCTAACAACTTAAGCACCTCTTTTCGAACTACCTCTTTCATGTTAGGGTTTAGTCGACGTTGCATCTCCCTAGAAGGTTTGGAGTCTTCCTCTAAATGAATCTGATGCATATACACAGTAGGACTTATACCCTTAATTTCTGTTATAGTCTACCCTAAAGCTTCCTTATTGTCTTGAAGTACTTTTACTAGCTTACTTTCCTGATCACTATCCAAATCAGAAGCTAGAATCACATGTAAAGTCTCAGATGGGCCTAAAAACACATACTTTAGAGTGTCGGGTAGTGGTTTTAGGTCCAACTTAGGAGGTTTTTCTAAAGAAGGAATTAAGGTAGTCTCAGAAACTGGTAATAGTTCGAACCTAGATTTCCATCTATCAGTGTCTAACACATGGGTAGAATCTAATAGAGCATTCACTTGTTCAATAGTGCTATCGTCATCAAAATCGAAACCAAAATGGGATAAACAACTTTCTAATGGGTCTTCAGACAAAATGTTTGGTAATGACTCCTGAACTAAGGCTTCTATCATGTTCACCTCTTCAACACATGTGTCATCTAGATCATAAGGTAGCTTACTGACATTAAAAATGTTCATCTCCATAGTCATATTACCAAAAGATAAATTCATCACACCATTTCGACAGTTAATGATCGCATTAGACGTAGCTAAAAATAGGCGACCTAAAATCACCGGTATCTGGTTCTCTGGGTCGGGGACAGGTTGGGTATCTAGGACCACGAAATCCACTGGATAAATAAACTTGTCGACCTCAATAAGAACATCCTCAATAACACCTCGAGGAATTTTAACGAGACCTGTCATTAACCGCAATGTCATCTCGAGTAGGTTTCATTTCACCAAGTCCTAGCCGTAAGTACACATGGTACGCCCGAAGAAGTTCACACTGGATCCTAAGTCAAGTAAAGCTTTTTCTACCCGGTGTTTACCTATTGTACAAGCAATGGTAGGGGAACCTGGGTCTTTGTACTTTGGAGTTGTGGTGTTCTGAATGATGGAACTTACGTGACTAGCTAAAAAGGCTTTCTGAATAAGGACTCAATACATTAAATCCTAGATGTAATACTCTCTCCCAATCCTTCACGTATTCTTCAGATAACGAGTGTAGTTATCCTCCCCTGTTTTGCTTCCGTTCGATATCTAGCCAGTTCTAGTCGAAGTAGAGGCTTATACTAGTCCTGTTTACTCAGTTCAAGTCCACGGAAACCAATTCAGGCGATTGAATCTAGCCCGAGACTATCCAAAAATCCAGCCCTAAAATTCAACCTTCGCTGCAACTATTTCCCGCCAAATCAAAATTTCAAAAGCTAAGGGATGGAGTGCCCCTATCTGTTTGTGGACTGTTTTTAGCACTGGGGTGTAAATAATACATCTGGGGTACAAATAGCAGTGAGGTGCCCCTTAGTAATTGAAGTACCCCTTATCCAAACTGAGAGTCCGAATAGTAGGTGTCCTCCGGGCGCCTTTATCAACTTTTCGAGCGATTTCTCCCTCAAAAGCTTATTTCTCCAAAAACACCTACAAAAACATAAAATAATCAAATAAGTATAAAATCGAGCACTATCAATACACATAATTGAGATCAAAATAGACACATAAATGCGTCTATCATTCATTCCCTGCACATTTCGTTCATATACATAGTCCTAATCATTCATCTAGTGCAATTCAGGCATTCTCACAGCTTAAACCTTCAATCCATTGGTTGCAGCTTCCACTTTCAGCTGCATCTTCCATTCTGCAACCATTGCATCACCAGCTCAGTCTCACCACCTGCCATGTAACTCATACATACTGTGGCACGATAATCAATAGCAGCAATTACTTCTCTTGCTCCATACCATCAGCACAACCACCTGCTCCATCTATCACCTTACAACATCAACACATTCACTCAATTATGCCATGACACCTTGCTGCTGTAACAACCATCTCACCCATGAACCAACACCTCATGAACATCTTCTCCATCTCTGTTAATTCTCTACCAGCTCAAGAATGAGATCTTAGCCCTTATTGTTCACCACCAACACCGACTCCCGTTTCAGCTCTTGCCATTTCCATCTCAAAATCACTGGAACCCAATTTTTCTAGGTCTGCAGCTCAATTCCTCCACCAGAACTGCACCTGCAATAGCTGCAACTCATCTCATTCCTCATACTCAAACCTACCATGACACAAGTTCAACATTAATCCAGCTTCTTATCTGATTCCACCAGAAACCCTAACCTGAGCTCCTTTTTCAACAGAGACCACCACAAACCCTAACTTCTTTGTAATAGCTCCAACTACAAATTCGACCAAAACCCATCTCATTTCTAACGTGTTAACTATGAAATTCCATTTCTTGGTCTCCTTCATCGATCAACAGCTACAGAAACCATCAATCTCAATCTTATCCTCCATCACTGCATCAGCCTCAGATCCTCGAATTATTCGTCACCAGCAGCGAACCCAAAGCCTCCATCTCTCTCTCTCTCTCTCTCGATTTCCAAACAATAGATCCACAGTCATTTCTCATCTCACTTTTTGTGTATCTCTCTGAATCTCAGGCAAATGGTAATGAGAAGAGAAAATACATTTCTTCTTATTTTTAGGGATAAGAACTGATAAGAATTGTTATAGGCACCCAACAAATTACTGTAGGCCACCTCGGTTGTTTGTCCCTTGCTTCTCTAGACTAAGCTGCAGTAGTTGTCTCCAAAACTCGTCTTGGCATGGCTTGACTCCCATATCACTCGCCTGTAAATCGAGCTTTTGCTCTTTTCGCTCCAAATGAATGGTTTCTACTTCTTTTGCATCAAATAAGTCCATTGCACCTAATAAACTCAAAAGCAAACATAAGAGATGCAATTCACAAGGATAATAGCAAAGAAAGCATAAACATAGATATAAAATCACGGTGTTTTAGACACCTATCAAAGAGCATTCATGTTGAACTTCGCTGTAATATTGAAAATTAAAGGAACAGTTATATTAATGAATCAAAGACGGGTAATGATGATTGCTATCATGAACTGTAGATGGAGATTGGGTTAGGGTTAGAATTTAAGCCGATGTTGTTCAAATTAGTAGGTGAATGAAATTAGGGATTATTGTGAAATCAGTAAAAGAAATGAAATTTGGGGTTCGATTTGAGATTTTCAATCGGAGATGGAGAAGATTCAGATGGGTTTGAGATATTGATGTCGTTCTCAGAGGTAATGGGTGCAAATAGAGTTAGTAATTGTAGTAGGAGTGAAGAAAGGACAAGAAGTAATTCTTAAATCAATCCGAAATTTTAAGACTCAGAATTTTCGAAATCGACTCAATGGGTTTGTAAAACAAGTTTTGTAAATGGAAAATCTGTAAACAAAACTCGTGTTGGACTAGATTTTCGAGAGGAAATCAAAATTTTGTTAAAGAACAAATTATGGGTTTTGTGAAAATGGTGATGAAGAACAATTTTTGGCAGCGCTGTTTGGTTCAGCGTAGTCAACCAGTTAGACTGGTCATGTGCTGTTCCATACATCGAAAAGTGCTAAAAGTTTTTGCGCTAAATCGTTCAGCATCCAGCGCTGTTTTATTCAGCAACTAGCATGCTAGATTAGCACTGACATATGACTCAATAGGTAGTCCTAGCTGACCTGGACTATTAATCTAGCTGCTAGATTAGCACACGATAGGACTAAGCCTAATATCATGGCTAGCTAAACAACTTTATTTTTACTATTTATTTTCAATTTTTTTGTCACTTTTTTTTGTAAATAAAATCTGTTGAAACTTGAAAGGAAGCCAAGGCCCAGCAGTGTAAGCGAAGTGTAGTTATACCAACAATTACATTAGTAAGTTTTCTTCTTCTTTTCTCCGACTGACAATCAATTTGGGACAGAATTTTACTCTCTTCCTTCTTCTTCTTCGCGGCAAAGGTGGAATGTGTCGATCAGTTTGGTGTAAAGTAGGTGCAATTCTGAAGAGATCTGCCATCAATGGAGAATCTTCGCCTTCATCATTAGCACCATCAGCTAAGTATTTTCCCTACACATTTCAAAATCAAAACGTTTTTGTAATTTCAAAATCTAGGGTTATTACTGCCAGTAATCTGACTTCTTGTTCTTCTGATTCTTTATCATTTGTTGTTTCTTATCTGATTAATTCACGTGGATTATCTGAATCTAAAGCTATTACTGCTTCTAAAAAACTCAATTTCAAAACCAAAACGAAACCAGATTCAGTCTTAAAATTGTTGAAAGCATATGGATTCACTGAACTCAACATTTCTAATCTGTTAAGGATACCAATAATATCGGTACAAGATATTCTCAACCAAGTCAGCCATATGACCGAGTTACTAGCTAAAGTCTCCAGGCTTTATTTACGGCATGTTTAGATCTTCTAAAGTTTGTTAAACTGAACTACAAAATCTGTAACAATCTTTGAATATATTTGAGTATAAATAAATCTAATATCTCCACTGATTAAGTGTGGAAGATATTCACCAGATTCTTTTCTCTAACTTGGTATCAGCCTTGATCCAAGCTACGCTTCCAAAACCAAAATCAAAAAAAAAAAAAAAAAACCACAGATGACTACAACCAATCAACTCAGAAATGTCCAGATTCATCATCTGGTAACCCTCAAGCTAACAGAAACCAATTACCCGCTGTGGAAGACGCAGTTTAAACCCATCTTGAAGGGCCATGGCTTAACTGGCTTCATTGATGGCACAAAAGAAATACCACCCAGAACATTACCAAACTCAACAGCTGAAAACCCTGATTTTACAGCTTATGAAGAACAAGACTCACTGCTTGTGGGTTGGTTAAACTCCACTCTCTCCCCAGAAGTTTTAGGAGTAGTAAGAGATCTAAACACTGCCAAAGAAGTATGGGATATGCTAGAAGCTGAGTATGCTCCAAAAACAAAGTTTCACCAGATGAATCTTAAGAAACAGCTCCACAATATGAGCAAAGGTAACAAATCTCTTCGAGTCTTTTTAAACGAAGCTAAACATCTATTTGCTCAACTTGCAGCCTCGGGCTACACAGTCTCTGATGATGAGAAAAAGCAGTCTATTAGCAATGGTCTAAATCAATCTTATGATCCGATTGTCACCATTTTAAGTACGATTGAAAACATGAATATGGATTTGTTCTACTCGCATCTACTTACCTTTGATATGAGGTTGGAACAACAGCTCTCTCAGATACAACAACCCATTGCCAATGTTGCTTTTTCAAACGCGTCTGGCAGCAGGAGTGCGCCACGGAATAACAACCACCAAAATCGTGGACCACCACAACCGCCAAACAATCAGCCTCGTAGACACTATCACCGCTCGAATAACACCTCCCGGTCAGAAATATGCCAAATCTGCAAGAAGAAAAATCATCGGGCCCGACAGATCTTTGTTCCGCTACAAACCAAGCAACAATCAACCACGACCACCAGGCTGCCTACATTGCACTTCCCGGATGGAACCAACGGCAACCAGTGGGTTACCGATATCGGAGCCACACATCATCTTATCATGGATATGCGCAACTTAGCAATACCACATGAATATGATGGAACAAAGATGGTTCATGTTGGCAATGGTAATGCTCTTGATATAGCAAACATTGGTAACACCTCTTTCACATACAACTCGGATCATATTTTTTGAATAATATCTATCATGTACCAAAAATACGAGACTAATTTACTATCAGTCTATCAATTTTGTAAAGACAATAATGTCTATTTTGAGTTTCACAAGTCTCATTTTCTTGTGAAGGACAAGCACACGGGGATAACTCTGCTAAGAGGACTGAATAGGAATGGGCTATACATATTTGAAGGAGTTGACATGTTTGGAACCACCAATCAAGCCTCGTGCAAACATATCATCTTCCTTCCCATTATGGCATCGGCGTTTAGGGCATCCTATGTTGCGTACTGTGTCTCAGATTTGTCTTCGTAATTCTATTTCGGTTTCCAATAAAAGTTTTGATTACTGTCAGTCTTGCCATCTCAGTAAGAGCAAGAAATTATCTTTTTCCTTAAGCAAGACAATTTATGACAAACCATTGAGTTTGGTAGTGTCGGATATTTGGGTTTCACCTCAAATTTCCAGGTCTGGTTTTCGGTATTATTTGTTAATAATGGATGTCTTTTCTCATTTCACTTGGGTATTTCCATTAGTACAACGTTCTGATGCTTTTCAAACTTTTGTTCACTTTCATAAACAAGTTGAGAATCTTACACCCATAAAATAAAAGTTTTCCAATCAGACAATGCCTTAGAATACAAAAAATTCACTGCCTATCTCAATGACTCCGGCATTCAACATAGATTCTCATGCCCGCACACTTCTCCACAAAATGGAATAGCTGAAAGACGTATCCGACATGTTACTGAGTCAGGGTTAGCACTTCTATATCATGCTCATATGCCGAAACACTTACGGGCGGATGCCTTTACCACTTGCTTGTTTTCTAATAAACAGCAGTTACCAAAATCCTCATCGCACCTCAAACACCGCTAGAATTGTTGTTCCATAAAAGCCTGATTACACATTTCTACGTGTTTTTGGATGTTTAGCTTACCCTTGTCTACGTTCCTACAACTCCACCAAACTGGATCCTAGATCCTTACCTTGTGTTTTCATCGGCTATAGTAGTGCACATAAAGGATACGTGTGCCTACATAGGGAGACGAATGAATTTATATATCGCGCCATGTTCGATTCGAAGAAAGCTCATTCCCATTTCGGTCTCTTAAGCGAAAAAGACCGGTGCCATGTCCAGGTAATGTTCCATCTAGTACAAGTGTATTTCTTTCACCTCCTTTCAGTCGGCCTTCATCAATAGCCAGGACGGATGAAACAACTTTGTCGCTTGTGGTCTCTGCATCTACATCACCGGTTCACAACCAGTCAGCTGAAGCTTCTGAATCACCTTTACCATCTGCCAGTCAATCACCTGTAATCGGCTCTGCTGCATCATCGGTAGACACAACTATGTCCAATGCCTCGGGTAACCAGGAGTCGAATGTAGCAACTACTCAGGATATACACAGCGCTGCAGTCACTCACTCTATGAGGACAAGGTCTCAGTCAGGAATTACCAAACCAATTCAAAAGCTTTGTCGATTTCTAGCAAACATCCTTTGCCTGACGCTGACTTCATGGAACCAACATCCTTTACAATGGCTTCGAAAATACCAGAATGGAAGAGTGCAATGGACTTACAGATCAATGCACTGATAAAGAATGGCACTTACTCGCTAGTGAAGTACGAGAAAGGCATGAATGTAGTCGGCTCAAAATGGGTTTTCCGAGTAAAGCAAAATCCTGATGGAACAGTGGAACGACGTAAAGCTCGCTTAGTGGCCAAGGGTTATAATCAGCAAGCTGGAATAGATTTTGATGAAACATTCTCACCTGTTATCAAGCCTTGCACCATACGATTGGTATTATCTATAGCAGTGATGCATCAGTGGTCGATAAAGCAACTTGATGTAGAGAATGCATTCTTAAATGGGCATTTGGATGAAGACGTTTACATGCAGCAGCCACCAGGTTATGTTGATAAAGATTTTCCAGACCATGTGTGCAAACTGCACAAGTCTTTGTACGGCTTGAAGCAAGCGCCTAGGGCGTGGTTCTCCAAACTAAGTTCCTATTTAATTCAGCTGGGTTTCAAAGGGTCAATTGCAGATAGTTCTTTGTTTATACGGCAGTCTACGAACTCAGTATTGTATGTGCTGGTGTATGTGGATGATATAATCGTCACGGGGTCAAATACGGCAGAGATTACACAACTTATCGCTGATCTTGGCTCTGCTTTTGCCTTGAAAGACTTAGGCGATCTGTCCTTTTTCTTGGGAGTTGAAGTTATCAGGCAAGGTAAAGATCTTATTCTCTCCCAGCGTAAATATATTGCGGATCTTTTGAAGAAGACCAAATTAGACGGTGTCAAGCCAGTAAACACACCTTTAGCTGCTAATACAAAGATTCAAAAACAAGGAACCAGGAAGTTTGAAGATGCAACTTTGTATCGAAGTGTGGTAGGAGCACTTCAATATCTTCATCTTAATAGGCCTGATATTTCCGTGGCAGTGAATAAAGTCTGCCAATATATGCATGACCCATATGATGAACACTGGGAGATTGTGAAGCGCATACTGCGGTATCTAAAAAGCACAGTGGACTTTGGTCTTCATCTTCGTCCTTCCAACGATTCTTCACTACAAGCCTATTCTGACGCGGACTGGGCTGGAAGTTTGGATGATCGTCGGTCCACCAGTGGATACTGTGTTTATTTTGGAGGAAATTTGGTGTCATGGAGCGCAAGGAAACAAAAAACGGTTTCAAAATCTAGTACGGAGGCAGAATACAGAGGGGTAGCTATTGCTACTTCGGAAATTATTTGGATTCAATCCTTGCCGGGAGCTTGGTGTTGCTACTTCTATACCGATCCTGTGGTGTGACAACTTGGGTGCGACATACCTGACAGCAAATCCAGTGTTCCATGCTCGCACTAAACACATCGAGATTGACTACCATTTTGTTCGGGAACGTGTCGCTGCTAAACTTTTACATGTCAGATTTATTAGCTCAAGGGATCAGTTAGCAGACATCTTTACGAAGGGACTTTCAGCACCTCGTTTTCAAATTCTACGAAACAAGTTGCACATCCGCAAGCTGCAGTACAACTTGAGGGGGGATGTTAAGGATACCAATAATATCGGTACAAGATATTCTCAACCAAGTCAGCCATATGACCGAGTTACTAGCTAAAGTCTCCAGGCTTTATTTACGGCATGTTTAGATCTTCTAAAGTTTGTTAAACTGAACTACAAAATCTGTAACAATCTTTGAATATATTTGAGTATAAATAAATCTAATATCTCCACTGATTAAGTGTGGAAGATATTCACCAGATTCTTTTCTCTAACTTAATCTAATCAGAAGTATCCATCCATTCTCTTATCTGACCCTCATAAAACCCTGAACCCCAAATTAGATTTTTTCATATCCAAAGGGCTTGACGGACTCGACCTTGCAAACTTCATCTTAAAAGACCCATCGATCCTGAAACGGAGTTTGAATAATGTAATAATCCCTTCATTTGATGTCATTAAGAACATTGTGATGGTTAATGTAGAGCATTTGAGAAATCAAGGTGTCCCTCGAACTAATATTTGTACCTATCTAATACAGCGGCCAAGAGCATATGTAGAAAAGGCGAATAGATTTAGAGAGGTGGTAGAAAAGGTTAAGGACATGGGTTTCAATCATTTAGAGCTATACATGAATTGAGATCATTGAGTGAAGCCAATCGGAAAAAGAAAATGGATGTTTACAAGAGATGGGGTTGGTCTGAAGATCAAATTCAAACAGCATTTAGGATAAATCCTAATTGTATGACAGCGTCCGAGAAGAAGATTATGGGGATTATGAATTTCCTTGTGAATGAAATGGGTTATGATTCATCCAGTATTGCTGATTATTCTAAAGGTTTTGATTATAGCTTCAAGGACAGGATCGTTCCCAGGTGTTATGTTATCAGGATTCTACTCTCCAGAGGTCTGGTTAAAGAAAAAATTAGTGTAAGATCACTTTCAGTAATGCTGGATGAGTCTTTCCTAGAGAAGTTTGTGAGAAAGTATGAGCAAGAAGTTCCTCAACTGATGATGGTATATCAAGGTCAGCTGAATTACCAAGACCTACTTCAGAACGAAAGGATTTGATCAGAAAAAAAGACGCGGTACGTTTCACAAATTATGGTGTACACCTTCTTTTTCCTTTTTATTCACTTATTGCTTCTATTTAACATTTTAGCTTAACGTTTGTTTATGCTCGTTTTATCATTTTGGAAATGAAGTTCTGCGACTTTTCTGTATGGATATATGAGTATTTGTTGTATGCTATCGTCACCAAGTTTACCTACAACTACTGCATCGGATGTCTAAGTTGCAGTTGTGAAACGGAAGGAAGAATATTTCAGACATCGTATGAGTTGTTTATCTTGTGATTTTGAAGTTTATATACTGTATGTTTAGTTCAAGTAACATTAACGAAAGAGTTAAATTAGGGGCTACATTTTCACCCACAGAACTCGTGTTTAGTTGTAGCAAACTACTGTAATGGCTAGAAAATTTGCACTAGGTCGTTGTCAGGAAAACTAAAATAGCAAACTGGTGGAGTTGGTATTACCACCAACCTTTTAACATAAATAAAATAAAATAGTTGACATGATATAAGATACTTACAAATAGAGTACAGTGGACTCAAGAGTTCAGGAGGGTTCGTTTTGCAAGTCACCGTAAAAATATATCTAATTTTTTGGTGTAGTAACACTCATAGATTTACTGGAATGGAAAGTATGAATATAAATGACTACATTTTCTTAAGTATGTTTGAATGTTGGACCTGCAAATATGTATTATCTGCACAGAAATGTATGAGTAGAAGAAGTGGGAACAAAACTTGGATTTGAATATGAAGGTCTGCATTATTGTTTAATTTGGATTTTGAGTTATTTAGCTGAAATTTGAATATGGCAGAGTCGATAAACAGGCTTAGTAAATGAAATTGGTGCAATGAACACGTACCTACAGTCAGATTAATAATATCTGTCTGGTGCCGATTAGCAGATGTTTCTTGTTTATAGTAGTTGCAAGCAGCATTCAAATAGCATTTTCCCCAGTCTTCTCAAGTCAGAGGGAGAATCTGTCAGTCGCTACTCAATAGAACCCCTTGCCTGTGCTGTGAGCCAAGGATTACTGAATCTTAGTACAGTATGATCTACCACTATTTTGTGTCTTAGCTCTTTTCGTTCTTCCTCTCTCACAGACACTGGACAAATTCATTTCAGACCAACTATATAATACATGCTTGTTGCGTTTTCTTGTGATCTCAAGTGTATATCATATTATCATGCATTACCATAATCAGTATTGGGCCTGCTTTGTTTTTGTAGGCACATCAGGCAGTTTGTTCTCTTTTCCGGGTAGGCTCTGGTTAGATGTATCTGGGATTTGACCCCTTTTTGGTACACCGGAAGGTTGTCCAACAGTCTTCATTTCCCTTCCGAAGGACCACAGCCACTAACAGTATATGTTTCTCCACAATCTCACAGCAAGCTTGATGCAGTTGCAGCAAAGCTGCACATATAGTTACACGGTCTAGGAGATTTGATTAGCATTACAACTATATTTGTATGCGCTACTGTTAATTTTGTATTTTGGTGTTTTTTCTTTTTTCTTTTTAATGTTGGCTTAATTTCGTTTTGCTTCCTAACTCAATACAGTTCGCCGAGTGTCCAGAAACTTGCAATGACATTAAAAATGAGCCATGTGATTCAAAAAAACACAAAATGGTTCCGGCCTAGAATTTGTCATTTGATTCGATACCTTCATCGTCAGCCCAAAACTCGACCATTGGTGCCATAGCAAAGTATTCACTCGTCCTGTATTTCGCCCCTGCTGGCCCAATGGGCTAAATTAAACCATGTTCCGGTGCAAGCCCCAACTTACCAGCATGGTTCGTGCCATTTTTCCGATGGTTATACGTAGAGGTGTAAAACGTGCCGGCCCGGCACACGAAATGGCGTGCTTCACGTGCCATGTGCCGTGTTGTGCTGTGCCAACGATTTAAACGTGCTGTGCCGTGCTGTGCTTTACTAGTCAAAAGCTAGGCACAAAGACATTTACGGCACAACACACGAATAAACGTCTTACGTCTTCGGCACACGTGCTATAAACAATTAATGTATACATTAAGTCAGACATTATCACAAGAATTTAATTAGACAACATATCATTTGAAATTGTTTCAAGTAAAATTAACAAGTTTATTCAATAAAAAGAAATAACCCATCAAATATAAAATTGGATTATTGTCATGTAAATTAATGTTCTAGTTAAATATAGGTGACGACATTATAACAACTGTAGGTGTAAATAATCCACAGGGACAGGTGGAATGATCCTAGGCCGTGACGTACCAGAGAAAGAATGTATCAAGAGTACCGGATCACCTCTCCGAATCTGGGCGCAAGAAAAGAGGAGCTGAGACAGTTTGAAAAGTCGACGAAAAGGGGAAAAGTTGTGATGCGATGGACATCGGGTGCTGGAGCCATAAATGCGCTGACAAAGTTGGTGAAGAGATAAGAAGGACTCGGTCAAGGAAGACTCGGCCAAGGATCCCAAGGGCGACATCGATTACCCCCACCAAACGGGCGACATCGAGTGGCGAGATAGCAGAAGCAGACATCACTCGGCTTGACGCACCGACCCGAACAAATAAGAACAATCGGCTGAGACATCGACTGACCACCCGAGAGGAACATCGAGGAGGCTACGCCAGGCCTAACATCGTAGTACTGATGTATCATCACTTGTAACTATAAATAGAGACCATGTAGAGAGGAAGAACCCAAGCAAGAAGTGAGGAAAGAGAGCATACTAAAGGCATTGAGAGAGATAAACCCGTCTTGTAACCTTGAATCGAGTAATAAGATCTTCCTTTATACCCCGTGGACGTAGGTAATCATGCCGAACCACGTACATCTCGTGTTCTATTACTTCTCTTGTTTGTTTTGCTTCCTTGTGTATGTGTTTAGTTACCTTTGGATGTAGAGGTAGGATTTTCTACATCTACATTCTGGCGCCGACTAAGGGGACCGTATAACATCTCCGGATACCTTGAAATCGGACGCTAAAAGGGGAAACTCCGAGCTCCTAAGCCACCTTGTGTGCTGGTTGACGCTAAAGGAGAAACCCTTTTCGTCTGCTATCTCTGTTTTCTTTTAGTAATGTCTTATTGAGTTGATAGAGGTTAACTTTGTGTTCTTGTTTTGGTATCTTCGTCTACGTAGCAACATCTTGTCGAGATTGATAAAGTTAGCCTTGCGTTTTTGCTAGTTATCTTCGTTTTGTTATCTTCGTGTCGAGCTGATATAAGTTCGTTTTGTGTTTTAAACCGGAAGTCTCCATTTTCCAAGCAAAACAAGTTTTCCGCTTAAGTGAAGTCGTCAAGACCGCTCCGTCAAGATGGGCTGTCTGTTTGAGACACCTCAGAGAGTCATCGGATGACCCGTGAGCTCCCTAAATAGCATCTTTCGATGTTGGTAGAAGCTAGAAGGGGATCCCATCTCGATGATTATGATCTGTGGCTTCAAACCCCGTTGTAAGAGAGATTCAACAGCTCCTATCGACACCTAGTGAGGATAGTCGATGCTAAGCGAAAGACTCTAATAAGCGCAACGTGTAGGTTGCTAGGACTATTTCCTAGGGAGAAACATTGTCACATCTATCTCCATTTCACACCTGTTTTTATTTTAGCAAGATAAGTGATACACGATAATGGTGGAAACAGGACTATCTCAGAATCGTTGAGCCTAGTTCTTGGAAACCATGGCCGGCGGGATTGTGGAGAACGGTCCGAGTCTCACCATAATCCCACGCTAAGAGCCCCACAGCATCAGTAAAAAACTATAGGAATCTCACGGCCATCAGCACGACGGTCGTTAAGGGTCGTCGGTGCCGCCAATCACCGCCATGAAAGAAATCTTCCGATTCAACGCACGAATGATTAATGATTTCTGGCGCTGGGAATGTCAGGACAAATAGTGATTAATGCATAGGCAGAGTACTGAAAGCGATGTGTCAAAACAGCTTTTCAAAATTTGTCCTTTTGCGGCAAAAACGATCTGACTGTTGGGACCGACACGCTAGCGTAAAGGGAAGCGTACTATAAGAAATCTTCTTCACTCTGCACTGAACTGCTGTACTCCATCCTTAACCTTTTCGAAAGCAGTTCGAAGTAAGTGCTGTCTACTTTGCTGACGTAGGAACGAGTGGAGAGGCGAGCCGAGGAGCGAGGACGATAGCAAAGGCGATGGCAAGTACCTCCAGGACGAGCAGGATCCTGAGGAACCGAGTCACGGCGGGATCTAGCGGGCAAGAGGGACTTACGGATTCCCAGCACGGAGATCGTCGACTTAACGACCGGGGCGAGACTCAGGCGTTGATCAAAGGCATGACTACGGTCGACGAGGAAGTCGATCTGGGCCGAGATGACGACTTCCCACCTGGGAGGTTGAGGATTAACCCAAGTCAGATGGGACCGAGGAACGAGGGCAGCATGGAAGACGGTAGAACTGCATCGGATACGGAGGAGGAGGAGGAAGTCCAAACGATACACGAGGAACGGAGGAGAGAAAGACCACCCACAGAACACCAAAGAGATTTAGAACGAGAGGCCGAAAGACTTAGGCAAGTACACTTGGCGAGGGAACCCTAATCGAGACGTCCCCCAGTACGGCCAACCGCCCCCCAGCTTCGGTTGTTCCCCCAGTAGTGGTTGATCACCCAACGGCCCCGATCGTCCCTCCTATCGCTCTCACTGCGAGACCCCCAACCGCACCCCCTAACACAACGGGACACCAAATGAACGGTCACTCTAGTCACGAGAGCACCGACCCGATGTTACTCGCCATACTGGCAAGTCAAAGAAGACAGGAGGATCTGATGAGAGAATTGCAGAGGAGAAACTTGGCGCTAGAATACGAGAACCACCAACTCCGCAATAGGAGGACGGGGTCGAGGGGATCATCAAGCCGAGGCGCCTCTAGCAATCACACTCCACCAAGGGACGACCCACCCCCTTCACCAAGCCGAGGACGAGTACCCGACCCTAATCGGCCAAGAGAAGGGTATGGGCCATCCGAGGATTCTTCGGCCGATGAGGAAGTAACCAACGAAAGTACGGACGCGTCCACCAAACAAAAGATCGAACGGCTCGAGCGGATGGTTAAGAAACTGACTGGAGACAGCGAGGATGATAAGTTAGCAGAAGTAATCAATGAAGCCCAGAAGACACCGTTTACCAGGGAACTGGACCGAACACCATTTCCACCAAAGTGCACGCTGCCAATCTTCCCATCTAGGTTCGATGGCACAGCGACGCGGAGAACACATCAAGATGTACGGCATGTCCTTACTACAAAGTGGAAGAATCACGATGTGGTCATGTGCAAGTTCTTCCTGCTAGTCTTGAAGGAGAAGCGAAGAGTTGGTTCTACACCCTGCCCGATAAATCCGTTGGGAGCTATGCGGTTTTGGTGGAAACCTTTCTCGAGACGTACATGCATAACAACATAGCTCGGCCCAGAGTCGACAAGTTATTTACCCTGGCACGGAGACTAAGGGAACCGCTGCGTTCCTTAACGGATAGATGGAGGAAGTTATGCACGGATATAGGGAAGGCACCGGTCGACCAACAGATATTCGGCTTCGAGAACTCGCTAAGAAAGTCGGACCCCATCTGGGTGGCGATGTACACAGAAAAGCCCAAGACGCTAAGGGAGATCCGGAAGATGCAGGAGCACTATATCGCCTTGGAGGAGATCCAGGAAGGAGCGCAAGATAGGGGAATACAAGAGGCGAGCACCACAGAGGAGGCTACCCCGAGAGAAGCCACGAAACGATCCGAGAAAAGGCCCGGTGCCCAGCCCCAGGGTGAAAACAAGAAAGTCTGGGTCGAGAGGGGAAAGAAGCCTCGCTACGAGCCAAGATCATACACCCCGCTCAATGCACCCTTGGAAGAAGTGTTCAAGGAAGTGGAAAAGAGGAATGATATCCGTTACCCCAAGACTCGGGAATCCAATTCGACGGACAAGGAACCACCCGAGTTCTCGCCATTATCATCGGGCCTGCGCCATTCGACCAACGATTGTAGAGAAGTGAAGGACATCGTCCAAAGACTGATCCGCGATGGGTATCTACGGCATTTCGTCAAAACACCGTCGGCACCGGCCCAGCCCGAGGTCCCGATACATCAAATAAGAATCAATCGCGCGCTCGGTTCACCAGTAACACCATATCACACTCAAAGAACACAAGGATACGATTTAGGGACCGGATCACCTCGAGAATACACAAGAGGGACAGATCGGCAGAGAAATCTTTAGCGTGGCCAAGACCCTCCCTATGGAGCCGTGGATGATGCAACTGACACGTTTTCGGCGAAAGATGTCCCATTAAACGGACAAGCACATGGAGATCCCTTAGTAATAACCCCGATGATTGAGGAATGGGGCGTCCGCGAATATTAATGGACAAAGTGGTAGTTCACTCGAAGTTTTGTTCTATGACACTTTCAAGAGGATAGAATTGTCCGATGACATCCCGATCCCATCGACTTATCGAATTTACGGCTTCAACGGTGCGGTGACAAAGTGCCAAAGGGAGAAGTCACTCTCGTGGTCTCGGACGGGGAAGGGTTCCTTGACACATTGACCACCTTTTGCGTAGTCGATGTCGCATCACCATATGAGGCGATCCTGGGACGACCTTGGATCGCAGGGGATCAAGGGAGTCGCTTGGCCTACCATCGAAACTGCGCTTCCCTTCTTATCGCGGAGTAGTAGAGGTGCTAGGCGACCCCCAAGCGGCAAGACAAAGTGTGTGCGGAGATAGACATCCAACAGAACGAGGAAAGACGGTCGAGAAACGCCAAGAAAAGAAGAAGTCTAAGGAGATGGAAGCGGGAGAGGAATTGGAAAAGGTAATGTCACAAGCCATCGCCACCTACGAAGCAGGCGAGACAAAAGTCTTATAGCAATCACAGGAGCCGGCAACCGTCGGCGAGCCAAAGCAAAACTTCTCGGCCCTAGAATCAACTCCGCAAGTCAACTGGGCACCGAGGAGGAGCCGAGATTGGTGAGAATAGGGTCACGCTTAACGAACGAACAGTCCCAGCAGCTGATAACCCTCCTGAAGGAACACATGGATGTATTCGCTTGGCAAATGCACGACATGGAAGGAATCGACCCAGAAGTTTGCTCGCACCATCTGCGGATAGACCCCAAGTTCAAGCCGATCAGGCAAAAGATGAGAAGAATCGCACCCGAGCTGCAACCGGCGGTAGAGGCAGAGTTGAAGAAACTGTACGCAGCAGGAATCATCCGAAAATCCCAGTATCCGCAATGGATATCTAATATGGTGATAGTCCCCAAAAGGAATGGGGGCGTCCGAATTTGCGTCGACTACAGCGACCTGAATAAGGCATGCCCAAAGGACAGCTTCCCTCTCCCCAGCATCGACCAACTAGTGGAATCCATTGTCGGGTATCAGGCGATCACGCTCATGGACGGGTACTCGGGATATAACCAGATCCCCCTGGCCCCCGAAGATCAGGAGCATACATCTTTTTTCACGCCAAGAGGACTATGTTGTTACACCAAAATGCCATTCGGGCTGAAAAATGCGGGCGCTACATACCAGAGGCTGGTGGAGGACATGTTTGAGGATAAAATACACGACACCATTGAAGTATATGTGGACGACATGCTCGGTCAAGAGCAGAGTGGCGAATACTCACATCGACGACCTTAGAGGCATCTTCCAAACCATGAGAAAGTACAAGATGAGGGCGAATCCGTCCAAGTGCACCTTCGGGTCACCTCGAGCAAGTTTCTAGGATACATAATCACCGACAAAGGGATCGAGGCAGATCCGGATAAAATCAAAGTCAGTAGTAGAAATGCCGTCACCGTCACGATTAAGGACGTGCAACGGCCGAACGGAAACTTGGCGGCTCTAGGACGATTCATCTCTCGATCGTCGACAAGTGCAAGGATTTCTTCGGGACGTTAAGGAAGGGAGAGAAGTTTAAATGGACCGAGGAGTGTGAGGAAGCATTCCGAAAAATCAAGCAACATCTCGCGAGCCTACCGGTGTTACAAAGACCCGAGCCCGAAGACATACTAACACCGTATCTCGGGAAACCAGTCATGCCATCGCGCCGTGTTGGTCAAGAACGAGGGAGCGGAGGAAAACCGGTATATTTCATAAGCAAAACCATGAACCCTATGGAAAAGAACTACACCGAATCGAACAACTCATACTAACGTTAGTGTTTGCAACACAAAAGCTCCTGACATACTTCCAAACTCACAAGATCCGAGTGCTTACCAAATCCTCTATAGAGTCGGTACTCGACAACGCGGCCAGTCGGGCGGATCTCCAAATGGAGCGCACGTGATAAAGCAATTCGATATCTTTTATGAAATGAGGACAGCGGTGAAAGCGCAGTGCAAAGGGCTGATTTTTGGCGAGACTTCCCTCTCAGGTGACGAGGATGAGGTAGAAGACATCCCCGAATGGAGGAAGACCGAGAGGACTCACCCGATTTACTCGAGACCTGCAGCCCGACACGATGGGAGGTCTTTGTAGATGGGTCATCCAACAAAGACGGATCGGGTTTAGGACTGGTCTTCACGACACCAAAGGGCAAGAAAATGGTCCACTCTTTTAGGCTTGAGTTCAAAGCAACCAACAATGTCACGGAGTACGAAGCAGTAATACATGCCCTACGCTTGATTGTGGAGATGGGCATCCAGAGGTACGACCGACAAGCGACTCCCAGCCTAGTTGTGCGGCAAATCACCGGCAATATGCCATACATGACCCTTTGCTGCAAAAATACTGGAGCTCGCCCAATCCTACATCGGGCAAATACCAAGCATCAAATTCCGACACATCTCGCAGAAAAGACAATCGGCACTCGGATGCCCCGGCATATATCGCTTCCATGTTGACCGACTTAAGCATTGAGGGTATTCGAATCATGAGGATCCTAATGCCTTCGATGAGAAACGTGGATATCGGCGCACAAGTCGCGGCAACCACTACCGATCAATACCGGCCGATGATTGGAGAAAGCCGATTCATGAATACCTCGAAACGGGAAGGTTGCCCAAGGGGAGGCCTGAGATCAACAAGATCAAGAGCAAAGCCGCCGCGTACGAACTTAGGGATGGCACCCTATACCGAAAATCATACCTAGGACCATTGCTAAAATGCCTAAGTAAGGAAGAGGGGCAGATGATCCTTAACGAATTACACTATGGGGCAGCGGGAAACCACAGCTCGGGCCGCAGCCTAGCGGCACGAGCTAAAACCATGGGATACTTCTGGCCGTACATGAATGAGGACGCGAAGCATATGGCCACCGTTTGCGACGAGTGCCAGAAATTTGGAAAGAAGATACATGCGCCGGCTGTAACATTGAACTCCGTCATTAGTCCCTGGCCCTTCGCTAAATGGGGAATCGACATCGTGGGACCACTACACGTCGGATCAGGACAACGGAAGTATTTAATTGTGGCCACCGATTATTTCACCAAGTGGGTCGAGGCCGCTCCGCTAAGGCACATACGGGATAAGGACGTCTTTCGGTTCATCTGGGAACACATCATATGCCGCTTTGGGATTCCGGCAAAGAATCGTCTCGACAACGGAAACAATTGCAAGGCAAAAACATCGACCTGCTATTCAACACTTACAACATCCGAAAGAGCAAGTCCACGCCTTTATACCCCCAAAGCAATGGACAGGCCGAGATCACAAACAAGACCATCGCCGATAATATGAAGAAGAAACTCGACGGGGAATATGGGGAATGGTGCGAAGAACTCTACAATGTCTTGTGGGCGTATAGGACAACTCGCAGGGAGGCAACGGGACTGTCACCCTTCATGCTAACATACGGGACCGAGGCCATACTACCTACGGAGGCGATGATACCCACCACGAGGACCGAAGCATGGAGGCGAAACATCTCGGCGGATCTTATCTTGGCTAAGCTCGACGATTTAGAAGAAACGAGAGAGATGGCCCTGCAAAAAATGGAGAATTACCAACGAAGGATCCAACGAGAATACAACAAACGGGTCCGCCTAAGAGAATTCCAACCGGGCAACCGGGTACTAAAACACCTACCTAGCTATGAGCGTGACAAGAAGGGCGGTAAACTTGCACCACGATGGGGAGGACCCTACACAATAGTTGAGAAGGTCGGAGAAGGGGCATACAAGATACTGAAACCGGACGGAAAACCCGAACCACGGCCATGGAACGCAACACGCTTAAAGCTCTACCATCCATGAAATCAGGTAAGATATCTTGTCATCTATTTCCGTGAAAGGCCGCGTGGGGTTGGAAATATGACAAGTGCGTCTGAATGGTCGTTTCGAACCCGGGCGATGGCATTGTGCAAGTGCCGGGCGACTTACACTAACACGGACTATTCGAACTCGGGCGATGGCATTGTGCAAGTGCCGAGGTAGTTCAGTGGGCCCCGGCGGTTGGAAACCAAAGGCCGATTGTCGAGGCATGAGTACTCGACAAATCGAGCAATCAACATTGCTCTCCTCGCAAGTGGCCGAATCACTTGCCCAAGAAGATTAATCGATAACTTCTTGGGATGTCGATCCCATAGAAACTAGGCAAGACCAACTTCCCTTCCACTAGATCTCGAAAGACGGTGATGAGATGCCTCGGTCGACATGGCATCGGGCCCGATGACCCTCCTTGTTGAGTGTGTTCGACAGAAACGGCATTTGTGACTAACCTGTCTATTCATGCAGGCATAAAAAAGGACAATAACGAGGCTACGACAGAAAAGCCACATATGGGCAACCCAACATAAATAAAAATAATGACATCAGTAGTGTAACATCATCAGTAGCAAGAAGAGCAAATAAACCGGCGACGCAGCACCCCGTAACAAGTTATGCAAGAAGTTAACAAAGTGTTCAAACGAATTACAACCCGAGGGAAAGGGCAAGACAAATGACGCAGCGCTACAAAAGACATGATCACTCTTTGGAGGAAGTAGAAACCGGGACAGCCTTCTTGGCGGCAGCATCGGCTCGCTTCTTATCAAGCACTGCCTTCACACCGGCTTTGACCTTCGAGACGAGCTCCTCACTGAACTTCGCTTTCTCGGCAGCAAGATCCTGCGCTAGCTGCTCCGACGCCGCCTCAGCAGTGGCCACCCGATCGAGTAAATGAGCCTCCTTCTCCTTCAAACGAATGTTCTCCTCCTCCAACGAGGATACTTTCTTCTGCTCGGCTGCCAAGACAACAAGAACGGTCAGTCACACAACAACAGCAACAAGATAACAACACGGAAAGCACGACACAAAGCACACCACCTTCCAACAAAGGGGCAATTATTCTAACCGACTCCTCGGACTCAGACAGGCTACACTCGAGGCGTACACCTTCAAGAAAGTTCTAGGTACCGCTGTTCATTAAACTCATTAGTGGGGCAATACTTCTTGTGATCACTCCATTCCTCCCTCTGTCGAGAGTGGGCAGCCTGCAAGCCCGACAATTGAGCACGCACCCAATCCAACTCCTCAGAAACCTTTCCAAACTCCTTAAGCTTCTCAAGGGCCTCTCGGCTCGCTTTTCGCAGCGTCCCTCTCCCCAAGATCCGAAGGCGGTCTGCATGCGATCTCGGACTGAAGTCTTAGCCGACCACATTGAACTTCTAAGTTGTCGGCTAATAATGTTTTCTCGGCCGCTATACCGGAAGTGAGCCGAGTCCGCCCTCAAATTATCTATTTCCTCGGGAACATACTCAAACGTCTCGTCACCGATAAAGTTTGGATTGAAGATCCTCAATATCGGTTTCTAGACGATCAATCTTAGCATCCTTATTGACTATCCTCTGTTGTAAGTTCGAAACATGATCTCGTTCTATGTTCGCTTCCCTCTTCAACAAACGACACCTTGTGGCAGCGTCGGCCTCCGCGATAGAAGATTCGGCTAAGCAGGGAGTACTAAACTTAGGATATTGGCACTACAAGATCAATCACAACTAGCTACGAATAAGACGAATACCTTGGGTTTCGGCCAACTCCTTCTCCAACCCTCGAGACCGTTCGCGCTCCCCGCTGCAACAAGAGACGAAGATCCTCCCTCTCGACGGCCTCTCGGCGTTGGATGGCAGCATTCAACAGCGAGCGGTTGACGTCCTAAAAACAACACCAACATAGTCAGCCCCACACAAAAACAAAAACGTAACACCCGAACAGTTCAACTCACCAGGAGATCAAAGGTACTTTTCAGTCCTGCCTCGTACAATGAGACGGCATTGACCTTCTCTTCATCGGACAAAGAGGCGAAATCGGGAGAGATAAGCGCCCCAAGCGAGTTGCACATAGGGCCCGAGATAGTGAAGGAGGTGCTGCTACTGGAATTAGGGACCACGGTAGGCAAAGTCTTCAGTGGTTGACCCCCGACAGCAACGTTCTCCACATCACGATCAATCAAACCGATCCCACCACCACCCGACTTCTCCGTCTGACCCGACTCCCCCTCATTACCAAGGACATCATCCTCATCATCAAAAAGACCTTCTTCATCATCACCATCAGATACGACATACACAGTGCCATCGGCAAGAACAATCCCTTCACCAGCCACTTCCCGGGGCACATCCTTCTCCGGGGCGGGCACATCCTCCTTAGGCTCTTTGCCCCTTCCCTTAGACCTCCCACCTACAAAGGCAGACGAATCGTCAGACGACTTCTGAGGCGAACTCCCCAGGAAATGTGACAAAGGTAGTCGATCATCGGGATCCTCACCGTCCTTCGCCGAAGAACCAGCAGCCTTGTCAACCTTCAACTTCTGTGCATCAGCCGACGTCAGATCCATGCAAGGCAACAAATAGGGGCACGTACATGTACGTTAAATAAAAAAAAATAATAATAAGTATATTTGTTACCTTCCCTGTATCCTCCTCGGCTCCGGCAATCCTATCCCTCTTCCGATGAACGAGAACCTCAGAAGGAACGCCCTGGGACTTAGTCTGAAAAACACCAAAACAAAACATCACCCCGCAAGTCGCTCGAGCCGACCAATCAAACTAGAGAGACAGAGAAATGCACTGACCCGATCAACGTTGACTACCCAGAAAGGATAAAATTCGGCCGGAGGAGGAAGCTTGCCACTCAAAAGAGGGCCGGAAATAACCAGCGGAACCCGGTCCCAAGCCGTGTCATTGGTATGACGGGCGTGCTTGTTGGAACTCTTTCCCTCGGGGTCTTCATCCAAAAGAAGCCTCCTGACTCCCTCGGGAAGAGTCTTATGACGGTGAGGGTCTGGCAAAAAACCCCATGCGTGATCGCCATTAGTGGTGGTCCCGCTCCGATAATTATCGGCGAAGCTGGCAGGGGTATAGTCACTCGCCTGAGAAGGATTGAAGGTAGACCAAGCGGTAGGAGCGCACTCGCCTCGACTACGCTTCTCCCACTCGGACAGGATGCGGAAACTCGTTACTGCTCCATTGGGCCAAGGCACGGCACGGACGAATCTTGGAGAGAGCCTCGTACAGGAATGGGCGACTAGGATCATATAGAGGGAAACGCAGCCCGAGCTCTAGCTGGCCCCTGGTGACAATGGTCGCCTCGGCTGAATGGGGAAACCTCAAAACATCCTCCTTCTTCAGAACACCCCTCTGGCCTGACAAGAGCCTGACGTCATACCCGTGAAGACCGAACTCATCCTTCAGCTGTTGAACATATTGCTCGTCCGTTAAGTCCTTAGCGGTCCTCTTGTCAGCCCTACAAGAAAACGAAGATGGGTTATCAGGAAAGATAGAATCTAGAGCGCGATAATCATACTTGGAAGGACTCTCCACGAACAACAGGAATCAAGTGATACGCCGTCTTCATCAGAAAACACATAACTCACACACCTTCTTTCTGTCATTTGAGGAGTTGAAGACGCCATAAAACTGATGAGAAAACGGCAAGAGGAGCGAAACACGACCGGAAGTTGCAGCGGCAACGGAGACGGAGAAGACGACGGATAACGGAGAACAGAGGGAAGAGATTTGTCGAAGAAATAGCCAGCAGCAACGAAAAGAAGACGGAGAAAGAACAAAGTTGCGGAGAGAACAGAGGAAGAATGAAGTTGCAGAGAGGACAGAGAAAGAGTGAAATTGCAGAGAAGGAAATAAGAGGGAAGCAAGGTTTAGGCCCCGGGCTTATAAACCCCCCCCCTGTGGTGACCGGCAGAGAAGGTGAACCGTCGCAAAGAATCGGCGAGTGGGGACAAAGATGCGTGAAAACCGCATGACCGAGGACGTGGGAAGACGAGGCGGTTGTTCTTCCCCACGTGTTGACCACACGAGTGAAAGAAGGGGCATAAATGTAGGTGTAAATAATCCACAGGGACAGGTGGAATGATCCTAGGCCGTGACGTACCAGAGAAAGAATGTATCAAGAGTACCGGATCACCTCTCCGAATCTGGGCGCAAGAAAAGAGGAGCTGAGACAGTTTGAAAAGTCGACGAAAAGGGGAAAAGTTGTGATGCGATGGACATCGGGTGCTGGAGCCATAAATGCGCTGACAAAGTTGGTGAAGAGATAAGAAGGACTCGGTCAAGGAAGACTCGGCCAAGGATCCCAAGGGCGACATCGATTACCCCCCACCAAACGGGCGACATCGAGTGGCGAGATAGCAGAAGCAGACATCACTCGGCTTGACGCACCGACCCGAACAAATAAGAACAATCGGCTGAGACATCGACTGACCACCCGAGAGGAACATCGAGGAGGCTACGCCAGGCCTAACATCGTAGTACTGATGTATCATCACTTGTAACTATAAATAGAGACCATGTAGAGAGGAAGAACCCAAGCAAGAAGTGAGGAAAGAGAGCATACTAAAGGCATTGAGAGAGATAAACCCGTCTTGTAACCTTGAATCGAGTAATAAGATCTTCCTTTATACCCCCGTGGACGTAGGTAATCATGCCGAACCACGTACATCTCGTGTTCTATTACTTCTCTTGTTTGTTTTGCTTCCTTGTGTATGTGTTTAGTTACCTTTGGATGTAGAGGTAGGATTTTCTACATCTACAACAACGATATTGAAATATATTTTCCAAATATTATGGTATTATATGTGTTGTTATAAATAAGCCAACATAAAATGTTAAAAACTAGCTAGGATAGTGACTCTATTTTGTGAAATATACAAAAAATGTGATGTATTATGCCTTGTTATATGGTGTATTTGTACATGTTATGACATGCTCTCTTAACGTGCTGTGCTGGGCCACGTGCTTATCCGTGCCGCGTGCTGTGTTACTGTGCCAATTAGTCAAACCCAGCACGTCCCATTTAACTAACGTGCTATGCCGTGCAGGGCTGGACTGTGCTCAAATTTTGGCGTGCTGTGCTGGGTTGTGCTCGTGCTGGCACAGCCCAATTTACACCTCTAGTTATACGCCTCTAGTTGATCCCACATTCCAAATCCCTGTCCACGACCAATTAGGCAATCGCCAACAGGCGGTTGGAAGACGTGTGCCGCAAGTCAGGCCTTTCCCGAATAAGACCCAAATTTGGAAACCGGAAACTAGTGGGAAACATTCTTTTTTTTTGGTCCTGTGAGTGCTCTATATAAAGGATTCGCAATTCTTGTTTCTCTTGTATAACTTATTAGTTCAGGAGGAGTCTCTCTAGCTAGTTTCAAATTCAAATTAATCTCTGCTGCAAATTAAGATGTCTTCCAGTGGAGAACTCGCCTGCACTTACGCCACCTTGATTCTTCACGACGACGGAATTCCCATCACTGTAAGTTATTCTTACCTTTTTTTTCTTTTTTCTTTTTGGGTATATAGAATGCCTCTTGATGTTGGGTTTGACATTAAACTTGTTTCGTATAGGCTGACAAGATTGCAACTTTGGTAAAGAAGGCCAATGTCCAATGTGAGTCTTACTGGCCTGGCCTCTTCGCTAAGCTTGCTGAGAAGAGGAACGTTGAAGACATGATCACCAACGTTGGTGCTACTGGTGCTGGTGCTGCCGTTGCTGTCTCTGCTTCCACAGGTGGTGGCGCAACAGTTGTTGAAGCTCCTGCTGCCGAAGAGAAGAAGAAGAAGGAGGAAGAGAAAGAAGAGAGCGATGACGAAGATATGATTATGAATCTCTTCGACTAGAGGGCATATTGTTACTTGGATGCTACTTGATGTTTTCTTTTTAGTTTATTTTGTCTAGTTGCGACGTTGTTAAGCTCATTATTGTTTTTATAAACACATAGCAATGGAAGTTTTTTATTTGTAATATACACGTTCGTCTCGCCCTAGTAATACAGGAAAACCATATACATGCGTCTAACTTGAAATACCTGGCATTTTTAGGGGCGACCCCAAACGAATTAGGGGCGACTTTTTTATTCCCAACCCATATACACCGTTAAGGGATGTCCAAAAACGCAGAGAATACGTGAATGCCCTTACATAATCGGAAGCTATTTTGTGCCCGATTATTATAAAGCAATCGGAAGCTTAGTAACGATATTATACTACCGATTAATATCGATTTTGTGCCTAACGCGCATCTGGCTTCTATAACAATCGGTAGGAAAAACAACCTCACGAGACTACCGATTATAGTAGCTCATATATTCCCAAAATTGGTGATTTCGTCGAGGAAGAAATTTGGGGCAACTTTATAATCGAAGTCATATTAACTACCGATTATTCTAGTTCCCAAATTCGAAAAATAAATGACATTTCTGCAAAAACAACATTTGGGGCAACTGTATAATCGGAAGTTTTATTAACTACCGATTAATATAGTTCTCCAATTCGAAAAAATTGAGATTTCTGCAAAAACAAAATTTGGGGCAACTGTATAATCGGAAGTAAAAATACTTCATTTGACTACCGAATATTATAGTTTTTTGGCAAAGGTTGAATCCGGGGCCACTTGTAATCTGTAGGGTTATAAGTTTTAAACTCTACCGATTATGGAAGATTCAAAATTCATCACATGAAGGATTTTAGAAAAAACTCATTTTGGGGCAACCTATAATCGGTAGGTTTTGGAACCAATTTGACGTTCGATTATGGCTACATCCAAATCACGAACCACATGGTTATGCCTGGCTCTGTACCCTCTAAACCTATGGATTTTGGCACGGGTTGGATTTGGGGCTTCGTATAATCGGGCGGTAAGAAGTAATAAACTCTACCGATTATGGTAGATTTCAAAATTCATCACATGAAGGATTTTAGAAAAAACTCATTTTGGGGCAACCTATAATCGGTAGGTTGTGGAACCTATTTGGCCTACGATTATGGCTACATCCAAATCACGAACCACATGGTTATGCCTGGCTCTGTACACTCCAAACCTATGGAATTTGGCAAGGGTTCGATCTGCGGCTCCTTATAATCGGTAGGTTGTTAAGTTGTTAAATCTACCGATTATGGTATATTTAAAATTCCCTTACATGAAGGATTTTAGAAAAAACTCATTTTGGGGCAACCCATAATCGGATGGTTTGGTAATATATTTAACTCCCGATTAACGCTGCATCCAAAACACGAACCAAGTGGTTATGGATGGTCATGTACACCGAAAACCTATGAAATACGGCAAAGGTTGGATCTGGGGCTCGTTATAATCGGTGGGTTATATAATTATATACCCTACCGATTTCAATGGGTTATATTGTAGATTTCAAAATTCATTACGTGAGGGATTTTAGAAAAAACTCATTTTGGGGCAACTTATAATCGGTAGTGTATGTAACCTATTAGGCTTCCGATTATGGCTACATCCACAGCTCAAGCCAAGTGGTTATGGTTGGCTCTGCACCCCTCAAAACCTATGGAATTTGGCCAAGGTTGAATATGGGGCTCCTTATAATCGGTAGTCTTACAAGTTGGATAAGCTACCGATTATAAAAGGGATTATTAGCCGAAATATCTACACAATAATCGGTAGGTATTGTTTTAATTTAACCTACCGATTATGGTGTTGGCTACCGATTATATAAGGGCATATTGGTATTTTGAAAAATCGAAGATAAAGGGTAGCTTAGATTTACATTTGGGTGACCTTTTTTATCTTTTAGTGTTGCCCCTAATTCTTTTGGGGTCGCCCTTAAAAATGCCAGGTTGAAATAAACTCGTGGACACTCTAATTTAAATTTAAAATCAATTTGCGAAATATGAATGAGGTGTTCGAGCTCTTTGTCCATTCATGGCATTCATCATCTTCTTTGGAAATTGAGGCCGTAAGCAAAGACAAAAGAAGAAAGCAAGGACAAACCCGATATGGGCTATGACAACCAATTTAAGGAAACCGTATTCCCAGCCGAAGCTTTCTTTCAAATAACTTTGCACTGTTGAATCGACTGGCAACCCTGGAATCTGCGACTCGTTTGTCCTGTCCAACCTGAGATGTCACTAGACCGTCCAAGTAACAGGTGAAGCCTACTATTCCCTCAACTGCCACGGTAAAAAAAAAAGTGTAACAAAAATTCGGAAAATCTCCTGCACACCCGGTGGGACTCGAACCCACAATCGCCTGATTAGAAGTCAGACGCCTTATCCATTAGGCCACGGGTGCATTTGCCGGAAAATCTTGCTAAGACGAAGATGTCATACAGACGGCATTGCATTTCCTAGAAGATGCAGAGTAATTTCAATTCAAAGAGAAACTCCTTAACTCATTAACTGGCAGACATTGCATAAGGAAAAAAAAAAGACTTCTTATACAACTGAAATGAAATATAAGGAAGAACAGATAAGATTATTTAGCCAGCACACATCAACAATGCAACTACTAAAAGTGAAGACCAAATACATCCTGGTAGAGACACTCTGCCAAACCTTGACACTCACTAATTTCCAATAGTTTCATCTTTCTGCCTTGTCCATTTTTCGCAAGCCAATATGCACCATCATTCTCATTTATTCTACTCCCTGACACATCGAAGAAGGCAAGACCTCTATCATAAAGCTCTTCGATATCAGAGAAGATATCCAAAACGAGTTTATAAATTTTTTCATGATCCACTTTGTAAATGCTAAACAGCAGAAACAGATTACAGTCTTTGCAGGGAGTTTCAACACTCTTAGATTTCTGACCACATCTACAAGTTTTCCTGCGACTCCAACTGGCCATCACGTAATAAGCAACGTCTTCAGACCTGCAGTAAAGATAGAATGGGGAGACATCATACTCTTTGGCGAGCTTTATACCTAAAGAAACACCTTCCAATTGGTGATAGAATGACGAGACACGGTCATCTTCACAAGCTTCGACCAACCATCGGCCTTTGACAAGAATCACGTAACATAGCTCCAAGTCCTATATTTGCACCGGCCATGTAGAAACTGTTGGTACGAATCTCATAAACTTGTTTTTTAGCTTTGATGTGAGCCTTAATTGCATTATCATCCTTGTTTCCCCATTCAGAGCATAATTCATCAAACCACTTTGTCCTTGTTGGAACAAAAACCTCTTCTTCATAATCATCTTCAGACAAATCTACGTTATTCTTAGTTCTACTACATATAATATCCGGATGATTTTTGCAATGTAATTCTCTATACACCTGCTTAAATATGGATTTTTCGTCTTCATCTACTTGCAGGATGTCACGTATTTGTCTCGGATCATCTGTACGCATATCCATAACACCTTCTCCTCCAAAAAGAGATGCCAAGTAGTATGTAGGTTTTAAGCAGATGAAGGGTCTTCAAGTTTCTCCAACAAGAAATCAATGTAACAACTTAATCCAACTGGATATTACTGCAACTTCCTCAGGGTTACACAAGATGAGATCGTTATTTTGGGTTATTAGGGTTACACAAGATGAGATCGATAGTTTGGGTTATAGAAGAGGAGATTGGGTTTAGAGATTCAAAAATACTATGCGACTCAGGAACGAAAGAGATTTTTACAGGGAGATGAAGATCTAGAAGAAGAAATCACCATGGTGTATCTCCATCGAGTTTTTTTCTCTCTCCCACACAGATTGTAAATACTACAAAAACTCAAAATTTAAGTGTCATCTAAAAAGTTGGATCCGGAAACTTGAAAATTAAAGTCTCGGTCCAAAAACCATACGGAAAATCGGTCTCGGCGGTTCACATTCCAAATCCCTCTCCACGACCAATTAGGCAATCGCCAACAGGCAGTTGGGAAGACGTGTGATCGACACAAGTTAGGCCCTTGCCCAAACGAATAAGACCGAAATTTGGAAACCGGAAACCAGTGGGAAACATTCTTTTTTTCGTCTTCTGAGTGCTCTATATAAAGGATTCGCAATTCTTGTTTCTCTTGTATAACTTATTAGTACAGGAGGAGTCTCTCTAGCTAGTTTCAAATTCAAATTAATCTCTGCTGCAAATTAAGATGTCTTCCAGTGGAGAACTCGCTTGCACTTACGCCACCTTGATTCTTCACGACGACGGAATTCCCATCACTGTAAGTTATTCTTACCTTTTATTTTTTTTTTTATTTTTTTTTGGGTATATGTTGGGTTTGACAGTAAACTTGTTTCGTATAGGCTGACAAGATTGCAACTTTGGTAAAGAAGGCCAATGTCGAATGTGAGTCTTACTGGCCTGGCCTCTTCGCCAAGTTGGCTGAGAAGAGGAACGTTGAAGACATGATCACCAACGTTGGTGCTACTGGTGCTGGTGCTGCCGTTGCTGTCTCTGCTTCCACAGGTGGTGGCGCAACAACTGTTGTAGCTCCTGCTGCCGAAGAGAAGAAGAAGGAGGAAGAGAAAGAAGAGAGCGATGACGACGATTTGATTACGAATCTCTTCGACTAGAGTGTATGCTGTTACTTGATGTTTTCTTTTTAGTTTATTTTGTCTAGTTGCGACGTTGTTAAGCTCATTATTGTTTTTATAAACACATAGCAATGGAAGTTTTTAATTCGTAATATACTCGTTCCTCTCTGACCCTAATAATACAGGAAAACCAGATATATGCCATATATATTCATGGCATTCATAATCTCCTTTGAACGAAGATTAAAAAAAATGTAACACACCCGGTGGGACTCGAACCCACAGTCGCCTGATTAGAAGTCAGACGCCTTATCCATTAGGCCACGGGTGCATCTGACGGCAAATCTGGGTACGAGGTTTCTGTCATACAGGATGTCCAGCGTCCCTTGTGGCGGAAATCATTTATATCCGGCCCGCCGGGTCAGGGGATCACCCATTCTCTCTCACACGGAACTACTACCGGCCGCGGGAAGTGTAGCTCTTCTGTTTATTCCCACTCTTTCGTGACAGCTAAAATCTCCGAACCTATTAGACCCACTATGATTTGTCATTTTCTCCGGTTACATATATTAAATATATCCGAGTAATAGAGAGTTTTGTTGCACATTCACCAGGTGAGAGGGGCTTGGTTTAGCCTAATGAGACGGAAATCCTTATATATCGCTTTTGGGCAGCCCTCTCAACAACTAAGAGATCCATTCGAGGAACACGGGGACTAGTTGAAGTAATGTAATGAGCCTCCCTATAGGGAGGCTCATTACATTACTTCAATTGAGATAATGAAAAATTATTTCTTAGTTGGAACCTTAGGTGGTTCTCGAAAAAAGATAGCGGAAAAAATAATCCCTAGAGTCGAGTCTTAGAGGAATGTATAAACCAATGCTTCCATAGATTCGATCGTGGTTTACAATTATAACTTCCACACCTGTTCATTTGGGATCAGCTCCCAGATAAGATAAAGAAAGGACAAGAATCAAAGAAAAAACGGTGATTCGAATCAAGATTTCTCCAGTAGATGTTATGTTAAATCACAATTGAGCACGTCTAGCATATTTTTTCACGGTAGCAGGATCACTATAACTGACTCCATTCAATTCACCGCCATAGAACTCAACAGTTACACCTACCTGTTCGACACTATACTTGGATTCTGCCCTTCTAAAAGGAACATCGACTCTCACAATTCCGTCACCGTCTACCAAAACTACTGGAAATGTTTCAAAAAAAGTAGGCATGCGACGTACAAAAATCTCATGGCCATCTTTATCTCTAAAGATAGGATGTCCTAACCACCCAACGACTATTCCATCCCCGATGTCCATTGAACCCTCTCGGAATAATCCCCCTTTGGCTGGATTCTTACCAATGTAATCATAAAAAGCCAATTTTTCGGGAATTTTAGACCAAGCTTCTGATACACTCTGATTTTCGCTAGCCCCGCGCTAACCCTGCGATATATTTCTTGTTTGAAATATCCTTGGTCCCATTGATAACGAGTAGGACCAAATAATTGATCGGGGTTGTTGCCGAACCATACCACATAGTTCCAACAACAACGAAAGCCGCAAAAAGACATCAACGATACTACTTTGGAAGGACAGTTTTCAATATTACCCATACGTAATCCTTTGTATAGACGTTGAGGCGGGCGGACACTAAGATGGAAGAGGCCCGCTAATATGCCTAAGGTACCTGCTGCAATATGATGAGAGGCTATTCCTCCCGGAACAAAAGGATCAAAACCTTCTACACCCCACGCGGGATTTACAGATTGTACTTTTCCAGTCAGTCCATAAGGATCGGACACCCATATTCCAGGACCATACAATCCTGTTACATGAAATGCGCCAAACCCAAAGCAAGCGACCCCTGAGAGGAATAAATGAATTCCAAAGATCTTGGGCAAATCAAAAGAAGGTTTTCCTGTACGTTCATCATAGAAATTTCTAGATCCCAATATACCCAATGCCAGATAGCTGTCAAGAAGCACAAGCCAGAAAACATAATATGTGCCCCGGCCACACCTTCGTAACTCCAAATACACGAATTCGTTATAGTCCCTCCTGTGATACTCCAACCACCCCAGGAATTCGTTATTCCTAAACGAGTCATGAAAGGTATAACGAACATACCTTGTCTCCACATTGGATCAAGAACTGGGTCAGAGGGATCAAAAACGACTAATTCGTATAGAGCCATCGAACCGCCCAACCGAAACTAGAGCCGTATGCATTATATGGACAGAAGTAACCGGCCGGGATCATTCAATACAACGGTATGAACACGATACCAAGGCAAACCCATGGAAATACCCCTTTATCAAAGAAAAATAGATACTATGTTACTTTATCGCATTGGAAAAGACTCTGCTTATGCTATGGACTTCTTCTTTTCAATGGATTATCTCGGAGCAAGGGTGCATTTATATTGCATTCCGTTGGTAATAACAGAAAAATTATGTTCGTAGGAACAAAGAGAAGAAAATCTATTCTATACCCGATAAGTACCAATACGCAATGGGGGGATGGGTCCCATTTTAGATGAGTGAATTAGAGATACTTGTTCATGATTTGAACATCGCAGATCATTCATAATAAAAAAATTTTGCATTCCGTTTTCTTCGATGAACTTTACAATCTAGGGATAAAACCCAAAAACATAAATATTATGAAAAAAAGAAAACCCATTGTTACGTTTCCACATCAAAGTGAAATTTTAGTACTTAAAAACCTTTTTCTTTCATTTAATGCCTATTGGTGTTCCAAAAGTACCTTTTCGGATTCCTGGAGAGGAAGATTCAGTTTGGGTTGACGTATAGTGCGACATGTCAGACGTATAGTTTTCGCATTATACTTGGTTGACGTATAATGCGCCTAGGTGCAACCAGGCCAAACATTTTTCCTATGAGAATCAAAAAATACACATTATGCACTCCTAGGTGCAACCAACCAAAACCTGTTTCGTTAGATTTATACATTATGCACTCGGGTGCATCTTGTGTAATTAGGGGATAAATCTAGGTTTATCCTAGTAATCACCTGCAATATATTATACATAACCAAATTTATTAACTCATGATCCTGAGCAATAAATCCACCACCATTACCATCACATTCACTATCAAAGCATCAACCAAAAACAAGTATTGAAGAAGCAAAATAAGAAGAACAACTAAAAAATTCAAAAATAATATACATATTGCACTTGGGTGCATCTTGGAAAAACCTACTTTTCTGACAGAATATACATTATGCACTCGGGTGCATCTTGTACAACCAAACTCTATCAAAAAACCCATCCAATTCGCGAATCCAAATACACACATCCGGTTGCCAAATTTCCCATCCAACAATTACCTCCTTCATGATTCAATGAAACTATGTTGTTTCCGCTCTATTTTCCCACTTCCATCATTCGGAACTGGTGGTACAAGCTCGCTATTTTTGTTGCATTTTCGCACACCGTTTTTGTAGAATTGGTTTAAACATTTATTCAAACACCTGTCACGCATGTTGCTGGTGAAGATGGAATGACTTTAGTTTGATTCTTTAACCCTGCAAACAACTTTTTCCCTGTAGAATTTCATTCAATCATATAATTTGGCTCACCCATAAAGGATTCTATAAATCACCACGATTAGTATTAGTTGACCACAGAGAGAAAGAAACAATAACTCATGGAATGAACAAACTTGGTTCAGATATGTCAGTACCAATACACCTCTCCATAACACCGTACATCGATTAAATGTATACTGGAAAATGTTAAAAAAGATTGATGAGATGCCATACAAAAATAAATAACCCAAACTAATGCGAAAAATTCAGCACGATCCGATGAGCTCTACTGCTTATTAAGCTGTTTTTTTCTTCTTCAATTCATCTTAAGTTAAGTGGGGCGTTGTTGCTTCTAATGTAGTTCTATCATGGAGGTAATAGGTAAAACAAATTAAACACCAACTACAGACAAATTTCCTTGTATAGAGAAACAATATTTTTAGGCAAAACTCAACCTGCACTTTGTTCTCAACTCATAATTGATTGACACTAAAAACCCCAAATTTGTACTAACAATCACCCAAATTAAACCCGTTTTCAGACCACCACAAACGAACCCTACATATTCATTGATTTACATTCAATTGATTGAGATAAAAAAATCTTCAACTAGGGGTATTTTTACTAGTACGACCGTTGCCACGGTGGGAGGGCCGACCGAAGAAGAATATGAAGATGGAGTTTGTCCACGAATACTTTCTTCCCGTTTCAGAAAAGGTAATACTTTCACCTCGTTTCAGAAAAAGTGACATTTTCGCCTCGTTTCGGAAAAAGTGATACTTTCACCCCGTTTCGAAAAAAGTGATACTTTCTCCCGTTTCGGAAAAAGTGATACTTTCTCCCCGTTTCGGAAAAAGTGATACTTTCGCCCTGTTTCGGAAAAAGTGATACTTTCTCCCCGTTTTGAAAAAGTGATACTTTCGCCCCATTTCAGAAAAAGTATCACTTTTTCTGAAATGGGGCGAAAGTATCATTTTTTCCGAAACGGAAAAAAGTATCACTTTTCCCGAAACGAAGCGAAAGTATCACTTTTCCCGAAACGGGATGTGAAAGTATTATTTTTTCTAAAACGGGAAATTAGTCGACCAATAAACCAAAATATGGTTGCATGATGTGTTATGCATCCTTTGTGGTGGTTTGCATAATGGTTATGCATTCAATTTTCGAGAATTGTGCCTAAAATGATAGTACCATTTTTCTTGAAACGGATGGAGTACATCGTTTTATTAGTTGCAATGGAAAATTAGTTGATGCATAAACCAATATTTTTCTACATAAAGTATTATGTATCCTTTGTGATGGTTTGCATAAGAGCAAGTCTTATGGTGGAATCCATCAATCTTCCATCTTCCACGCCACCTCAGCACTTGGAACTGTGGATGGAAGCGCAAGTCTAATGGTGAAATAGTAGAAACGCTAATCTTAATGGAGCTAAGCTCCATTCTTAATAGCGCTAAAAAAACGCCAATCTTAATGGAGCTAAGCTCCAATCTTATTAGCGTTTTTTTCTTAGCCGTTAGATTCTCAACAACTCAGTTTAAATCTACGGATAAAAAAAAAACGCCAATCTTAATGGAGCTAAGCTCCAATCTTATTAGCGTTTTTTTCTTAGCCGTTAGATTCTCAACAACTCAGTTTAAATCTACGGATAAAAAAAACGCCAATCTTAATGGAGCTAAGCTCCAATCTTAATAGCGTTTTACGCTATTCTTATTAGCGTTTCTTGTCCTCTACCGCGCCATTCTTATTGGCGTTTAACGCTATTCTTATTGGCGTTTTTGATGGATTCCACGAACCCTTCCACGAAACCATGGAAGGTTGCTTGGATTTTCTGTGGAAGACCCCAACTTGGAAGCCATTAGACTTGACATTCCATGGATTTTCCACACTTGGAATAGCTTGGATTCCACCATAAGACTTGCTCTAATGAATATACATTTAATTTTCTAAAATTGTGCCTAAAATTATATATATCTCCGAATTTTTCGTAAAAACTCGAAATTTGATATTGTTGTTTGTACTTGTTGCGTAGAGTTTTTTATAACCTTTCTAACGAGATAAAATTTGTAAAATTCCAAGGAACGGATTTTTAGATATGTTATATTAAAGTTTGTTTTCCAATTATACCCCTGAAAATATAGGATATACAAGGAGTTATATTAATTGGACTAAAAGGGAGGGACATTTTTGATTTTTCGGCCCTAACCATTTCCAATCTTTTTGTGGTAATTGATCACTTAGATTTTACAAAAAAGTGGCCATATAAAGGACCTCCCTCGTTTCGCTCTGTCGGCCCAATTAGCATCAACCTGTCTATTTGTTTCTTGTATCATCACTATCTCAGCAATTAACATTCAATTAGAAAAAAACAACGACATCTGCTTTTGATTTCTGAAATAGATTTTGAACAACATTTTCATTCACGTCTGCAAAATCAACATTACGAAATCAAAATAAAAAACCATTAGTATATAGTATTCTTACTGATTTGTTGATACTGCCGAACAAATACATCACCACCAGCAACTAATTTCACATGTCTTTCTCCTTTAGATCTTAGTCACGCACTAAAAACTTCTCCATTGTTGTTATCGGGTGCAGAGGAAGAAGAGGTTGAAGGTGGAGAGATGATATACAGGGTGTTTTAGTAAGTAGATATAAAAATCATCTACTAGATGACCGCATGCGGTGGGGAGGCCGACCGAAATTTTTTACCTTCTGTTCCAACAAAGTTCCAGCCCTGTTAAAAAAAACGCGAAACTGAAATAATACTGTGGTCACGCTGTGGTCACGGAGAAATTGAAATTTTTGGATTTGAATTTATTGAAGTTTGTTTTGGGAGTTTATTAAAAAAAAAAAAAAAAAATTGTTTTGGGAAACTGATAGCAAAAAATGGGATTGGCACGAAACAATAAAATCATCGCATCCCCTCACTTCGGTCAGCCAATAAGTACGTGTCACCTAGATGGTTGCATGCAATTTTGGTGACACGTGTTTCATTATAAGGAACCTAGGGCAATTTCGTCATTTTCTTGTTATACAAACCCTAAGCAACTTTCAAAGGCATTTGTTTTCCTTTTTCAACTTTCAACTTTTTCTACTCCCTTCGGTTTTCTCTATGTTCAAAGGCGACCCTCATTTTCATCCTTCTTTATCCACAAAAAACAATAGATACGATAAATCGATCAAATCTCAAATCCGATTTATTCTTAATTGTCTGATAAGAAGCTAATCTTGAGTGAAGACAAGAACAAGTAGATTATTGAACAAAAGTTCCAGTTATTTTTTTTTAATGGTGGTTGTGTGGTTACAGTGTTGAATCCATGAGTTCATCTGGTTTGTAAGCTAAGTTTCATTTTGTTCCTTCACATTAATTGATTTTGTAACTTTTTTGTTGTACTTTTTATTTTTTTTTCATCTTTTGCACCCGATTGTCTGATAATGTAAATCTATAATTTTATTGTTGAAAATCAATTCTCTTAAATGGGAGAATTTTGATCATTGTGTGGAGAAGAGAAGTCATGTTAATTGAAAAATTTGATCGAATTTGCTCTGTTCTTAGTGTATTGCTTATCTTTTTTATTTAAATGGGTATGGATTTACCCGACCCGGAACTGTGCTTGTCTTCTTAACCCGACGGGTCACGAACTCTGTTTTTCCAGAGTTGATCAGAATCCGAATCATCCGATCGATTTAGTGAGTTTTTTAAAAGAGTTTCATCAGAAAAGATATTTGTTTAATTGTATACGAATGCAATTTATGATCAATTAGTTTGATTATGTCCATTTGAATCTCCAATTCATGAAATTGAAAACTGATTTTATTTTTCTGCACAAACTTTGTGACTGACAAAGTGCAGATTTATCATCACATAGAAGGCCTCCCTTTGGGTCGGCCAATAAAAGTTGGGTGAATTATCCCGCAGGGATATTAGGACCACATAATTTAACTTTGGCTTTTGGAAAGGTTGGCATAGTTTACTTGTCTTTTAGACTCGAGAATTCAAATCTTGGGCCTATTTAACCAAAAATCTGGATTCGATTAGGGTATTGTCTAGAATTAGGTTTTTTTTTTTTTTTTTTTTTTTTTTTTTTTTTTTTATGACTGAATTCGTGGTTAATCTGCATCCGGCCCTATCATCCGTTGGTGATTGGGCCGGACACGAATGAATTTTCCAAATCCACAATTTTAACGGATTGGACGCGGGTAACCCCTAATCCGCATCCGTCCGTCCGTTGTCCGCTCCTAGTGGTGCCCAAAAAATGGTTCATTTTTATGTTTCTTTTTTAACAAATTTTCGATGATGCCCCCTGCTGGCACAATGGGCTAAAAGAAACCATGTTCCGGTGCAAGCCCCAACTTACCACTATGGCTCGTGCCATTTTTCGATGGTTATACGCCTCTAGTTGATCCCACATTCCAAATCCCTCTCCACGACCAATTAGGCAATCGCAAACAGGCAGTTGGAAGACGTGTGCCGCAAGTTAGGCCTTTCCCGAATAAGACCGAAATTTGGAAACCGGAAACATTCTTTTTTTGGTCCTGTGAGTGCTCTATATAAAGGATTCGCAATTCTTGTTTCTCTTGTATAACTTATTAGTACAGGAGGAGTCTCTCTAGCTAGTTTCAAATTCAAATTAATCTCTGCTGCAAATTAAGATGTCTTCCAGTGGAGAACTCGCTTGCACTTACGCCACCTTGATTCTTCATGACGACGGAATTCCCATCACTGTAAGTTTTTTTTTTTTTTTTTTTTTTTTTTTTTTTGGTATATAAAATTAATGCCTCTTGATGTTGAGTTTGACACTAAACTTGTTTCGTGTAGGCTGACAAGATTGCAACTTTGGTAAAGAAGGCCAATGTCCAATGTGAGTCTTACTGGCCTGGCCTGTTCGCTAAGCTTGCTGAGAAGAGGAACGTTGAAGACATGATCACCAACGTTGGTGCTACTGGTGCTGGTGCTGCCGTTGCTGTCTCTGCTTCCACAGGTGGTGGCGCAACAACTGTTGAAGCTCCTGCTGCCAAAGAGAAGAAGAAGGAGGAAGAGAAAGAAGAGAGCGATGACGACGATTTGATTACGAATCTCTTCGACTAGAGTGTATGCTGTTACTTGATGTTTTTATAAACACATAGCAATGGAAGTTTTTTATTCGTAATATACTCGTTCCTCTCTGACTCTAATAATACAGGAAAACCAGATATATATTCATGGCATTCATAATCTTCTTTGAATGGAGATTTAAAAAAATGTAACAAAAAACTACCGCACACCCGGTGGGACTCGAACCCACAATCGCCTGATTAGAAGTCAGACGCCTTATCCATTAGGCCACGGGTGCATCTGACGAAAGCTCTTGGTACGAGGTGTCTGTCATACAGGATGACCAGCGTCCCATGTGACAGAAATGATTTATATCCGGTGGGTTTAATCCCGTGAGTTCTCATGATTGAGAGAGGTGGTGGGACCCACACTAAACCCACTCTTGCTAAACCGCCGGGTCAAGGGGATCACCCATTCTCTCTCATCCGGAATAATCGGCCGCGGGATATGCAGCATTTCCGTTTATTCCCACTCTTTCGTGACAGTAAAAATCTCCGAACCTATTAGACACATTATGATTTGTCATTTTCTCTGGCTACGTATATTAAATGTAGCCGAGTAGATAGAGAGTTGTGTTGCACATTCACTAGGTGAGAGGGGCTTGGCTTATCCTAATGAGACGGAAACGGAGTTTTCGTCCAAATTGTAACGAAAACCCAATTTTCCAATATTATTCTTTTAAGTCCTTTCTTTTGGATGCATTGGAAAATTTCTAAAATTTAGTCATTATCAAAAATGTTGGATATAAAAATTTTGAAAATAAAATTCGGTCCAAAAATATATGGAAACTCGGTCTCCATATCGTAAATTTCTATACGGAGACTGAGTTTCCATGAGACATCGCTTAGCTTAAATGAGGAACAACGATCTGTTCCACTCACTAGACAATTAGCCAAAATAATTCTCCACATTTAGGCTCGGCGATGCCTCATAATAGTTGTCTTTCGCTATAATTAAGCTAAAACTAAACGACGCATGCTACCGTAGTGCTTGGACAGAGAATCTAATCAACCTCAACTTTACCTTGAAGATAAATATTTTAGACAATGCCCATCCATATTTTAATATGAAATGAAATCGACGTAAAACGCATGCTATTTTGGAGGCTGCCACCACATGTCCCCACGTGCCTGAAAACAATTAGATTTGTACGTTGGGGTGTCAATAGATGAATAGGAAAAAATATCGTTTGGTCCTTTTTTAGGTGGGCCCATATCTATTTGGTCCTTTAGGAAAATGCCTTTACTGTTTAGTCTATAATTATCTTAAAAATATTAAACCGACAAAAGTACCCTTCCGTATTAATTTTTACTTATTTTCTTGTAGCAGTTCATTCCAGAAATGAAGGCCATATAAAAACCTAAAAAAACAGAGTTCATTCCACAAATGAAGTCCATATAAAAATCTAAAAGAAACAGACTTCATTCCAGAAATGAAGTCTATATAAAAACCTAAAAATGTACTTCATTCCGTAAATGAAGTCCATATAAAAATCTAAAAAAAAACAGACTTCATTCCAGAAATGAAGTCCATATAAAAACCTAAAAAAACCAGACTTCATTCCAGAAATGAAGTCCATATAAAAACCTAAAAAAACAGACTTCATTCCAGAAATGAAGTCCATATAAAACCCTAAAAAAACTAACTTCATTCCAGAAATGAAGTCCATATAAAAACCTAAAAAAACAAACGTCATTCCAGAAATGAACTCCATATAAAAATATATACAAATCAGACTTTATTTCTGGAATGAACTCCATATAGAAACATCAATAGCATCATCTTCATCTTCTTCGACGTCTTCAACAACACGAAAAACATCAACAAATCATCATCAACACGAAAAGCATCAACAAATCGAGATTTTCAACACGAGCAACAAACATAAATCATCATCAACATGAAAAACATCAAAAAATCGAGATCTTCAACACGAGCAGCAAACAAAAAGATCATCATCTTCGTCTTCAACACCAGCAGAAACATCAAAAACGCATCTTCATCTTCGCCTTCGTCTTCAACAAGAGTAAAGAAATCAAAATGCATCTTCATCTTCGCGTTTTCATAATCTTTATATGATTCTTCGTCATCTTCATCTTCATCAAAAATCAAACACCAGCAGTAAAAACGGAGAAAGAAAATCAAGGACAGAGAAACTAGATCTGAAAAAATTAGGACAGAGAAAACAAATCTAAAAATAAAGAGGAGAGAGAATGTAAATCTAAGAATGAGATATTTTTTAGTGATTTTGTCTATATATGTAGCCCCAAAAGGGTATTTCTTCCACCACACAATGACATTTACATCATCCATGACATCAGCCTAGGACCAAACCATGATTTCTAGGACCAAACTATAATATATTTTACCAAAAAGGACCAAACAGACAGTTGACTGGGTCAACTAGACTAGAATCTCTCTAATATAATATTTATAGGACCTAATGCTATTTCCTACAGATGAATATCCGTCGGATATTTAGAAATCCGTATCTGATAGGTTAAGCGCTATCGGATATTCGATATCCGATAATATCCTATAGGATATCAAAAATCCGATATAAATTCTGATAGGCTAAGCTATTGGATATCAGATATTTATCCGATAATATCCAGTTCTGACAAAAAATGTTAAAAACCCTTTAAAACATGTTCGATAAAACGGATAAAATCTTATAGGATCTCGAATACTCGGAAACGGATTCCGGATATCGGACATATATTGACAGGTCTATTTGTACATGTAAGGGTAATATAAAATGAAAATGTAACTTGGTCTTCGAGCAGCTAATTTAGCCTTCATGCGATTAATGGAATACCTTTAGTGGGAATAACTCAAGCAGGCCCAAAAAAAATATTGAGCACCCCTATAATATTCATCATAAGAATGGTGTAAAACACCAACACTATACTTAAAAATGTGTGTAATTTGACTTGACATCTGTCGTTTTACTAATCAAGCAAGTTTAGAGACTTAGTTGAACGGTTTTAAATTACCATCAATATTGAGACTGATTATAAATTATAGATGGTTGAGAAGATCTCATTTCAAAATATCCAACTATAAGTATAGATACATAACGACTTGGGTGAGAAAATCAGGAAAAAAAAAACAGTCGTACAATTTTATCCATGAAAATAGCAAATAACATCTCAAAAGTTCTCTCAAGCAACAACCTTATCAAGCAATTACATCAACAACATAACAAGTAAACATCAAGTATCTTTAGAGAATAAGTTAGCCCTTTCAAGAAATATCTACAAAGTATTTAAACCTTAAAATTCCCGCCTCTCACCACATCCTATCTGATAGAAGTGTGTGGGCTTCCAACTCAAAACCAATTGGCAATGAGTGGAGTGGCTCCACACCTTATATATTAGGATCATAAGGAGGTGGTAAGCAATATGGGACTAAGATGTGGCTAAGACTTTCCTTAGTCTCCACTTAGTCTCCATTATGCCCCATCCATGTGTAGGGCTCTTTAGGCCTCTACAACGTGGATCCCTGCATGGTTGCCCGTTTGGATGCCCTTCCTTTTAGGTCTTTCGGGTCTTACACGGGTCTTATGTCGCATACATGGCTTAGCTCTGATACCATGATAGAAGTGTGTGGGCTTCCAACTCAAAACCAGTTGGCTATTGGATTGTTGTGTATGAGCTTCAAATTCAGTTGGTTTGATTAGGATGATGGGTACTAGGTGATAGAATTGTTGTTATGTCGTATTCTGAATGGGGTACTGCGATACTTCTCTCCTACACCACCTGCGAGTATAACAACAACTCTGAATACTTCTTCTACACATACGACAACTCATGGTGCTGATTACTCATTGATGGGGTTAACCACCAATCTATCAAACAACCTACAATATCAAAGAAAAACAAAGTAAAGTTCAAAACACAGAGAATCCTTCAAGATCTTCTTCTTTTCTCTCCTCTTGCAACCTTGGAATCCTTACCCTTATTTCTCTTAGATGGAACCTTTCTAGCCTGGCTGGTATTCTCATCATGCCCTCCTCGTACCTCCTTCATAGCCTGGTTTCTATCTGCCTCTGCCTCCACATCTATCACCTCCCGTCTCCCTACCACTAAAGTTATAAAAGTTGGACATGGAACAAGAAACACTGCACCATCTGACTGTACTATCATATCTATTTCTTCAGCTGGCACCCATGTCATAACAACTGGAACAGAAAACTGTGTATCACTAACAAAATTATATCTCGCCATGGTTATCTGTTTGGTTCTATATCATCTGGTTTTTCAAAAGTCTAGTCCTATTTTTTTAGTATCTCCAAGGGAAAAGTATTTCAACTGCTCTAGAGATTGGTTTTATAAAAGAATTAAAAGCAGACTTAAGGAATCAAAACCGGATGATTGGACCCATCTATAAGGCAACTTTTTCATGTCATATAAAATTACTACAAACCTGCGTTTGCCTTATTTATAATTTAGTAAGGTTTCTAACTAAGCTTGTGTCTTTACCATAACGTTATAAAAGTTTGTGGCATTTCATGTTACGGTCTAGGAGATATGACCAAAGAAATGATATATCACTACACCAAATTATGGGATTCGTAACACAACTGAGCCGTTACTAAAACGGGTTGTAACGGCTCTTGCCTGTTGCAAAAGTGGGTGTTACATTTTTTCGTAACGGCCAACGGCCCTCGTGAATGTGTGTGCCGTTACGAATTTGCCATGTGGTAACAACTACGGGCCGTTACGAATTTTATTTGTAACACCACTGTCGTAATGCTGGCGAGCCGTTATGAAAATCTTTGTAACAGCAAAAAAATTACTGCCAGTCAACCTTGACCTGGTCAAGGCTAACCGGCAGTAATTATTGCGCCGGAAATAAGCCGGAATTCTAAATTCAATACCCTGCATACACCTTTCAATACATTCATAACAACAACAATTTCTTCAATCTAAGCAAAATAACATTCATTCAATTCATAATCACATTCATTCAATTCATCTGAGGTTCATCCAACAAAAGAACTGAAATTTCTCTAAGTACCAATCTTTTTTTTTTTGTTAAGTATCAAATTTCTCAAGGAATACATGGAACTTACAGATCTTGAAGCTCCTTTGTTCTCCACTTTTTCTGATGAAATGGAGCATCATTCAAATAACAATATCTAGTTCATTATATCCTTTGCAGGCTTGCTTTGTTGAAAGCTTGAGTATTAGAAAACTTGATGTAGGCAATCCTGCAAAATACAACAGGCAACATTATTGGGGGTCTCAGAGTCGGGGATAGACGAATGGCGGATTAAGTGTACGAGATTTTATAACATGACCATAACAGTATGCCAGATCTGACTGTGCCATGACTTCCACAAACTCACAAATTTATGCTAGTTCTATTTAATAGGAAGCCCTTCGCTATAACTCTTTCAAGAATGACGGGTTATAGAATCTAATACTATAATATGGATAAAACTAAGTAATCAATTAAGTTTCACTAGGCCATTGGGGTATGTAAATTCATATTTTCAGAAAACAAAACTAGACTGAAAAGACTTACCTACTGAACATCATTCCCTCGAGCTCACATCTGTTGCTATCACAACACGTTACCACTGATCGTCCCAGATAAACTCCGACACCATCGTAATTGCATCTCACTCCTTTTAAGGAATGAAGACACTGAGAGGTTATGGCTACACTTCTCAGTTAAGTAGCTAACAAGTATACCTTCAAGTCATGGCAAAATGAAATCAGAATATACTACACTTTTTATAGTTGTTAGGCATCATGTTGAAAAACTCCGCAATAAGGAAGCAGACGGAACAATCATATGTTACAATATATAACTTGTAGCTCATGAGCGCAAATACCATGTCTTTGTTCCATACGAAATGTACATTGACTAGAAATGCTAGGTAAATGCTTGTCACTGGATGATCACTACTAGGGAACGTAAAAGTTAGTTAGCTATTAAGAAATATTGGGAGGAGATAATCATTTGTCCATCCCATAAACAGTGACGACTAATTTCTCGAATCAAAAAATTTCCCACATAATGGCAGCTCCTTGACTGCTATTCTAGCTGAACTGCCCCAAGTAAGATCAAACTTAGAATAACCACATAATACCCTACTCTAAAGACATTTTACACTAAAAGGGATTTGGTCCATTTGAAATCTAGTTAAATGATGTCTTATCGTCAGTTCACATTTGTAACAGTTAAATGGGTATTACTTTCTACCGATAAAACCATAACAACACATGTGAATAAGAATAGTATATGTGGAGGCCAATCTTAGGCATGATATCCAAGTAGATAGAGCTATATTTCATTAATGAGACAAAGATACTTAACTAGTTAACTGCAATTAGGTAAGATGAAGCTTCATAAGTTGGCACTATCTTTAGTCCTGCAGCAAACCAAAGTCCATTAGCTGCCTCACCAGAACTGAGTACAGATTGACTTGCGTACGAAATATAGGACCAAAAGAACGAACCCGTCCTCTAGACTCTGCCCCAAAATATTTAGTTATTGCACAAGGTTCTTCTACTGGAAGACCTGCATCCTGTTTTTCTTTGATTTCATCTTGGGCCTTCTTGAGCTTCTCCTGTAGTTTTGAGCATAACAACCGAGTAAATTCTAATATCTTAACTACCTAGTACATAGTTTTAAAAGAGTTGAAATAACTGTAAAGTAAACTGACTCACAACGAACGACACCGCACTAGGTAAAATAGAACCACCTTCTTGTGTATGAGCTTTAACCCACACATCCTCAGGAGTGATCACTGCACCAGGATTTGCGGCCTCCTAAATTTACAAATACGATGTAAAATCATATAGCTGTCCATAAGGATGTTGAGGTAAGTTGTGAATATAATTGAGTTACAGGTAAGTTGTGAATATAACAAAGTTTGAGTTAGTTGCGAATATACGTACCAGTTCATTTCTCACCAAAGCATGCACCAGCTCAGATTTGACCTGCACCTGTAGCTATAGCTATGACCATATAACGTCATCAGACTACAAATTTTGACAGTAGCAAACTACGCTAAACCATCTGGCCTTTTGTCTAACATCGACATGAACAAAATTTAGCACTAATCCCAATGGACTCATTTCATGAGTCCCCAAGAAAACTGGTATTAGCCTTGAAAACAGAACTGCAATAGTGCAGGACAGTTGTTACACAAACTGGCACACTTCAAAATACATAATCCTATCTGTAGTATCGAATGACATGCTAGAATTCTAGTTCAAAAGTTAATTGATACTTAGTAGTAGAAGTCTTAAGCTAGATTAAGAAACATACATGTCAAAATCCCTGGAAAAATAGAGTTGATCACGGATGTTGAACATCAATACTGAAATGGGCATATCTTACATTGAGTAGCTCAGGGATGCCACTAAAGATCATAGTTGATTCATCTTTCAAAGGACTAAAAATTATGAAAAGAAACCATGATTCAGTTCAATATCTAAAGTTCCTAGGTTCAGGATGAGAAGTCACAAGACAACATAAGAAATTCCTGAGATAATATGGTTTGTTTCAATTCAAATAACCTTCATATGAAACTAACACTTTTGGTGAATTATAAGATCATAGCATACTTAATTCTAAGTTCTAGCAGAGTTCTGCCCCTATCATGAAACAACAGTTAAGAAAAAACACATATCAAGCAATGGTAGTATAAAAAAAAATGAATAAAGTGTTCACTTCAATTCGACTAACTTCCAGGTAGAGTCCTAAAGTTAAAACAAGATGCAAATGAGTCAATTTTGTTGAGATGCAGAACTATCATGAGAGTATGACAGTTGAAATTGAAACTGCTCAAAACGGAACAACCAATAAGTGAATTGAAACTTAACACCAAACTGAGATCGTCACTCAGAGGTGTATGTTGATCAATGAATTAACTCTAATCCAGTTCAATATATGACATGTCTACAAACATGCCAACTCAATTCTAAACATCCTAATAGTAATCTGGAACAAGATTTCTAACATAAATTAGCTAACTTGCTGTAGAACCCAAACTTCATGACGAATAATAAATTTCGGGAAAGCCTAATTTCAAACTTTATCAGATCATATCTCCTTCCACAACTCAGAACTACATAGATAAGAATTCAAATTCAATAGCAACCCTAAGTCTCACAAATACAGATTGAGAAAGCTATGCAAAATTAAGAATTGTAGAATAATCAATAAATCATCTTACCCAATTCAATCGGACGAAACAAAAACTTTCAAGGTAGATTTTTTACCTTCAATCCCAAAATAAGAACAACAAAGATTCCCTTTTGATTTCTCCTGATCGACCACTGAGATTGACTAACTCAAAGATTCAAAACCAACACCTTTTCTTCATATGAAACAATCGTTTTAGATTCACGGATTAAAAACTGGAAAAACTAAAAATAAAGACGAAACGAAGCCCTAAAAAACAGATCGATTAAAAAAAATGAACCCTAAAAATCGAAAAACAAATCGGTTAACACTTACACAGACCGATGATTGATAGGTATTGAAAAGATTCAACAGATTTCTGTGATGTTTCTCGGCTAATACGATCTCTGTGAATGAAACCCTAGTTTCATCGCCTCAGAGGAAGAACAGATGCAGAGCAGAAGAGAGAAAAATGAAAAATGAAACTGAACCACGATTTTCTTTCAACTGCTACGTTATCCATAGAATTCACGCATGTGAATGGCACACTCGTGGGGAGGAAAATCCTCTGCTATAACTCATCGTGGGTGGAAATATAATGGTACGCATGTGAGTGGCACACGCACATACTCAAGGTGTTACGACCCAAGTGTGACCAAGCGTGTGAGTGGCACGCCTATAAAAAATTTAGTAACAACTTAGCTCTGTTACTAATTTTTGAAAATTTAGTAAAGGCTACATCCTGTTACGAATTTTTTGTAACGGCCTTTTGTAACGGGAAATTCGTAACAGCCCATAAGTCGTTACGAATTCCTGTTACGAATCCGGGAATTTGGTGTAGTGTTAGCTATTACTGAGCTATTTTAGCTTTCCTTTTTGAAGGTTATATTACACCTAGCCTTCCATATATGCCATACTATAATGCTACATAAGACTTGCCATTCTAAACCATAACCTCCTCTATCAGTATTCTCAAAGCAATCATTTATCCAATCATGAAACATGTAAGTACCATTTTTTATATAATGCATATCAAAGTTAAAATGCATCCAAACCTCTTTTGCAAATCTAAAATCCAAAAAAAAAAGATGTGTTAAGGTTTCTTGCCCATCAGAGCAAAGATTACAAACTGTACTGTTCTCTGGAAGAATAGCAGCCACTCTCATGCTATTTGGCGGATAGAGTCTTGCACTTTCCAAATGAATATTTTCACCGCCGGAGTTGTGTCCATACTCCATATCTTTCCCCATTTGCTGTTAGCGTCCCCATTAGAGTTTATTTGATTATAAAGAGATTTCACGGAAAATTTACCTGAGGGGTTTAATGACCAGTGTGTAATGTCTTCTTTGTCTTCAATACTTAACTGAATTTTCTTTATCTTCTCTACTGTTTGCGTATCAAAGCATCTGACCAGTTTTCCCATATCCCATAAGTGGTTTACTGTTATCAAATCACTTACCTTTTCAAGTCCCTCGGTGTTAATTGATGGTCTCTGTATAGGTGGCATTGTTTCTGGAATCCAGAAATCATTCCAGATGTTTATATTTGTTCCGTTTCATACTTCCCAAAAACAATTTTTTTTTAATTGGTTGATTCTTGTTAATATGCCTTTCCATATCCAACTATCATTTCTGTTTGGTGTCATTTTCACGTGCATAATGTCATTATTTGGGTAATACTTAGCTTTTAGAATAGTTACACAAAGAGAATCTGGTTTTTCATTTAAAAGCCAACCTACCTTAGCTATCATAGCCAGATTAAATTTCTGTACATTTTTTATACCTAGTCCTCCCTCATCTAAAGCCTTACAGATTAAAGTCCAGTTTTTAAGATAAACACAATTTTTTCATTCTCATTTAAACCCTTTTCGTTCTTTCCCCACCAGTAATCTCTTTGTATATTTGTTATTTCTTTACATATTTTTACTGGAATCTTAAAACAATTCATTTGGTAGACATAAAGAGAAGATGCCACATTTTTTACCATTACTGTTTTTCTCGTCATGTTCAGATCATCCCCTTTACAACTTAACATTCTATTTTTCATCTTCTCAACTAACGGCTCAAAACAAGTTATCTTTGATTTGTTTGTGAATAGCGGCGAGCCTAAGTACTTGTGATTAAGAGGTATAGCAGTGACACCTAGAATTTTCTTGCCTCTATGTCTGATACTAGTTTCAGTTTTCGGGCTAAAAAAACTCCCGACTTAGCTAGATTGATTAACTGCCACGAAGCCAGCAAAAAGTCTTTAAACAACTTAACTAAATTGTGACGTGTTTTTTTACTAACCTGCAGAAGAGGAGACAGTCATCTGCGAATAACAGATGACATACAGGTGGAGCTTTATGAACAATTTTAATTCCTTTTATCTTATCCTTAATTTCAGCTTGCTTTATTGTTCTGGAGAGAGCCTCCATACAAAACAAAAACAAGTAAGGAGATATAGGGTCCCCCTGCCTCAACCCTCTCGAGGGTTTGAAAAAATCTTTGGGAGACCCATTAATCAGAACATAAAGGGTAGTAGTTGATATACACTGGTGTACTAAGTTACACCATTTCTCATTAAACCCGAATTCGTTCATTATTTGCATCAAGAATTTCCATTCGACTCCATCGAATGCTTTCGACATGTCGATTTTTAGTCCCATAAATCCTTTTTTTGATTTAGAATTTTTCATCAATTGTATAATTTCATGTGCTATTGTGATATTTTCAGATATCTGCCTTCCCGGTATGAATGCCGATTGATACGGCAATATCATTTTTTCTAACAAGATTTTCATCCTAACTGCCATAAGCTTAAAGATTAGTTTATATAAAGTATTAGCAAGGGTAATAGGTCTGAACTCCGAAGGGGTAGTAATTAAGATTAAGAGTTTTTGGGATTAAAGAAATAAAGGAGGCATTCATTTCCTTAGATATATTACCAGTTATGAAGAAACTTTGTACCATACTGACTAAGTCAGGTCCTATGATTTCCCAATTTTGCTGAAAAAATTTGGTGGGAAATCATCTGGCTTTTGTCGGGTTCCATTGAAAAAATAATATTCTTTATTTCACTTTCCTGAGGAGTTCCGCACAACATGTCATTGTCTAACTGTGTTATGCAAGAGGGTATAAGATTTATCATGCTTTCATCAATCTCTAGATTTACAGTTGTTGCGATCTTTTTAAAGTGATTCGTAATACATTCAGAAATATCCTTTCTATTGTCTAGCCACTCATTATTGTAATTTTTTATTGTCTCTATCCTATTTCTTCTGAATCTCTGTTTGGCTTTATTGTGGAAATACTTGGTATTTCTATCACCTAGAGGTATATTCTAATCTCTACTTTTATCTTTCCAAAACTTTTCTTTTAGCATACCAAATTGCTAGATCTTTCCTAAGCTTAGTCAAATCAGTAGTCTTAGTTGGATAGCTTGTTCTTTTGTTAATTTTATCTAGTTCTGATTTAATTTTGTTTATGTTGGTTTGAATATTGCCATAGCTACTTTTATTCTAAAGTCTAAGAATATGCTTTACCGTTGCTAATTTTTTGTTTACCTTAAAAGATGGTGATCCCCTGATCTGAGAATTCCAGCAGTCTTGAATTATAGGTCTACATTGTTCATGTTTTATCCACTCTCCAAAATATTTGAAGGGAGTATCCCCATCTTTCCAGTGGTTAAAAGTGTTCATTCTAATTGGGACATGGTCTTAGGCTAGGGGACCTAAATGTTTAATGCTTGAGTTAAGGAATTTCTTATTCCATTTATTGTTTACTAAAGCTTATCTAATCTCTGTTTTATGTTGTTTCTTTCACTTCTATGGTTGTTCCATGTGAAGGTGTACCCACTGAATCCCATATCTATTGGGCCAATCCTATTTATCAGATTATTAAAAGTTATGGCTTCATTCTTTTTGAAAGGGAACCTACTGCTCTTCTCCTCTTCATGAAGTACCACATTGGGTGGCACTTATGGTGACATTATTCACTGATAAGATAAATTCTGTGCCTTACTTTTTTTTTTTTTTTGTTGATGGGCTGATATATTCTCTTTGTTTAAAAAGAAATCATTTACCTAATTAAAGGTACAATGCCTTTCGAGGATAGAAATTTAGTTACTTTCATCAATGATCTATTTCCTCTGTACAAAGTGAGGCATAATGAGCAATTTGAGACAAGGGATGACCAAGATTATTTCAGATAAGGAAGATGGTTTAGTGAGACTGTGAAAGCCTCCTTAGAGTTGGATACATCTAAATAAATGGGGTGCAAAACCAAATTACCACTAACATCTAATATTCGCTTTTGGTACTAACATCTTCCCTTTTACTTGATTACCTCCTCCGATTATTTTTTTTAAAAGGAAAATGTTTATATTAAAAAGAAAACTTCAATAGCATCCTCCCACTTATAAGAACAAAATATTTGCACGACTTTACCAAGCAAAAACGGAAAGAAAAGTGTGCACTAGGCAACAAAGAATTGTCTACTATGGGAATTTTCGGATGAGCGCCTGTTTCCTTTTCCATGGCCACACTTTTTTGGGCATATGTATTGCGGTTACTCTTCCATAAGTATTTCATTTACCAATGTCATGTTCTTTATATCCTCTCCAAATCAATGCGTTTTTTAAATATCAAATAAATATTTTGATCCTTAAAATTAAGGACGTATTTACAGAGATGAAAAAAAAAAAAATTATAACTGATTCAAGCTATTCAAGCTGATGTTGTTGATTGGAAATGATTTTTATTACATGTCCTCCAACTTTTGTTATCCAATTATCTTTGAGATGTTAGAGAAAATTGAGTATCTAAAGAACAAAACCAAGTTTAATCTCCTAATAGAAATTTCTTCCATCTTGTGGGCTCATAGATATAAAACTTGATACATGAAATGAGATTATGGATTTTGATGAAGAATTCCAGCATGGCTAACTTGCTTGTGCCATCACATTCAATACTGTGGGAGGAGTTAGAGAATTTTACTAGTCTTATTTTCATTTAAAGAAGGAAGATACATCATATGAACAATTTAGTATACTTTGGTAATGGTTTGTTATACATTTTCTCGGTGATTTTTACTTCAATTTTTTTATGGTGATATTTGATCTTGATTCTTAATTGCAGTACTGAATTGGATGTAAACGATCATATACTTAACTCGTGTTAGCTTCATAGCCCCACCCACATTCTAAAAACATGGGTCTTGTGTGATTGCATTTAGGAAATAAGATATGAACCCATAGGAAAAAAACCGTTGGCATCAGATTAGAAAATCTTTTCAAGGAGGATAGTTTTTAGATTTTCCAATGGTCTTGCTGGTAGCTCTTGCATTAAGGAGGAAGCAATTACCGAGAAGGATGGCAATTATTTTTTTTCTAGTGATTATTTACGTCATTCAATCATTATCACAAACTAATATTTTCACGGGAATCTTGATCTAATTCTTAACGTTTTTTTCTATTGAATCTTAATGTGTGTACTGGTATACAAATTAACAAGATTCAAAGCAATATATGACGATTCAATTCCACACCATTGCATTATCTTTCATCAACGTGATGTTTGTGCAAAAAGATCATTTTATAAAATAGATTCATTAAACAGGGACGGGCCTATGAGGGGACTAACTGGGGCTCCGGCCCGTCCCTCAATTGGACCCAAAAAGTTTTTTATATACATATCAGACTCGTATTTTAGTGTTTAGCCCACTACTTATGTACATTTTAGCCCATAGTTAATGTGGGCCCATACAAGATTGGTACTCCTCCGTCCCAAATTAGATGAGCTAGTTGGTTTTAAATTTTGTCCCAAAATAGATGAGCTATCTCACTAATCAAGGGGGTATTTCTAAAACTACCCTTTTAATTGATTATTGTTACTAGAAGAAATATGTATAATTTGATAGCCATGTTTATATTCGTTATGTAGGTGCTTTAAAATGCTTTAAAATGCTTTTCAACGGTATAAAGTTTACGAAAAACCGTGGCATAATTTAAGATTGGTACTTCATACAATATGTAAAACTGATGTACACTACTTATGTACATTTTAGCCCACTACTTATGTACATTTTAGCTCATCTACAATATTCGTTAAACTGATGTACACAGTACACTACTTAATTTAAGATTGGTACTTCATACAATATTCGTTAGCCCACTACTTATGTATATTTTAGCCCATAGTTAATGTGGGCCCATACAAGATTGGTACTTAATCGATTAAAACTGATCAAGCCCACTAACTTATATCAGTTAAAGTAGAGTCAAATTAAACGAAAATTTGAGTTAGTCGACACTGGACAAACCTAGAACTTAGAGTATCAAAAAATTAAGGTTTTGAGTGCAAACTAGAGAGGAACCACCGTTGCCTAGTAATTATACAATTGGAAAAATACGATTTAGTCCAAAAATCAGTCCAAAAGTACAATTTAGTCCAGATTTCGAGTCAACTAGGTACAGATTAGTCCAAAATATGGGAAAGTACACTAATAACCTTTATTATTTACAATTTAGTCCAAATATTTGCGGTTTAGTCCACATTGACTCATGATGATGTCAACAATTTTATAAATAATATATAAATAATTAAAATACAATTTATCTTTCGAACGTTCTTCCAAAATTCACAAATTTTATATATTCGGAAAGCTCTTTCCGAGATCTACAAAAAGAGTACCCATATGACTATATAATTTTATTTATTTATTTTAGAATTCTAATTTACACCGTGTACAACTATGTACACCGCTGTAAAATCCAGAAAATCCAACATACAATACAGACCTACATAAACACGCAATATATCCATGAGGGGTTCTGAACAAATGTGCCAAAACGTCATTAACGTTATCCATCTTGCACATCCCCATCTGACAAAGGAAAAATTGGAAAGAAAATGAGGGGTTCCGAAAAAATGAAAAAGAAAATAAATGAACCAACAATTGGAAAGAAAATGAGGGGTTTCGAACAAATGAAAAAGAAAATCAGTAAACCAACAAAGGAAAATCCATGGTGCCGGATGATAAATGTTATAGGCATAGTTTTACCTTGCACCGTGTTGCAGCATCTTGGACTGCAAGCGTAACAACATAAGTTGGGGACTTATCTCTATCATCTTTGACCTTCATTATACCTACAATTTAGATAAAGAAAAAGGTTGAGAACTTGAGATACTAACAGATAATGTGTTTATTCAAACCCTATAAGAAGACACGATACTCCAGACAACAATAAATTACCGTTTCTTTTCAGTTTTACACTGCAAACAACAATATATGTTTTCCTTAAGGTTTCACTATTGTAAACCAAAGAATTAGCCTGATTTGGATAAACTCAACCTATTAGCCGGTGTAACAAAAGAATGGGCGGAAACATTTGTTTGGAACCTTTTTAAACAATCAATCACAGGTGTACAATTATGAGCACATTAAAAATAAACAGGTGTACAGTTATGTGCATATTAACCATCAAAATGTGTATAGCTATTTGCAAATTAACGATCAACAGGTGTACAAATATGTGCACATCACCTAAAAGGTGTACAGCTATGTGCACATTGACGATCAACATGTGTACAACTATGTGCACTTCAAACAACAGGTGTACAATCATGTACACATTAAGAATCAACATGTGTACAACTATGTACACATTACCAATTCAATATCAAAAGAGTTGAAAGTCAATTAAAACTCACCCGCAAGCAAGAAGAAGCAATTTCTGGTAGAAGATAGTTGAAAACTCTGAATGAGCCTTCTGTTAAGGACTATCATTCACATGCTTATATACATTTAGAATCAACATGTGACATCAAATTTCTCAAGGAATACATGGAAGGTTCCAAATTTCTAAGGGAACAAATACAAACTTGAATACATGGAACTTACAAATCTTGAAGCTCCTTTGTTATCCACTCTTTCTGATGAAATAAAGCATCATTCAAATAACAACAGCTAGTTCATTATATCCTTTGCAGGCTTGCTTTGTTGAAAGCTTGAGCATCAGAAAACTTGATATAGGAAATCTTGCAAAATGCAACAGGCAGCATTATTGGGAGTCTCAGAGTCGGGGATAGACGAATGGCGGATTAAGTGTACGAGATTTTCTAACATGAACATAACAAAGATGCCGATCCGATTTGTGCCATAACTTCCACAAACTCACAAATTTATGCTAGTTTTATTTAATAGGAAGCCCTTCGCTATAACTCTTTCAAGAATGACGGGTTATAGAATCTAATACTATAATATGGATAAAACTAAGTAATCAATTAAGTTTCACTATGCCATTGGGGTGTGTAAATTCATATTTTCAGAAAACAAAACTAGACTGAAAAGATTTACCTACTGAATATCATTCCCTCGAGCTCACATCTGTTGCTATCACAACACGTTACCACTGATCTTCCCAGATAAAATCCGACACCATCGTAATTGCATCTCACTCCTTTTAAGGAATGAAGACACTGAGAGGTTATGGATACACTTCTCAGTTAATTAGCTAACCAGTATACCTGCACATGGTAAAATGAAATCAGAATATACTACACTTTTATAGTTGTTAGGCATCATGTTGAAAAACTCCGCAATAAGGAAGCAGACAAAACAATCATATGTTACAATATATAACTTGTAGCTCATGAGTACAAATACCATGTCTTTGTTCCATACAAAATGTACATTGACTAGAAATGCTAGGTAAATGCTTGTTACTGGATGATCACTACTAGGGAACGTAAAAGTTAGTTAACTAATCATTTGTCCATCCCATAAAGAAATATTGGGAGGAGATAATCATTTGTCCATCCCATAAACAGTGACTGATTTCTCGAATCAAAAATATTGGGAGGAGATAATCATTTGTCCATCCCATAAACAGTGACTGATTTCTCGAATCAAAAAACTGCCCACATAATGGCAGCTCTTTGACTGCTATTCCATCTGAACTACCCCAAGTAAGATCAAACTTAGAATAACCACATAATACCTTATTCTGAAGACATCTTACACTAAAAGGGATTTGGTCCATTTGAAATCTAGTTAAATGATGTCTTATCGTCATTTCACATTTGTAACATTTAAATGGGTATTACTTTCTACCGATAAAACCATAACGACACATGTGAATAAGAGTAGTATATGTGGAGGCCAATCTTAGGCATGATATCCAAGTAGATAGAGCTATATTTCATTAATAAGCCAAAGATACTTAACTAGTTTGTAGTAGCAGTAAATCCCACACTACACCCCTCACTAGAATTCACACAATTAAGTCATTTTAAAACGAACAATTATATTCTTTATTGATTAAAACTCACTAATATTACAAGGTGGAAAAGAAAATAAGCAAAGAACTTTACAACTGATCTAAACTTTCTCTCTCCTAATAACTTGCTCCTCCCTCGAAAAAGATCTCTCCCACTCTTAAGCCTATTTGGCTCTTTATATAGGACATTACATAGTGGATGACAGCTAAGCTGTCCTTTATTTTCGGATCTGACTTGCGACATTCTCGCAAGTGTACAAATATAAAATCTCGCAACACTCCTAAATCTTGCTAGATCTTCACATCTTTCTCGTGTTCAGGCTGTCGTCATCCGTTGCGTCATTTACATTACTCATCTGCGATGTCTTCGCAATGTGTCGTTTATGGATTTCGCAAGGGCGTTGGTGTTGCGATATTCTGATCCTACATCTTGCCTCTTCTCATGTCTTCTCTGCGAAGGAGATGATGTCATGAGAAATAATCTTTTCAAAATGCCGCAGTTGTTCATTTCTTTCTGCCGACAAAATTCCGTGAATTAAGCATAACCGTTTACACGTGTTAAATTTTCCCCTTTTCACCGGCACTTTAAATGCTAACCGGTCATCATTTTTTGTCTATTTAAGAAGAGATCCATCGTAAAAATGTATTCTTTCTTTTACTTCGTCTTCTTCATCTGTAAATCCTCTTTTTGTCGTCTGCAATTTTTTCATTGTTCATCTTTTCATAAACCCTCTTCATCTTTCTGCTACTGTTCTCATGGAGCCATCAAGGTTTGTTTATTTTGCTGAAACTGATCTTTTTAACATTGATTTTCTCTACTGAAATTATTGTTCATCTTTAGATAATTCCCATATTGTTTCTGTTTCAGCAAAAACACTTCCAGCACCAAGTTTACAATTCAAAACCCTAATGTTCCCAAAAGTTCGCAGCAAAAACTCGTTGTGAACAAAAGGAAGCCTGCGAATAGCAAGGTATTAAGAAACACTTATTTTTTTAATAACAATATTGTTGCCTTTGTTTCTTATATAGTTTGTGATTCGCAGGGTGATGCAAATGTCGAGTGGCCCCCCAAAAAAACCTCGCCATCCTAAAAATGTTGAAACAGTTGTTTCATTTCCTTTGTTTAAGCTTTCAACACCTCCTGCGACATCTTCGCAAGCGGAATCCCCTCTTCTCATTTGCGAAAATGTCGCTGCAGATTCATCCCATGTAACTAATCTTTCTATAAATGAAATTCCTCACAATAACCCTGTTGCGAATGAACCCTTTTCTTCTTCTACTGTCCATGCCTCTTCTCCTATCATTTCCTCAACCCCAGTCATTAATCTTCATCAAATCTCGTCTTCCGATGACATACCTATGGCGAAAGATGATTCAACTCTCCCACCTTCTGCCATCATCGCTTCATCATCCGAATCTCTCCCTTTTACTAAAGAAAATTTGGAAGGGATGGATATTGCTTTCAAGGTTTTATCCGACCTTCTCGATGATGTCAAGAAAACTTCCACTGATCCCATCAGATTTGGTGTTTGCGAGGTTGTAAGTAAATATTTTGGCTCTGACAGAATGGTTTCGCAAACATCTTTGGAGAAAGAAGTTGACACTTTGAAAAGTAACCTCCAAGCTATGACCTTGAAATGTGACACTCTTCATCTTGAGAATCAAAAACTTCAAAATGTTTCGCTGGATCGTGATAATCTTCGCAGTAAGAATGAAGAACTAAAAGGTAAAAACACTCTTCATTTTTTTTTTTAAATCTCTATTTCCCCTTTAAGCTCTAAACCAGAAACGAAAAATGGAGACATATCAATTTGAATCCGTCGCCGAAGAAGCCCGAATGGATAGAGATGCTTGGATGGATCAATATAACCAATTAGATAATCTTCATACGTACTTTGTTGATCAAATAGATAACCTTACCAAGGAGAATGCTCAATTAGTCCAAAAGCAAAATTTATTAAGTAATGAATTATCTCGCCTCTCTTACTTTTTTGACTAAAGCTAATATGGAGTTGGAAACTTTATCAGATGAGAATCAAACCCTATCTCAGGAGAAACGAGTTCTTTTGAATAAGGTGGCGATCTCTTCGCAAGAACTTAACATTTTCCAAAAAGTATGTAATGATCAAGAACGATCTCTCTGCTCATTGAGAAATAAACTCAAAGAAGTAATGAGAATCATCTTATGGAGAGAGATAAACTTATTCAAGGTAGAATAGCTTTAAGCATAAAAGCAAGTCAACTCAAGGATCAATATTCCAAGTTAGAAGAATCTTACACCTCTCTTGCGAAGCAAAACACCTTACTTATTTCTAATGAAAAAAATTTACGATCTCGGCTGAAAGGCTTGGTTGGTGATAAGTTTGACAATGCCATGGATCACTTGGAGAACATTTGCTTGGCTTTAACTCAATATCTTATCTCGCAAAAGGAAGGTAGTCATAAAATTTGACTGCCTCGACCATTTTTCCTTTGTTAAGTCTTTTTACTACGTCTTCCTTGCGAATCTTTCGCCTATATGATTTTCTTTATTCTTTGTTTTTGCAGAATATGAGAAAGATCTTCGCTCCTCCCTTTCTACTTTGGAATCTAACTACGCCAAGATTCATAAAGAAAATGCATTGCTTGCTACTTCTCTTGCTCTTTCTCGCGATCGGGCAGAAAGAAGACTTGATTATCTCTCTTACTCCAAAGATATCCAAAGTAAGAATCATCAGAATGCACTTCTTCGCCAAGTTCATCTTAGGGCTGAAGTTGTTGCGAATGAAATCTTATTATCCAAATCTCTCTCCCCTGTATCCATCGAGCCTTTGGAAGTAGATGATGATGAAGTCCATGGTACTCCGGACAGCGATTATTATTATGAAAGTTGCGAAGATTTCGTAAATGAAGAAGAAATTCCTCCAAATGATGAAACAAATCAAAATAATGGAAGAACTGGCGAAGCTGAAAAAGCTAGCGAGATCGAGAAAGCTAGCGAGAGTGATAAAATTAATGAAGGATGTCCATTATCTCCTTCTTGCGAAAAAGTTGATGTTGAGAGTTGAACTTCTTTTGTAATTTATTTCTTTGAACCTCTTCAATTATATAACTTCTTGCATTTGATGTATTTCAGTCCTCTCTGAGATGCACTTATTTCTTTACTATTGTGCTTATTTGCGAGAAAGATAATGTCCATTGTTGAATAATTCCCATACTGCCTCTCATTATCTTTCTTGCGATGGATGACCTGCATAAATGATAATTAGTTTTTATAAATCTTTATTGAATCATGTGGTCTTATTTTGCCTTCCTAGTTAAAGGTTTTATTGCGCCACCTCTTGTCATTGCGACAAAATCGCAGGACGTCTTTACACTTTCATGTAATGACCCATTGATCTTGCCTTATCATTTCTTTAGTATTGTTGCCTCTACAGGATAGTTTCGTTGCGACAATATGACAGGCCTAAAAATCCTTGCGAAAATAACGCCCCATGACATTGCCATCTTGCGACGAAATCGCAGGACATCTTTACATTTTCATGTATTGACCCATTGATCTCGTCTTATCTGTATTTTTTGTATTATTGCCTCTTCAGGATTGTCGCACAAATATGACAATCTTAAATTTCCTTGCGAAAATAAAGCCTCATGACATTTGTGTCTTAAGACACTTATCAGCTCCCTAATGGAGGGTGCCGCCCTTATCTTCCCCCTGGTTGCCCCTTCAAGGAGGCGTACTTCTGCCATACAAGGCTAGCTCCCCCCATCCGGTCTTAACAACAACCAGTTGTTTTCACAGCCTCTTATCCCTTTTGCCTATACAGCTTATGGTTACGAGACTGTACCCTAAGTGGAGTTTTCTTCGGGCCGAGTGCAGCATATGCCGAGATTTGCCAAGAATGGCCGAGACACTTCAAATGCCCCAGGCACTCTTGGCTCAACCGTTTACCTCGGTGCCTTGTTCATATGCTGACTCCTTAGAAGAGACCCTCGGTCGTCCAACCTAATTCATAAGCTTAGATTGAAAATCCAAGGTACCTCTCCTGGATGGGCTTTATTGACCCCAATTCTCCATAACTTAGGTTCAAGGGGCGGTGTAACCTTTTCCCTGAGCCATGTTAACAGGTACCCCCTTTTATGATGTACTTTAGGTCTTACATTTGCCTCTGGCAAAATTTTGATCTCGCGAACTAGGGTGTACGCCATAGCAGGTTCGCCCCTTTCTGATATGTCATTGATTTTTGATTATCTCTTGTCATTATCTGTGGAGATTTTCGCATATTCTTTCTTTATTTTGTGCAATCTCGCAATGATTCTTTCGCAAGATTTTCATATAAATTTATTTTGCTTCAATCATTCATTATTTCGCAATATAATCTTTTCCCACAATCTTTTACGGGCAATATCTCTTCAAGTATAACCTATTCCATGGTCTATCTAACATGTGGCCCACGTCTTTACCCTCATGATCCATCAATCTATATTCCCCTGTTCCAAATATATCCTTAATGATATAAGGTCCATCCCATTTTCTCGCAAGATTGCCACCACTTTCTCGCTGATATATTGGTGTTTCTCTCAGTACCAAATTACCTGGTTGAAATTCGCGTGTCTTAACACGTTTATTATATTCTCTGGCTAATCTTCGTTGGTAATTCTCCATATCTTTGTAGAGCTCTTTCTTTTTTTTTCTTCTAATTCATCTAGTTTGATTAAAATATTACCGGCCCTAACATTTTTCTCCCAAGCTTCTCTCTTTGTTGTTGGAATAATAACTTCTGTGGTAGTACAGCCTCAACTCCATATGTTAAACCAAAAGGTGACATTCTCGTAGCTTCTCGCCTGGTTGTATTGTAAGCCCATACTGCATTATGCACTTGTTCACACCATTCTCTATTATGTCCTTCTAATTTCTTCTTCAATATATCTGCGATTGTTTTATTTGTTGCTTCTGTTTGTCCGTTGGCCTGAGGGTATAAAGGAGTTGACTTTCCACATTTTATCTTAAATGCATTAAGTAATAGTTCTATATTCTATCCCTCAAATTGTTTCCCATTATCGGACACCAACTGTGCAGGGATTCCAAATCTGCATATGATATTCTCAAATATGAATGTAAAAATATCTTTGTCGCGAATGTGTTGTACTGCCTTTACTTCATCCCATTTTGTGAAATAGTCTGTAGCGACAATCAGATATCTTCTTTGCCCAGTTCCTGGTAAGAATGGTCCCACAATATCTAAAACCCATTTTCCAAAAGGCCATACACTTTTTGAAGATGTTAATGGTGCTCCTGGTGCATGTATTTTCTTTCCGTGCCTTTGGCAACCTTCGCAACGCCTTGATATTTGCTTCGCATCCTCGTGCATAAATGACCAATAATAACCTTGCATCTTCGCTTTGTATGCCAAAGATCTTCCACTGCTGTGATTGCCAGCATCCCCACTATGTAACATTTTTAGTACTTCTTCTCCTTCTTTTCGTGTTAAACATCTGAGTGAAGGTCCATTGAAAGATCTCCAGTACAATATCCCATCCCTTAATTCATAGTTTGTTGCACGGCTTTTTAATTTGTGCGCCTCCAATCTATTTCTTGGTGTTTCTCCTCTTTTTAGGTATGCATGAAGTTCTGCTCTCTAATCTTCAACACTAGGTATCTGTTCTCCATCTTCTATTATCATTACATCTACCTCTTCTTCTTCTTCTTCTTTATTGATTGATGGTGATAAAAGTGTTTGTATCTTTATGCATCTTGTAGCTGGGTCTGTCATCATTCTTGAGATAAAAGCAAAAGCATCTGCGAGTCTGTTATCTTTTCTTGATATGTGTCTCCATTTAATTTTTGGGATTCTCGCTGATAACTCCTCAACAAGTTTTTTGTATTTTTTCATGGATGATTCATTTGTAGTGTATTCTCCTTTTATTTGACAAATGACTAATTGCGAATCGCTGGTGATTCTTACATTTTCCAACTTCATTTCAATTGGGAATTTCAGGGCATGTATCACAGCCTTATATTCTGTTTCATTGTTGGTGGATGCAAACTCCAATCTGAAGGAAAAAGCCATTTTGTTTCCCTCTGGCGAAATCAAAACAATTCCAACTCCATTACCTTCCCCATTTGATGATCCATCTACCAATATTTCCCACCTATTTGGCTCTGTTAACAGATCTCTTGTATTCCCATGTTCTTCTTCTATATCCATCATTTCTTCCACTGCTTCATCATCTTCTAAAGGAAATTCTGCTAAGAAGTCCGCAATAACTTGCGATTTTGGTGAAGATAGTATTTCATATTTGATTTTGAAATGTCCTATCTGTGCATTCCATCTCTCGACTCTGCCTGATCTTTTTGAATTTTTCATTATTGACTCGATTGGTATTTTTGTCAGTATCCTTATTTCATGCGCCTGAAAGTATATTCGAAGTTTAAATGCTGCATAAACTAATGCCAAAATTAGTTTTTCAATCTTTGAATAATTTTTCTCTGTCGCATTGAATGTATTGCTGATGTAATAGATTGGTTTTTCAACTCCTGCATCTACTCGCAATAACACAGCACTTAATGCATGCGAAGTTGTCGCAAGATAGATTAATAATTCTTCTCCCGGTTCTGCCTTTTGAGAAATAGATATATTCGTCACATGTTCTTTTATTCCTTGAAAAGCTTTCTCGCAATCGTCTATCCATCTGAACTTCGCTCCTTTTTTGAGTATATTGAAAAAATGTTTACACTTATCTGATGATCGCGAAATGAATCTTCCCAGCGAAGCTAAGAGTCCATTTAACTTTTGTACATATTTTACCGTCGCTGGTGTTGGCATGTCGCGAACTGCTTTTACTTTCTGTGGATCAACTTGTATTCCTTCTTTTGATACGATGTAACCTAAAAAAATTCCCGATGCAACCCCAAAAATACATTTTTCTGGATTTACTTTGATGTTAAAATGTCTCATTTGTTCAAAAATTTCCCTCAAATCTTGGACATGATTTTTTGCTTCTTTACTTTTTATTAACATATCATCTACATATACTTCCAAGGTTTTGTGTATCCACTTTGCAAACACCTTTTCTACCATCCTTTGGTATGTTGCTCCAGCATTTCGCAAACCAAATGGCATTTTTGTGTAACAATATAACCCTCTGGGAGCGAAAAAAAGCAGTATGCTCCTGATCTTCTTCAGCAAGAGGAATTTTATTATACCCTTTATATCCGTCTAGAGAAGATATTCTATCATTTCCTGCTGCTGATTCAACCATTTGTGGAATATCCATTTGTGGAAAACTATCATTCGGACAAGCTTTATTTAAATCAGTAAAATCTATACAAATTCTTATCCCTTTCTTTTTCTTTGGTACTACGACCATATTTGCTATCCACTCTGGATATTTTGCTTGTCTTATAATCCCTGCATCAAGCATCTTCTGCAACTTTTCTTCTATTTGAGGATGATACGTTGTCGCGATTTTTCTGATTCTTTGTTTGAATGGCCTTACATTTTTGTCAATTTCCAATCTGTGGCATGCTACAGATGGGTCTATCCCAGGCACCTCATCCATGTTCCATGCGAAAATATCCTTAAATTCTCTCTACAGACCAATAGTTTTTTCTTCTTCATCTGCTTCCATCTTGGTCCCAATTTTTAGTATTTTTGGTTCTTCTTCGGTCCCAACATTCACTTCCTTTGTTGGTTCTGCCGCAGTGTAGCTGGCCTTAGGTTCTCCCATAGGTGTAGGTTGTTTTATTTCCTTCGCAAGCTCAGTTCCTTCTTCCAAAATTTCGCTGGGTATCCCTTTTCCTTCCTCTGATCTTATCATATAAGCTCTAAATTTCTCTTCTTTCTTTGCTTCCTTCGCCAATTTTCTGCGATCTTTTCGCTTCTTTGCACGTCCTTCATATCGTTTTACTTCAATTTGATAGCATAATTTCGCTTTATCAATTTCCCCTCTAATTTCACCAATCCCACTTGGCATAGGAAATTTGATGCATTGATATAATGTTGATGCTACAGCTTTAATCGCATGAATCCATGGCCTTCCCAACAGCATGTTGTATGGTGATTCCATATCCACTACGCATAATGTCGTTTGTGTTTCAATCTCTCCCAGCAAAATTCGCACCTCTATTTATCCTTTTGGTTTTGTTATAGATTTTCCAAAGCCATGAATATGATAAGTTGAAGGAGACATCTCTTCATCTTTGTATCCATGGTAAAAGATTATATTCGCCGAGCTCCCTGTATCAACTAGAGTTACATTTCACCGCCCATTCTTCCATAATTTTTGCTGATTTTTCATTTTCTTTACGTGTGGTTACTTGTGATTACCAAAGGAGATGTGTGGTTTAAGTTTTCTCTTGATATCTCTGCTGCTGTGAATGTAATCTTCTGTTTTTCCCATTCTTTCATAGGTGACGCTTTCTCCGTTGTTACGATTTTCTTTCCTTCAAAATCTTGTTTATGTATTCTCCCTCTGATATTTTCATGAAATTCATTAATCATTGTTTTTGTAATCAAACTACATTCCAACTTTCTATTACGTTCCTTGATTTGGATTTTCTCTACTTTAACCAATTTATCAATCATCTTCTTAATTTAAACAATTTTAGCACAATCTCCAATCTTTAATCTTCAGTCCCTGTTTATAGCGCCATATGTAGTAGCAGGAAATCCCACACTACACCCCTCACTAGAATTCACACAATTAAGTCATTTTAAGATGAACAATTATATTCTTTATTGATCAAAAGTCACTAATATTACAAGGTGGAAAGGAAAATAAGCAAAGAACTTTACAACTGCTCTAAACTTTCTCTCTCCTAATAACTTGCTCCTCCCTCGAAAAATATCTCTCCCACTCTTAAGCCTATTCGGCTCTTTATATAGGACATTACATAGTGGATGACATCTAAGCTGTCCTTTATTTTCGGATCTGACTTGCGACATTCTCGCAAGTGTACAAATATAAAATCTCGCTAGATCTTCACATCTTTCTCGTGTTTAGGCTGTCGTCATCCGTTGCGTTATTTACATTACTCATCTTCGATGTCTTAACAATGTGTCGTTTATGGATTTCGCAAGGGCGTTGGTGTTACGATATTATGATCCTACATAGTTAAATGCAATTAGGTAAGATGAAGCTTCATAAGTTGGCACTATCTTTGGTCCTGCAGCAAACCAAAGTCCATTAGCTGTCTCACCATAACTGAGTACAGATTGACTTGCGTACGAAATATAGGACCAAAAGAACGAACTCGTCCTCTAGAATCTGCCCCAAAAGCTTTAGTCATTACACAAGGTTCTTCTACTGGAAGATCTGCATCTTGTTTTTCTTTGATTTCATCTTGGGCCTTCTTGAGCTTCTCCTGTAGTTTTGAGCATAACAACCGAGTAAATTCTAACATCTTAACTACCTAGTACGTAGTTTTAAAAGAGTTGAAATAACTGTAAAGTAAATTGACTCACAGCGAACGGCACCGCACTAGGTAAAATGGAACCACCTTCTTGTGTATGAGCTTTAACCCACACATCCTCAGGAGTGATCACTGCACCGGGATTTACGGCCTCCTAAATTTACAAATACAATGTAAAATCATATAGCTGTCCATAAGGATGTTGAGGTAAGTTGTGAATATAACAAAGTTTGAGGTAGTTGCGAATATACGTACCAGTTGAGCTCTCACCAAAGCATGCACCAGCTCAGATTTGACCTGCACCTGTATCTATAGCTATGACCATATAACGTCATCATACTACAAAGTTTGACATGAGCAAACTACGCTAAACCACCTGGCATTTTGTCTAACATCGACATGAACAAAATTTAGCACTGATCCCAATGGACTCATTTCATGAGTTCCCAAGAAAACTGGTATTAGCCTTGAAAACAGAACTTCCATAGTGCAGGACAGTTGTTACACAAACTGGCACACTTCAAAATACATAATCCTATTTGTAGTATCGAATGACATGCTATAATTCTAGTACAAAAGTTAACTGATACTTAGCAGTAGAAGTCTTAAGCTAGATTAAGAAACATACATGTCAAAATCCCTGGAAAAATAGAGTTGATCACGGATGTTGAACAACAATACTGAAATGGGCATATCTTACATTGAGTAGTATCCAAAAAAAACGAATAAAGTGTTCAATTCAATTCGACTAACTTCCAGGTAGAGTCCTAAAGTTAAAACAAGATGAAAATGAGTCAATTTTGTTGAGATACAAAATTATCATGAAAGTATGACATTTGAAATTGAAACTGCTCAAAACGTAACAACCAATAAGTGAACTGAAACTTAACACCAAACTGAGATCGTCACTCATAGGTGTATGTTGATCAAGGAATTATCTCTAATCCAATTCAAAATATGACATGTCTACAAATAGGCCAACTCAATTCTAAACATCCTAATAGTAATCTGGAACAAGATTTCTAACATAAATTAGCTAACTTGCTGTAGAACCCAAACTTCATGACGATTAATAAATTTCGGGAAAGCCTAATTTCAAACTTTATCAGATCATATCTCCTTCCATAACTCAGAACTACATAGATAAGAATTCAAATTCAATAGCAACCCTAAGTCTCACAAATACAGATTGAGAAAGCTATGCAGAAGTAAGAATTGTAGAATAATCAATAAATCATCTTACCCAATTCAATCGACCGAAACAAAAACTTTCAAGGTAGAATTCGTACCTTCAATCCCAAAATAAGAACACCAAAGATTCCCTTTTGATTTCTCCTGTTCGACCACTGAGATTGACTAACTCAAAGATTCAAAACCAACACCTTTCCTTCATATGAAACAAATCGTTTTAGACTCACGGATTAAAAACTGGAAAAACTAAAAATAAAGATGAAACGAATCCCTAAAAAACAGATCGATTAAAAAAATGAACCCTAAAAATCGAAAAACAAATCGGTTAACACTTACACAGATCGATGATTGATAGGTATTGAAAAGATTCAACAGATTTCTGTGATGTTTCTCGGCTAATACGATCTCTGTGATTGAAACCCTAGTTTCATCGCCTCAGAGGAAGAACGGATGTAGAGCAAAAGAGAGAAAAATGAAAAATGAAACTGAACCACGATTTTCTTTCAACTGCTAGGTTATCCATAGAATTCACGCATGTGAATGGCACACTCGTGGGGAGGAAATATCCTCTGCCATAACTCATCGTGGGTGGAAATATAATGGTACGCATGTGAGTAGTACACGCACATACTCAAGGTGTTACGACCCAAGTGTGACCAAGCGTGTGAGTGGCACGCCTATTAAAATTTTAGTAACGGCTTAGTGATGGTTATTTTCAATGATGTTGTAGTAATAAGGGTTATCGTTCACTCGGACTTGATGAGATTGATTTTAAGAATTAATAAAAGAAAATAAAAGAAAAATATATACAAATATTGTCACAGGATGAAGAGATATGCTGGGACTCAGGATTCGACCAAACTCATAACAAAAGGTTCAAATATTAATGCTTTTAACAATTATCTCTCAACAAATAAAAACATGGACTCTTATTTTTGCCAAGATAAATTCTCAAAAGATGGGTTGTAAATCGTAAGCATGATGTATCAAAACATTTAAGCTAAGCATACCTCATCAAATTAAATGACAACCAATTAATTCAAATCATATTTCAATTAAAATTAATGCAAAAGTCTTAAAAAAGAATTAAATAATTTTACCCATGTATGAATATCTGCCATTGAATCTCCTTCTAACGCGTCCAAAAATCCGACCCAGAATCTGCCAGTTGAGAATCGTTTTTTTCCCGCCAAAACCAAAAATTTGAAATGATGAAGATGGCCAGCCCTTATCCAACAGCTGGGGGTGCGAATATCAGTTGGGTGCCCCTTAGTAATTGGGTTACCCCTTATCCAAAGTGGGAGTCTGAATAGCAAATGTCCTCCGGGGGTGTTCCGAGCAACTTTTCGAGCCGAATTTTCGAACAATCTTTATTTCCAAAAAATACCTACAAACACACAAAACACCATAATAAGGACAAAAACTAGTACTAACAATATGAAACATTGAGGACAAATTAGACACATAAATGCGTCTATAAAATACCCCCAAACTTATTATTTGCTAGTCCTTGAGCAAATTTATTCTAGAAAATAAAAATCATTTGAACCCCTAGGTGGCCCTAGTGGCGGAGTGTTGTCTCCGGAGGGTTTACCAGAGGTGTACCCACAAAACCTTTACTCCAGACCCTAGCTATCTATGCAGAACCTTGGAAGGCACTAAAGAATCTCCTTGGTTGGCATACTTATTGACTACAGGAGGAAGTACCCCGATGCGAAATTCCAATTGATGTACACGAGTTTGCACTCAAGCATACTAAAATTCATATAAAGTGACGAGCTCTACTCGGATAGTTTACGGTCATCATAAACCGAGTCAACCAATCACATGGATAGATTAAGAAGATGGATGTAGAAATATGTGGATGATGTTGACTAAGGTGAACCTATCCTAATGGACTGAGACGCAGTCCGGACTAATATCAACACATCGGCATATACAAGGGGACCGGTGGTCGATAATCCTAACTCTAGGTCAACTCAAAATTGGCATATACAAGGGTACCAGTGGTCGACTTTATTGTATTTATTCCGGTTGGTCAGATGGTCTGGTCTCAATTTTTTTTTCTTGTATTTTTTTTTTTTGTATTTTTTTTTCTTGGTATCTCAGTCACTCTATTTCACCCTAGCAGTGGTAAAGAGAAAAATAAAAGAAGTGATCAGGATTCTTTCGATGTTTCCATCACGAGGATATGACGAAACTACCATGTTTTCTTTTTCTAACACCTGAGCTCTGTGCTTTTATGAATAGACTCTTTAGATGTTTCCATCTAATCAGATTGGTTCGTCAACTCCTACAACCAAAATGTTTCCATCCACTTAGATTGGTTAGTGCCATCCTTAATAAACATAAATTTCTAGGTTTTAAACGAAGGTGATGAGGTTGCCCCTTATCCAGCTGCTTGGGTGCGAATATCATGTGGGTGCCCCTTAGTAATTGAGGTGCCCCTTATCCTACATTGAGAGTCCGAATAACACGTGTCCTCCGGGTGCTATAGACAACTTTTCGAGCCGATTTTTCCAAAAATATTTATTGCCCAAAAATACCTACAAACACATAAAACACCAAAATTAATACAAGATCGAGTGCCAACAATATATAGTATTGAGATCAAATTAGACACAAAAATGTGTCTATCAAATACCCTCAAACTTATTATTTGCTAGTCCTCGAACAAATTTATTTTAGAAAATAAAATGACTACACTTAGCACGTGCAGCAAGCCGTTAAACCGCTAGGTGGCCCTAGCGGCGGAGTGTTGTCTCCGGAGGGTTTACCAGAGGTGTACCCACAAAACCTTTACTCCAGACCCTAGCTATCTACACAGAACCTTGGAAGGCACAAAAGAATCTCCTTGGTTGGCATACTTATTGACTACAGGAGGAAGTACCCTGATGCGAAATTCCAATTGATGTACACAAGTTTGCACTCAAGCATACTAAAATTCATATAAAGTGACAGAGCTCTACTCAGATAGTTTTTGGACATCATAAACCGGAGTCAACCAATCACATGGAAAGATTAAGAAGATGAATGTAGAGAAGATGATTTTGATATTAACTAAGGTGAACCTATCCTAATGGACTGAGATACTGGTCTGACTAATATCAACCCAACCGGCATATACAAGGGGACTAGGTGGTCGATAATCCTAACTCTAGGTCAACACAAGCGGCATAAACAAGGGCTCCAGTGGTCGACTTTATTGAATTTATTCCGGTTGGTCTGATGGTCTGGTCTCAATTTTTTTTTTTTTTTTTTTTTTTTTTTTTGTATCTCAATCACTCCATTTCACCCTAGCAATGGTAAAAAAAAAAAGTGATCAGGATTCTTTCGATGTTTCCATCACGAGGATATGGCGAAACTACCATGTTTTCTTTTCTAACACCTGAGCTCTGTGATTTTATGAATAGACTCTTCTAGATGTTTCCATCTAATCATATTGGTTCCTCAACTCCTACAACCAAAATATTTCCATCCACTTAGACTGGTTAGTGCCGACCTTAATAAACATAAATTTCTAGGCTCTTGAGTTTTATTTATTGCAACTAAAAATTTCTCCCATACCCCCAAACTTAAAATCTAACATTGTCCTCAATGTTCTAAAGATGAAATTAAAAACATGAACAAGGAGAAACTGTTACCATTTTAAGCAAAAGAGATAAGGAAAGATATTACCGTGTTGCATGAGCAAGGGATACCTCCCAAGGAGTGCTAAGTTTAAAGTCTTGACCAGGACATCAAATACCTCAAAAGGATCTTCACCTTTCAAATTCATACACCAATAGCAAAATAGTTATGGGTCCATAAGACCAAATAGAGCTAACACCAATATGAGACAATTTCATTGGTTCAGAAAAATGAATAGAAGGAGCACATCCTCATCTAAGGTTTACATCAAGACAACTGGGTTTATCTGAGGAGCATAATTGAGCTTCATATGTTTGTCTTGATAAATAAATTCATCCGAAAAACGGGTCTCTAAAACCTGTCTTACCTCCTGGACAGTATATCAGGAGGATCGGGTTGCTGAGTCTGAATAGACTCGAGTAATATCTCAGACACACATGGCTCGAGTCCCAAGTTAGGGACTCTAATTAGGGATACATGAAAATCACAAGAACCATCACAACCCCCAAACTTAGGGTTTTCATTACTCATAGACAAACCTCTAACTATTGCTTGAATTTCCAGATCTTCAGAGTCCTTAAAATACTCAAGAGATTCTTCTAGTTCTCTACCCCCAAACTTAGGGTCATCATTATTCTCAGAAAGACCTCACACTATTTCTTGGATTTCTGGATCCGTAGAGTCTTTAAAATACTCAAGGGCTTCTTCTAAAGATTGATCACACATCTAGTCTAAGAGAATGGTTTCCTCAAATTCATCTAAAGAATCTCCCAGTAAAGTGTCATGCCAATTATCCTGAACTAAATCCTGAACTAAAGTGCTAATCATATTCACTTCTTCTACATCATCATTCTCGAAGGTTGTCTAGTAACATTAAAGACATTTAGTTCATATTACCAAAGGATATGTTCATAAGCCCAGTCCTACAGTTGATGACAGCGTTAGCCGTGGCTAAAAATGGGCGACCTAGAATCACTAGGATTTGAGCATTTGGGTCCTGAACAGGTTGGGTGTCTAGAACAACAAAATCCACTGGATAAATAAACTTATCAACCTCAATCAGAACATCCTCTATGACACCACGAGGGACTTTTACAGACCTATCAGCTAATTGTAGTGCCATTTTAGTCGGTTTCAACTTACCAAGGCCTAGCTGGGTGTATACATGATACGGGAGTAAGTTAACACTAGCTCCTAAGTCAAGTAAAGCTTTATCGACCATGTGATTACCAATCGCACAAAAAATGGTGGGGCATCCAGGGTCCTTATACTTATGAGGTGTTTGGTTCAGAAGAATGGAACTTACTTGACCAGCTAAAAAGGCTTTCTTTTGGACATTAAGCTTACGCTTTCGTGTACAAAGATCTTTAACGAACTTGGCATAAGCAGGAATCGTCCTAATTTCTTCTAATAATGGAATATTGATGTTCACCTGTTTAAATGTTTCCATTATCTCGTTGAATGTCGACTCCTTCTTTGTTGGGGCTAACAACTGCGGATATGAGGCTCTAGGAACAAAGCCGGGCTCAATATGACCCTCATTGGTCTCTTTATAGACTCTATCAGTCTCCTCAGTTTCTGGTTCAGAAGGGTGAACTAAAACATGTTCACTATCAGGCATGGCAACCTTGTTGTCTACTGTTTTACCGCTCCTAAGGGTTTTTATCGAGTTCACATGGTTTGATGATTCCTCACCAACTAAAGATATTTGATGGACCCCCTAGGATTGGGTTGAGTTTGACTAGGAAACTTACCTCCTTCTCTCTCACTTAAATACTTAGCTATTTGGACGACTTGAAGTTCTAGTTTAGCAAGAGTCTGGGAATTATCCTTATGATTCTGCCTGGTTTATTGTTGAAAGCTAAGGTGGTTAGCTGATAACATATCATGGTTCTTTACTAACATAGTAAGAGATTCTTCTAAGGTAGAGATCTTTTTCTCAGAAGTGTTCTGAAACTGGGTTTGACCTGAAAGGTTATGAGTATAACCAAAACCTTGGGGAAGCTGAGAATTACTAGACTGACCTTGATTCTGGCCCTTAGACCAAGAGAAATTAGGATGGTTTCTCCAACCAGGGTTGTATGTCTCTGAGTAGGGGTCAAACTTCTGACGGTTCTCAAACCTAGCATTGTTATAGACAGTATGAGCTTGCTCTTCACTAACCTGACCTTCCCAAAATGAGTTATCGGGCTCTATTCCACAACTAGAGACTTGAGAGGCTCTATTAGGTTCAACAAGGGACCTATTTTTAGATTGACCCATTTCCAAAGCTTCTAACCTTCTAGACAAAGCAGCAAACTTAGCATCTGACGCAAAACTCGTACCTACCATATTAGTGCTACTTCTATTAACCAAGTGTCTTTTAGGGGGGGTCAACACAAGACTCCCACTGTTGCGATTTCTCACAACAACTCCTAAGAAGGTAAAGGCATCCTCGGCACTTTTACTAGTGAACTCACCATCGCACATAGACTCGACCATGGCTTTGGTCGAATAGTCTAAACCATCATAAATAATCTCTACGAGTTTCATCTTATCAAATCCATGGTGAGGACACTGGGATAGGAGATCATTGAATCTCTCTAAAAACCTATAAAGAGACTCTCCCTCTTGTTGCACACTGGAACTAATTCTCTGTCTAACAGCTGCAGTTTTATGCTTAGGGTATAATTTCATATAGAAAGAAGCAATAAGTTCCTGACATGTTTCTATGGATTCATATGGTAGGTTGTTTAGCCAGGTCTTGGCTTTATCTTTCAAGGAAAAGGGGAACATCTTAAGTTTCAAAACTTCATCAGTAAGGTCTTTTATTCTAATTGTCCCACAAATTTCCTCAAAGTCCCTAATATGAAAATAAGGGTTCTCATCATCTTTTCCTAAGAATATAGGAATCATCTGAAGAATACTAGGTTTTATCTCGAAATTAGTCGTATTGGTGGCAATTTAATACACGAAGCTCGGTTGGTCCTAGTTGGGAACATGTAATCTTTCAAAGTAGCCATCGTTTGGCACAAACAAGTACTAGGGGTACTTTCCTCATGAAGAGACAGATTCTCAAAACTGAAGTTTCAAAAACGGGGCTCTCAAAGAAGAGTCTTCGAGCTCCCCGCTTCCACAAGAACAATTACTAGGTTTTTCACTAATCAATCGACCTAGATTGTCTCTTTTCCAAGCCCGCTCTCTAATAACCTCGGGCATACACCAGAAAAAAACAAAATAAAAAGAAAAAGAAAGAAAAAAATCCTAAAAGGAAAGGAAGTTCTATGCAAACACAAACAAGGCTGACTCCACCACAACAAACCTAATGATTTCTAGCAAACAAAAAGCATGATGGCTCCACTTAGATTGTTTCTAGACCAGCTTCTAATCTTTCGAAAAGTTACTCGTTACAATCTGAGCAAACCTCTTTGGAATAAATCCGAGTTAAAGTAAGTTGAATAGAGGCGAGGAAGCTGTGTGAAGCTTTGATACCCAAGGCCTCACCGCATTACAAGGCGGCGCAGTCACGCATTCAACTCACAGAACCATCATGAACTTCGAAGTATGCTTAAAAGAGTAACCAATATTTTTCGAATGACTTTCCTATTAAGCTCGTTACCCTATAGGTCTCGTTCTATTCCAAATTTTAAAGCTTAGGTTCTCGTTAAGTATCGTTCCTAAGGCGGGCAAGAAGAGAATGGTGATGAAATCCGAACCCTTATCTTGTATGGCCAGGCCTTGCCCTTTACTAGGAAATTAAAGCGGCCGTATTCAGTTCCTCGACATATATGCAAGCGAAGGAATACGGTAACCCGCTGACAGGGAATTCGCGAGTGTTTCGACAAACTTACCTCCCGTTCTAAACGGGGGATGAACCGTTGTAGTCGACTCGGGCCACGACTCCAATGTCGTGTACGAACCCAAGGGGCCGAGGCGATATCGTAATCGCCGTCCTTCTCTGCACACAGTTTATATTTAAACTACCCTTCCGTAGGGTTTAAAAATAATGTTCCAAAGTTTAAAGTCCAAAGTCCAAAAACACCTTGAATTCTCGAACCCTAAACTGCCAGGGAAGAACTCTTTTTTTCCCGCCAAAAATTATTTTCAAACGAAGGTGATGAGGTTGTCCCTTATCCAGTTGCTTGGGTGCGAATATCCTGTGGGTGCCCCTTAGTAATTGAGGTGCCCCTTATCCTACATTGAGAGTCCGAATAACACGTGTCCTCCGGGTGCTATAGACAACTTTTCGAGCCGATTTTTCCAAAAATGTTTATTGCCCAAAAATACCTACAAACACATAAAACACCAAAATTAATACAAGATCGAGTGCCAACAATATATAGTATTGAAATCAAATTAGACACGAAAATATGTCTATCAAATACCCTCAAACTTATTATTTGCTAGTCCTCGAGCAAATTTATTTTAGAAAATAAAATGACTACACTTAGCACGTGCAGCAAGCCGTTAAACCGCTAGGTGGCCCTAGCGGCAGAGTGTTGTCTCCGGAGGGTTTACCAGAGGTGTACCCACAAAACCTTTACTCCAGACCCTAGCTATCTACACAGAACCTTGGAAGGCACTAAAGAATCTCCTTGGTTGGCATACTTATTGACTACAGGAGGAAGTACCACGATGCGAAATTCCAATTGTTGTACACGAGTTTGCACTCAAGCATACTAAAATTCATATAAAGTGACAGAGCTCTACTCAGATAGTTTCTGGACATCATAAACCGGAGTTAACCAATCACATGGAAAGATTAAGAAGATGGATGTAGAGAAGATGATTTTGATATTAACTAAGGTGAACCTATCCTAATGGACTGAGATACCGGTCTGACTAATATCAACCTAACTGGCATATAGAAGGGGACCAGTGGTAGATAATCCTAACTCTAGGTCAACACAACTGGCATATACAAGGTCTCCAGTGGTCGACTTTATTGAATTTATCCCGGTTGGTCAGATGGTCTGGTCACAATTTTTTTTTCTTTTTTTTTTTTTTTGTATCTCAATCACTCTATTTCACCCTAGCAATGGTAAAAAAAAAAGAAGAAGAAGTGGTCAGGATTCTTTCGATGTTTCCATCACGAGGATATGGCGAAACTACCATGTTTTCTTTTCTAAAACCTGAGCTCTGTGCTTTTATGAATAGACTCTTCTAGATGTTTCCATCTAATCATATTGGTTCCTCAACTCCTACAACCAAAATGTTTCCATCCACTTAGACTGGTTAGTGCCGACCTTAATAAACATAAATTTCTAGGCTCTAGAGTTTTATTTATTGCAACTAAAAAGTTTCTCCCATACCCCCAAACTTAAATCTAACATTGTCCTCAATGTTCTAAAGATGAAATTAAAAACATGAATAAGGAGAAACTGTTACCATTTTAAGCAAAAGAGATAAGGAAAGATATTACCATGTTGCATGAGCAAGGGATACCTCCCAAGGAGTGCTAAGTTTAAAGTCTTCAGCCAGACATCAAATACCTCAAAAGGATCTTCACCTTTCAAAGTCATACACCAATAGCCGAAATAGTTGTGGGTCCATAAGACCAAATAGAGCTAACACCAATATGAGACAATTGCATTGGTTCAGAAAAATGAATAGAAGGAGCACATCCTCATCTAAGGTTTCTGTCAAGACAACTGGGTTTATCTGAGGAGCATAATTTAGCTTCATATGTGTGTCTTGATAAATAAATTCATCCGAAAAACGGGTCTCTAAAACCTGGCTTTCCTCCTGAGGACGATGATCGGGAGGATCGGGTTGCTGAGTCTGAATAGACTCGAGTAATATCTCAGACACACATGGATCGAGTCCCAAGTTAGGGACTCTAATTAGGGATACATGACAATCACAAGAACCATCACTACCCCCAAACTTAGGGTTTTCATTACTCATAGACAAACCTCTAACTATTGCTTGAATTTCCAGATCTTCAGAGTCCTTAAAATACTCAAGAGATTCTTCTAGTTCTCTACCCCCAAACTTAGGGTCATCATTATTCTCGAAAAGACCTAACACTATTGCCTGGATTTCTGGATCCGTAGAGTCTTTAAAATACTCAAGGGCTTCTTCTAAAGATTGATCACACATCTGGTCTAAGAGAATGGTTTCCTCAAATTCATCTAAAGAATCTCCCAGTAAAGTGTCATGCCAATTATCCTGAACTAAATCCTGAACTAAAGTGCTAATCATATTCACTTCTTCTACATCATCATTATCAGAAGGTTGTCTAGTAACATTAAAGACATTTAGTTCAGTGGTCATATTACCAAAGGATATGTTCATAAGCCCGATCCTACAATTGATGACATCGTTAGCCGTGTCTAAAAATGGGCGACCTAGAATCACTAGGATTTGAGCATTTGGGTCCTGAACAGGTTGGGTGTCTAGAACAACAAAATCCACTGGATAAATAAACTTATCAACCTCAATCAAAACATCCTCTATGACACCACGAGGGACTTTTACAGACCTATCAGCTAATTGTAGTGCCATTTTAGTCGGTTTCAACTTACCAAGGCCTAGCTGGGTGTATACATGATACGGGAGTAAGTTAACACTAGCTCCTAAGTCAAGTAAAGCTTTATCGACCATGTGATTACCAATCGCACAAGAAATAGTGGGGCATCCAGGGTCCTTATACTTAGGGGGTGTTTGGTTCAGAAGAATGGAACTTACTTGACCAGCTAAAAAGGCTTTCTTTTGGATATTAAGCTTACGCTTTCGTGTACAAAGATCTTTAATGAACTTGGCATAAGCAGGCATCTGCCTAATTGCTTCTAATAATGGAATATTGATGTTCACCTGTTTAAATGTTTCCATTATCTCGTTGAATGTCGACTCCTTCTTTGTTGGGGCTAACAACTGCGGATATGGGGCTCTAGGAACAAATCTGGGCTCAATATGACCCTCATTGGTCTCTTTATAGACTTTATCAGTCTCCTCAGTTTCTGGTTCAGAAGGGTGAACTAAAACATGTTCACTATCAGGCATGGCAACCTTGTTGTCTACTGTTTTACCGCTCCTAAGGGTTTTTATCGAGTTCACATGGTTTGATGATTCCTCACCAACTAAAGATATTTGATGGACCCCCTAGGATTGGGTTGAGTTTGACTAGGAAACTTACCTCCTTCTCTCTCACTTAAATACTTAGCTATTTGGACGACTTGAAGTTCTAGTTTAGCAAGAGTCTGGGAATTATCCTTATGATTACGCTGGTTTTATTGTTGAAAGCTAAGGTGGTTAGGTGATAACATATCATGGTTCTTTACTAACATAGTAAGAGCTTCTTCTAAGGTAGAGATCTTTTTCTCGAAGTGTTACAAAGCTGGGTTTGACACGAAGGTTTCGAGTATAACCAAAACCTTGGGGGAAGGCGAGAATTACTAGGGATGACCTTGATTCTGCCCTTAGACCAAGAGAAATTAGGATGGTTTCTCCAACCAGGGTTGTAGGTCTCTGAGTAGGGGTCAAACTTCTGACGGTTCTCAAACCTAGCATTGTTATAGACAGCATGAGCTTGCTCTTCACTAACCTGACCTTCCCAAAATGAGTTATCGGGCTCTATTCCACAACTAGAGACTTGAGAGGCTCTATTAGGTTCAACAAGGGACCTATTTTTAGACTGACCCATTTACAAAGCTTCTAACCTTCTAGACAAAGCAACAAACTTAGCATCTGACGCAAAACTTGTATCTACCATATTAGTGCTACTTCTATTAACCAAGTGTCTTTTAGGGGGGTCAACACAAGACTCCCATTGTTGGGATTTCTCACAACAACTCCTAAGAAGGTAAAGGCATCCTCGGCACTTTTACTAGTGAACTCACCATCGCACATAGACTCGACCATGGCTTTGGTCGAATAGTCTAAACCATCATAAATAATCTCTACGAGTTTCATCTTATCAAATCCATGGTGAGGACACTGGGATATGAGATCATTGAATCTCTCTAAAAACCTATAAAGAGACTCTCCCTCTTGTTGCACACTGGAACTAATTCTATGTCTAACAGCTGCAGTTATGCTTAGGGTAGAATTTCATATAGAAAGCAGCAATAAGTTCCTGCCATGTTTCTATGGATTCAGATGGTAGGTTGTTTAGCTTGAGTCTTGGCTTTATCTTTCAAGGAAAAGGGGAACATCTTAAGTTTCAAAACTTCATCAGTAAGGTCTTTTATTCTAACTGTCCCACAAATTTCCTCAAAGTCCCTAATATGAAAATAAGGGTTTTCATCATCTTTTCTTAAGAATATAGGAATCATCTGAAGAATACTAGGTTTTATCTCGAAATTAGCCGTATTGACTGGCAATTTAATACACGAAGCTCGGTTGGTCCTAGTTGGGAACATGTAATCTTTCAAAGTAGCCATCACTGCACAAATTGACTGAAGTACTAGGGGTACTTTCCTCACGAAGAGACAGATTCTCAAAGCTGAAGTTTCCAAAAACGGGGCTCTCAAAGAAGAGTCTTCGAGCTCCCCGCTTCCACAAGAAGAATTACTAGGTTTTTCACTAATCAATCGACCTAGATTGTCTCTTTTCCAGGCCCGCTCTCTAATAACCTCGGGCATACACCAGAAAAAAAACAAAATAAAAAGAAAAAGAAAGAAAAAAAATCCTAAAAGTAAAGGAAGTTCTATGCAAACACAAACAAAGCTGTGTGAAGCTTTGATAACCAAGGCCTCACCGCATTACAAGGCAGCGCAGTCACGCATTCAACTCACAGAAACCATCATGAACTTCGAAGTATGCTTAAAAGAGTAATCAATATTTTTCGAACGACTTTCCTATTAAGCTCGTTACCCTATAGGTCTCGTTCTATTCCAAATTTTAAAGCTTAGGTTCGCGTTAAGTATCGTTTTCCTAAGGCGGGCAAGAAGAGAATGGTGATGAAATCCGAACCCTTATCTTGTATGGCCAGGCCTTGCCCTTTACTAGGAAATTAAAGCAGCCATATTCAGTTCCTCGACATATATGCAAACGAAGGAATACAGTAACCCGCTGACAGGGGATTCGCGAGTGTTTCGACAAACTTACCTCCCGTTCCAGATGGGGTATGAACCGTTGTAGTCGACTCGGGCCACGACTCCAATGTCGTGTACGAACCCAAGGGGCCGAGGCGATATCGTAATCGTCGTCCTTCTCTGCACACAGTTTATATTTAAACTACCCTTGCGTAGGGTTTAAAAATAATGCCCCAAAGTTTAAAGTCCAAAGTCCAAAGTCCAAAAATAAAGTGCAAAAGAAAAGGAAAGTCTAAAAAAAATAAAAATACTATCTAAAATAAAATAAAAATGTATCTCTTTTTTTTTCCTCTCTTTTTTTTTATAAAATAAAAATTCTTCTTCTTTCGCTCCTTTCGCTTTGCCTTTCACTCCAAGTCTTCAAGTATTCACCAAAAGCTTTGGCAAAATTTTCTTTCGCTCCAAATTCCAAATTATGTAAGGAAAAGACAAAAACCCAAAAACGTAAAGAAGAACAAAAACAAATAAAAACCTAAAAAAGAAAAAAAATATTCTAAAAACTCTAGCCTAAAGACAAGTCCACGTCGGCGGCGCCAAAAATTGATGGTTATTTTCAATGATGTTGTAGTAATAAGGGTTATCGTTCACTTGGACTTGATGAGATTGATTTTAAGAATTAATAAAATAAAATAAAAGAAAAATATATACAAATATTGTCATAGGATGAAGAGATATGTTAGGACTCAGGATTCGGCCAAACTCATAACAAAAGGTTCAAATATTAATTCTTTTAACAATTATCGCTCAACAAATAAAAACATGGACTCTTATTTTTGCCAGGATAAATTCTCAAAAGATTGGTTGTAAATCCTAAGCATGATGTATCAAAACATTTAAGCTAAGCATACCTCATCAAATTAAATGACAACCAATTAATTCAAATCATATTTCAATTAAAATTAATGCAAAAGTCTTAAAAAATAATTAAATAATTTTACCCATGTATGAAATTCGTCTTCCTCCGTCGTCCCAGTAATGGGGTCTAGCTCATCATGTTGGAAACACGCTCAAAATATGATTTTATTGCTCAAAGGTGCTTACAAGAGGTGAAAATGGAATAAATATTGAAAAAGGTTTTGTAACAATTATATTTGTTACAAACCAAATCATTCTGAAGAACGATATATATGATGTGTTCGTTGCACTTTGTTCCAAAATGACTTGTCTCTGAACTACGACCCTCGGTTGTGAGTCGTTATCACCGTATGCGAGAACGATCACATGTGGGTCTTATGTTCTTCGTGTTCTTCCCATGCAGCAGCAGAAAAGTATTTTCTGCAACTCTCGATTCTCACTCTGTTGTTGCTCTAAACTATCCCCAAGCTCTCCATCCCCGTCTTCCCTGAGTCCCAGCCAACCTTTTTATACTCGACAACGACAAAATATCTCCTCATAACTGCTCCAAATCTTCTCTCTGTCAGGCCATAAACTCGGGAATATTTTCTTCCCTGATTTATCTTTTCACGCGTTTCCTGGTGTTGAAATACTCCCAGCACAGTCCCAGTTGGAGTAAAATTCTGTTAAGACACACGCTATCCTCTAATACGCACAGGAAATCCCATGAATATCTCGTGCAAAGTCGTGAATATCTCCCGTCTCTGTTTTCTTCTCACCGAGTAACTAGCCAATTTTAGCTGAAGAAATCAACCACACCACGCTGTTACGCTCAAACAGGTCCATCCAATAAGTTTCAGCGATTGAGTCTCATTAAAACACCTTGAATTCTCGAACCCTAAACTGCCAGGGAAGAACTCTTTTTTTCCCGCCAAAAATTATTTTCAAACGAAGGTGATGAGGTTGCACCTTATCCAGCTGCTTGGGTGCGAATATCCTGTAGGTGCCCCTTAGTAATTGAGGTGCCCCTTATCCTACATTGAGAGCCCGAATAACACGTGTCCTCCGGGTGCTTTAGACAACTTTTCGAGCCGATTTTTCCAAAAATATTTATTGCCCAAAAATACCTACAAACACATAAAACACCAAAATTAATACAAGATCGAGTGCCAACAATATATAGTATTGAGATCAAATTAGACACAAAAATGTGTCTATCACTTAGCTCTGTTACTAATTTTTGAAAATTTAGTAACGGCTTCAGCCTGTTACGAATTTTTTGTAACGGCCTTTTGTAACGGGAAATTCGTAACGGCCCATAAGCCATTACGAATTCCTGTTACGAATCCGGGAATTTGGTGTAGTGTATGTCATTGCAAAAATCCATTTATAAATGTGATAAAACGCGAAAACTACACAAATATGTAAGGATTCATGGAAAATGTCCTCCAAGAAAAATATTCTAAGATTTATGGCCTTCTAAGTGATAAAAAAAGCATGGCAAAAAGTCATTTATAAGTTTGAATAAACCTCGAAAATTATAAAAACCAGTAAGGGTTTAAGAGAAACTTCATTCACGAAAAAGGTTCGCATATTTCTTTAAAAAAAATTGATGACAAAAAGTAAGAAATTTCAATAAGAAAGCTTGAAAATAAGCCAAATAAATAAGAGGAAAAACATCCCAGTGCAGAGCCAAACAACAAAGACTTATCAAAACCCCAAGATAGAAGGCTCCCATGCGCTAATAGGCTAAAGAATACAAAAACTTACAACACAAAGAAACAATTCCAGTTAGCCTTAATTTGATCTAGATAAATTCCCCGCATTGAGTCAGAGTTCTTACACCAAAAGTAAGCTTGAGATTTGAATTGTTAAAACTGTGTAGCATTTCGTTTAATATAACTTTAAAAGTTTGTAGCATTTCGTTTCACGATCTAGGAAATCTGGACTCATAAGTGATATACGTCAATAAAAGTGTTGCAAAAAATTATTTATAAGTGTGAATAAATTTCGAAAATTTATATAAATCAAGAATAATTTTTAGAAAGTGTATAGTGGCTTTTGTCGGTGTCTTTGAGAACTTTATTTCCGGTATCTTAGTTGTTGGTTTCTCTGTTGCTGTTGGAGAGTAAATCGGGATTGGATCCATATAACATGTTAATCTTACGCATCTAAAGTAAACGCTTGGATCGTGCTTCTTGGGAAACTTTGATGCTAATGGTGGTTTAGTGGTTGTTGAATTACTTGAAGAAAGTGATTTCTACTGCTAGATTGAATGAATCATCAAGTACTTTCATAACGCCTTTGGCTACGAAAAGCTTGTTCTTAAATATAACATGTTAATCTTACTTATCTAAAGTACGCGCTTGAACTTTTCATAAAAAAGATTACATAAAAAGTTACTTAAATAAAGCCTATATGTAGTAATATTATAAGATTTATAAGGATGATTATGGAAAACCATGGATTGCTAGAACCAAATTATTACGCACCTAGACAAGAGATATTGGCATCGACAGGGTCTACCGAGAATATTAAAGAGACCATTACTATAACTTTTAATACAAATGTTGGACGGACATCTGACCCCATTTTCATAAAAAAATGTTGCCCCATAAAAATCATATAACATTTTTTATTTCCCTCCATTTTTATACCTAGAGCGATTTCTCGAAACCCTAAAAATAATTTCGCATAAAAGAAGTGAGAGACGAATGACTGAATCAAATTATACTGGAAAGAGTATACGTAACCACTAACAAAAATGAAAGTTCATATTATGAAACATTGTTTTTTTAATACATATTTTACAATTAAATTAATTAGTAGTAATGTAAACAGTAAATGTATTCATATGTTATAAAGAGATTTTACATGCCAAAAAAAAAAAACTATTCATGTGCAAATATTCAAATGCAAGAAAATGAATATCAAACAGTATCGTCTCTTCTAAGCTCGTATCGACAAATTTAACAACTATTTGAGGTATAAAAGCAACCAAAAAATAAGAAGAATGTTGTAGGGCTGGTAGCCCATGTATGTGCGGCCCAATATAGTATCTAGGGTTCTCTTTCTACTTGTATATAAAGCATACTATGCTATGTAATACGGTGGCTGCCCCATCAATAGAATCTCTCTTGCCCTTTGGTTTTCTCTATGTTTTTCCTCAAACACGTTATCATGCACGATGCTTACCGCGGAAAATTGATTTTTTTTTCCTACGGGATTAACGTCAAGTTAATATTGGAATTCAATCAAATCGATAAGTGGGATCTAATATACATATTATTTTTTTCCAATCTCTCGTTTTTGATTTGGGCATATGAAATGTTAAATTTGTAGTGAAAATTAATTTGATTTTGATGTCCTGTTCAAGACTGTTCAACATCTTTCCATATATCGATGCATCCCAATGATTATTGGGTTAATACATGGTGAAAATTAACTTTCTGTGCAAGTTATGTCGTAGGATCCCATAATCACAATTAATTTGTCAAATCCATGGTGAAAATTAACCAGATCCCTACAAGTTTTGACTTATCCTACATATCATATCCTTTCTTCTTTTTTTAATAATTGTTCAACGAACAAGTTATATCTTATTCTATGTATCATATCAGTTGATGCTGATTCTTCGAATTTTATAATAATATTCATTTTCTATTATAGTTGGGAATCATCTTGAAAAGAGGATGAGAAAAGTTCCATCCTAGACGATCGCAACTAGGCCCGATCTAGCCCGTTTCAACTTCGGTTCGATCCAGACCCGTTTTAACTCGGTCCGATCCAATCCGTTCGACTTAGTTTTGGGACGTGCCGCGATCAAGACCGTCCCGATTCTTTCTATGTACGGTAGGAACCAAAGCTTGAGGTATTTAACTAATGGGACAACTATTGGGCTTATTTATTTATTTTTTGGAACATTTTTTTTTGTCTTAGATAAGTCCATATTATATAAACGGTCAATTTAATTTATGATTGTTAATTTAGATCATTAAGAATTTTGATCTTAATGTTATTTTGTTCTCTTGAATATGATATTGGATATAGTTGAATGGTGTCTTTTGTACAATTGGTTGTACCAACTTGATTCCAATGTATTCAATTGGGGCTTAGAAGTACTTGAGCACCATTATTGGATATTTGATATTTTCCCAAATTTTTGAATGTTCAATGTATCCACTTGCTCGATATTAATCGTCAGTAGTTTCAAAACATACGTTCAAATAAAATCACATGTATTCCAATTTTTGTGGAAGAACACACAAAAGATGATATGAGTCATAAAATTTTCATTTCCCTACTTCATCCATAATACTAACGAACCGGTATATGTTGAAGTATGACAACAAGAGAATTATCTTTTGTAATATATTCAACCTAAAGTAGATGGTTGCCATGTGTAGTGAGATTCTCTTGGCCTATTGAGATAAAGAAATTTCTCAAATTACGCTAAATGTGGCAAAAATAAAAATGGAAAGAACCCCAAAGTAATGAGGGTAAGACGTATCGACTCATATAAGGAATGTGTAAAGGGACATATATATCATGAAACAATTTTTTTTTTATTTTCCCCAGCAGTAATGACACCAAAGTATAGGTATCAATTGAACAAGGGATAAAGCTAAAAATGTAATTTTAGCTTCCATCATAAATGCAAGAGTTGGAAATGCACCTAGTTATAGGTGTTGGTATATACAATGTAATGTATATGTGTATCATAGTAACAACCAATTTTTACATCAACTTTAACGGCAACAAGAACTTTGCTTGGCCAATTGACTATCTTATCGAGCGCACCACTGCTCATTTTTTTCAAGATAGAACAAATACGTAGCAAATTCTCTAGATGTACCAAGAGATAATCACACCTTGTTAAATTCCCAAGTAACTCGTGCAAACGGATATCACGTGGAACATCAAAATGATGAGAATGTAATTGGTTGCATCTTTTATAGTCTCTAATATATTTAGAAGGAAATATATTTTAGAGAAACTAATGAGTCAATCTAGTGCAATGTTCTTGAATCATATTCACTATAATATTTGGATTATTGAATCATATTGACTCAAACGATAAATTTTACACGCATCTTACTTAATTTGTTTTTATAACCCAATACTAGTCAACCTTTTATGTATTTAAGCCCTACATTCGTTTTTTTACGCATTTTTGGTTGCACTATATATGTGCCATTACGAGTCCACATCGTACTATGATGGGTCACGAAAATGATTAAGTAATTTTGTTGAATATTTACTCTCAACAATTATCCGCATTTTAAAACCTTTGGCAGGAGATCTCGTACCGGGTTGTCATTTTAATGAGACAATCTTCCCTTCATTAGAGGGAGATAAGAAAATGTATTTTCTAAGGGAACATTAGGAATTTTCGTGGTGTGTTCTCATTGTGTCTCATATTGATTCTAGTACTCCACAAATGTAAACGTGAAGTGACAAAGGATAATCGATTTTCAGAATGTACACTGACGTCGCTAAAGTGACAAGATCACACATACCAGCTGCAAATATTCCTCGCAAGGTTAGAAATCCTCGCATGGGGTACAAAGAATAATTATTTTTCTTAGAAATTACCTTCCTGCCAAAAGGAAAGTGTTGCAACTAATTTGTGGAAGTGTAGTTGATTCATATGTATGTGGTTGTTACGTATCTCTCGAAAGAATCAAGATATAACATATATTTACAAAAGTACTAAATAGACTTTTTGTTTCCCAAATCAAGTGACTCTAAACCACAGAGTGCGTTTACGGTTAGATATAACTCACTTATAGATTGAACCAATCAAAGCGGATGTGGTATAACATTCACAAGAAAGTTCTGATTTGGAATTGTAGCTTAAAATTTGCATTTGTCTAAAGTTGTCGTGCAATTTAACAAAGACATGCATCCCGATAGCACTCATGATTAGTCGAGGTTCAAATGTAAGTAAGTGGCTATTTCGTCCTAAGGAAGATGACGAAGATGTGTTGGGAGATGAAATTCCCATATTTAAGTACAATAGACGCATTGTTGTAATAAATCAAAGACATAATTATTGCGTTGATATTACAAAATATCTGAATCAAAGAAATGAAATGCGATAACGTTAAGCAACGTAACTTACAGAATCAACAACAAGGTCTTATAAACATTCAAGTCACCAAAGTAAAGTGTGATAAACTTCTTCTCACTGCATTAGACTAATGAAAATTGTCTGACATCAGGGGGAGCATCTAATAGTGTGTTGAACTATTTTCCTTCACCGAGGTTGCTTTTTCCTCTGTGGTTTTGTTACTCGAAGGTTTTTAATGAGACAACAACAAACACCGGGAATGTAATTTCCCAGGTAAGGCTATTATCTTTCCTACGAGGATTTTCTGCCTTAGGAGTTGTGAAACAACTATTCGACTTCAACAGAGCAAAGTGATCATCTGCAACAGATCACCTTTACTTGCATCTGTCACGTTGTACTCTTTTCCCTTCGTCAAGGTTTTATCCCACTTTGGTTTTACTTGTCAAGGTTTTAATGAGGCAACGTATACGCATCAAACTATGTTCTAAGTTTACTTAGTATTGTACTCTTTTCTTTAGTTCGGGTTTATCCCTCGGGTTTTCCCGACGAAGTTTTAACGAGGCAATTAACTTAGATTCATCGATCTTTGAAGATCGTACTAATTAAGTTCAACATGTGAAGTACTTGTGAAACTATTTGAGGTTTTATCCCATTGGGTTTTTCCTTGTCAAAGTTTTAGTTAGGAAATTGATTTCGGACAAGTCATCAAGGAGAGAACGACATTTGAAGAACTACATTCAAAACTATATGTGAAGCACTATGTATAAAGTTTTGTCATTGAACCGCACAAGAAGCCCATGTAAATATAGTATCTAAATATAAAGCATACTATGCTATGTAATACGGTGGCTGCCCCATCAATAGAATCTCTCTTGCCCTTTGGTTTTCTCTTTGTTTTTCCTCAAACAAAGAAGTAAATAAATTTTGATAGATTCAATTAAAATAAATAAATCAAAGAACCAACTAATTATTAGAAATTACCTTGGAATCGGGTGTTCCAAAATCAGCGCCACGAACAAATTTTTCTACAATTAACCTAGGGATTCATTAGAATAATAAATAAGAATATCGGGATATAAGCTCTACCGAATCGAATTAAGTTAACATAGAAAAAAAAAGATGCTCAAAAATCCTCCCTAATGAGCTGAGAAAATTTCCGGTAACGGTGCCTTTTCTACATTCATAAAATCAGTGAATCATTAATAATACATTAATGGTAATTCAAACAGTGGTTTGTTAAAATTTCTTACTCAAACTCTTAATGTGTAATTGAGGAATACAATTTTTTAGGATTGCATTGAGACTCTAATCACGTGTACATTCCCTTTATCATCTTTATCAGCTTCCTACCAAAAAACATAAAAAATATACTAAAATAGTTAAAATTTTATACACTCACTATTTTAAGCTAAGATGATCGATAATAGTTAATTCGCACAAAATTACACCATCAACATTGATATAATATATTTGAAGTTGTACATTTCCACTTACCTTATAAGTAGAATATACTACATACGCAAAGTAAGCCCGGAATCTCTAGTGGCATTCAACATTCTTAGCGAAATCTAGTAGCAAAAAGAAACAAAAACATGATATGTCCATATTAAAACAACTCTAGTTATGACCTAAATTTATTAAAGTTAAAATAATAATTATCAAAGTCATTCAAACCTTCGACATTAGCATAAATGAACCTGGTTTTATAAATTTCGCACATGTATACTTTTCTTCAACCAGTTAAAAATGGCGCAATTTTTATATATATATATAACTAAGTTAGTTTTTTCAATCCTAAATTTGAAATAGCTTTAGGTTTATGAAAGCATGGTTAAACGTTAATTAAAATATTTTTAATGTGTAAAGATGAATTTACATTTTGTAATATGGGTACACATTACCTTTTTTTTTTAATTTGTATACGAATGAAACTAAACACATCTAATAATATGTGATAGAATAATAACCAAATTCATTGACTCAAATAGAAAAATTAACATTTATATACAATCTCATTTAGGAAGCAGGTGTGTTACAGTGAATGCTCAGTTGATCTTATATACCTTGGTATGTCAAGTATGTTGTCAAGTTTATATATCAAAACTATTTATTAGTTTTACCTACTAAAGTCAGCTTCAGTTTGGGTTTAGGTAACATTGTCTTAAAAATTTTCAATTAACTCAAGAAGAATGAAAAATTAAAGATCACACGAAGACATCAATTTGAAGAAACTTCATCAAGGTAAATAATGATTGGTCTTTATCAATTTGAGGACTTTAGTAAATGATCATATTCAAAGAATACCATATCACGGATTAGCTTTTGTTAAGTCTAGTGATATTTCAACTTCCCAAGCTCTTTACTGTCGAGAAATCGAAACTAATATTGAAGAGAAATCACAGGTGTTTTAAGGAAAACTTTAAGACTTGCAAATTCATTATTGAGTTTGTAAGGTTTTGTTTTGGTAGTTTCCTTCTGATGTTATTCACCCACTTTAGTTCACGAACTTAAAAGTTTGAGTTTGTGAATCTATAACCTGTAGAGCTCAAAAAAATAATAATAATAAATAAATCAATAAGTCAATTTTGTTTTCAAACCTAAATAGGGGTATTCGCAAACCTAAATAGGTGACTTCGCGAACCTATTGTAAAGATTTTCTTCTGAGAACTTATTGACATTTTAATTCATGAACCTAAATGGTTGAGTTCACAAACCTAGTGAAGAAATTTTTTCCTGAGATTTAACGTTGTTTGAGTTTGGAAGTCCAAAAGGGTGAGTTCACGAACATAGCTAGTACAATAAATTTCTCTTGTGACTTTTGAGCATTTGAGTTCGTGAACCTAAAGGGTTGAATATTTCATATAACTTTATTTACATTTGAGTTTGCGAACCTATGAAGATTTTGAATTTTCTATTTCCTATCTTATGAGCACAGGAACTCATCACTTGAGTTCACAGACTTAAAACTTAACGTGAGCAACCTAATAAACTATTGGCCTTGGACTAATTCATTCTTCTTTAATTTTCAAGGCGAACTTTTCACATTGCTTTTTCTTAGCTAATTCCTTTGTATGGAAAGTTTTAAGTTCTTTCGAAGAATTTATCTAGCTTGAGATTCAAACGTTTAGATCTTCTTTTATATAGTTGCCTCTTTGTACAAATTATCCATTCTTCGTATTTTGGATTTATCTTTGGTAGTAACTCTTTTCATAGAATTTACTTGAGATACCAACTGTCTACAACTTCAAACTATGGAAAAAACCTTGTTGCAAGTCCAACTCTACCAAAGAAACAATTTTTTGTATCTAAGGAAACAACTTAGATTTATCAATCGAGAATTAACTTTGGTTGTAAGAAATTCATTTTTTATACCTTAGTCAACCCATCCTTGATTGATTACTATGCAATATTGAACAATTAATCCCTACATGCTTTTGTAAGTTGTTGAAAAGGTTTTCCTCGAAATACCTAGGATGTTCATAATCGAAGCATATGTACAACATATCTTCAAAGGTAGGTAGTTCATAACGTGTATTTGTATTTATTATGTTTGTAATTCTTGTCTATTCTAAAGTCACTTTCTTCTGATATAGGCCTTTTCAAGAATTAATAAAATCCAGATTTGATAGAACACTTAAAACACGACTGAGTATAAACTTTATTAAAATCATTTTTATAAGTTTCCACAAGAATTTATCTTGTACATTGATCAAGATTGATATTCTTGTGTGGGTATCTTTATAACTTTTGAAAATAATAAACCCTAGTCTTGAGATTCAAAATCAAGGAATAAATTTATGTCCCTCCGATCTAATACCAGAAAGGAAATCATCTCTCATCCTGTTGGAGGAATGGTGGCACCCTCCCCTCTTCAATGTGTAATTCTAACAGTTAATGTAAATACTGACACACCATTGGTAGTTATAATGAAGCCAACGGTAATTTGGGTATTCACATAAATATTTGGATAATGGGAGGCTTAGTTTACTTCTAATGTCTTACCCAAAATAAAATCATGGTCCCCTTAAAAAAGGGTGTTGCCTAGGGGTGAGCAAAAAATACAGAACCGCGGATTTTACTCGTATCCATCCGCAAAATTACGGGTGAAACCGAATCCGCAAGATCTATGGGCCGGACATGGGTGGGATTCTCAAATCCGCACTTTTAACGGTTTGGTTGCGGTTGAACTTTGAAATTTGTGGATTTACCCGTATGATAATATTCTAAGTAAAATTTAGTTCTGTTTAACCCACACTTTTCCTTTCATTTTTTGTCTATGTTGTTAAGCGACCTGTTTGATTTGACCTGGCTAGATGAGATTCCTTCAGTTATATCGTGCCTGTCTCTAGTCTGGACTCTAGAAATTAATGAGAACTTATCATCCGAATGGGAAACTGTTTCCGCAGAGCTCAAATTCTTGACAAGAGAAGTATGCATATTAAGCTACTTATCTGGTCTGGTTGGGTGGCTTAGCCCACCAGCATATATAGTGTCTTGTTTGGTGTCATCTAAACTTTATAGTATCGAAGTGCGGGGGTCCTGGTCCTTGTAATTATGGTCTGCATAGGTCTGAAATCGACGAAGATGTTAGAATTTGGTTGGAGAGGCCGTTTAGTGAAGATGAAGTAAAGAAAGAAATTCATGATTTGGGTGTAATAGAGCTCCGGGTCCGGATAGGTTTCCTATGAAATTTTATATTGTCGCTTGGGACTTCCTTAAAGATGATTTGTTGAAGGTGTTCAAGGAATGCCACGATCATAATATTCTTGATGTCTCTTTAAAGAACAACTTTATTGCTCTCATTCCAAAGAAGGTTTGTGTTGAGGAGGTCAAGGACTTTCGTCATATTAGTCTTATAGGAAGTGTTTACAAGATTATCTCCAAAATTCTAGCGAAGCGACTAAAGGTATATCTCCCTATTTTAATTTCTCCAACTCAATCTAGCTTTATAAAAGGTCGTCAAATCCTAGGTGGAGTGTTTATAGCTAATGAATGTGTGGATTCTAGACTCCGCCGAAAAAATCCGGGGTTGGTGTGCAAGTTAGACTTTGAGAAGGCATTTGATAATGTGAATTGGAGTTTTTTAAATGAAGTTTTGTATAAAATGGGGTTTGGGGAGTTTTGGCGAGCATGGATTCGAAATTGCTTATCTTATTCAAAATTTTCGGTTCTTGTGAATGGCTCGGATCACGGGTTTTTTTAGTAGTAGTAAGGGACTTCGTCAAGGTGATCCTCTTTTACCATTTATTTTTACCATCGAGTAAGGCACAAGAAGTTGGTAAAATTTCGGGTTTCTCGGTGAAAAACGGGGGAATCAAAGTTAATCACCTTCAATTTGCCGATGATACCATTGTTTTTCTTGATGCGAAGCATGAGCAAGTGGATGCTCTCCGATATTTGCTCTTATGTTTTGAGCTTACGTCGGGTTTGAAGATTAATTTCTCGAAAAGTTGTTTGTTCGGAGTTTCTCTTAATGAAGATATTGATGGATTTGCGAGTATGTTAGGGAGTAAAAGATCAAATTTCCCAAGTATTTACCTTGGTCATCGTTTGGGTGATAAAGTTAGTGGTTCTCATAAGTGGGAGAAGATATTGGAATCTTGTGCTTCTAGGCTTTATTCTTGGAAAGGGCGGTCAATATCAAGAGGAGGTAAGTTGTCTCTTATAAAAAGTGTTTTGGCTAGCTTGCCCATTTATTACCTTTCGGTTTTACTTGCTCCATGCTCCATAACAAATAAACTTGATAGAATAATAAGAAATTTCTTATGGGATGATGACTCAAATAATAAAAGGATTCATAATATTCGGTGGTCCACGGTTTTGAAGTCTAAAAAAAGTGGGGGTCTTGGATTTCGAAAGTCTAAACATATGAATTCGGCTCTTCTCAAAAAATGGTGGTGGAGATTCGGAACGGAAAAGGATGCTTTTTGGAGGAAAATAATTGCGGAAAAATTTGGCGAAATTTCAACGGGGTGGGAAACTCTTCGTCCTAAAGGGCCAAAAGGTTGTAGTTTGTGGCACAATATTTACAATGAGCTTGAAGACTTTAATAAACATGTAAGATTCAAGGTTGGTGCGGGGAAAGAAACTAGATTTTGGGAAGATTTATGAATCGGTGATGGTGTGCTTTGTAATAAATTTTCGTTAGCTTATGAAGATTCAAGAACCAAAGGGTGTGTAGTGGCTCGGTTGTACGGAAGCTCTAGTGACGGAATCAAATGGAAGTTTATATCTCGTGAAAGATATTCTCAAGCTATAATGAGGGAGGTTGCTTCCATAAAGTCATCACTTGAATCGGTTAATATACAAGAAGGAGTTATAGACTCTAGATTGTGGATGTTTGGGAATAATAATAAGTTGATGGCATACTCGGTAAAGAATGGAGTAATTTCTCTTAGTGAAACGGATGCGATGGATTTCCCAAACGATATTATTTGGAGTCGGTTATATCCTTATAAAGTTAATTTCTTTCTTTGGCTTCTCTCTCATGAAAAGTTGATGACGACCGATAAACTTGTTCGAAGGGGAATGGACGTGGATAGGACACGTAGTTTTTGTCAAGAAAAAGATGAAACAAGCTCTCATTTGTTTTATGAGTGTTGGAGAATTAAAAGAATTTGGACTTATTTTGTTGAAGGATGTGATTTCCGTTGGAGCTACAATGATCATATTGCCACAACAATTCAAAGTTGGAATCATGATTGGGGTGATAAGAGGCTTAACCGTATATGGAACAATCTTCCGGCCGCAATATGGTGGTGCATTTGGAAGGAAAGAAATGAAAGGATCTTCAACAACAAAAGGAAAAAATTTAGCAAGTATAATTAGAGATGTCAAGATTCAAGCTTTCTTTTGGGCGGAATCAAACACCAAAATGCTAGGATTAACGGTTAATATGGTAGTTTGTTTGTGGGATTCGTATGTCTATTGTACCCTTTGAGAGGGCCTAAAGGGGCAATCTTGTACACTCTCATTTTTTCCTTCCGCGACCGTATTTCTCCTTTTTCTTTTTTGGGTAACCGATTCTCAAATCGGTTTCCTTTTTTTTGTTTCGATTGTTTTATTGGGTTGAGGTACCTCTCTTAAGTACCTCTATTTCAATGAAATTTTCCTTTGACCGATCAAAAAAAAATTTTTGGAGTAAAGCAATGCAGCCAGCCATTTCCCATTTGACAGATGTTGCTCTTCCTAAGTGACAGTTTATTTTTACTCGAAGCATCTTTGGTTGATTAAGATGGGTTAATCCGCATCTTTCCTAAGTGACGATTATTGATCACTTGATTAGATTAGGGTATTGTGTAGAATTAGGTTTTTTTTCTTTTTTTTTTTGACTAAATTCGCGGTTAATCTGCATCCGGCCCTATCATCCGTTGATCCGTAGATGTTAAATTTGCGGGTGATTGGGCCGGACACGAGTGAATTTTCCAAATCCACAACTTTGACGAATTGAACGCGGGTAAGCCTTAATCCGCATCCATCCGTCCGTTGTCTGCCCCTAGTGGTGCCTAAAAATGGTTCATTTTTATCTGTTTATTTTTTAACAAATTTTCATGAATTCGATGATGCCCCTGCTGGCCCAATGGGCTAAATGAAACCATGTTCAGGTGCAAGCCCCAACTTACCACTATGGCTCGTGCCATTTTTCGATGGACATTCCAAATCCCTCTCCACGACCAATTAGGCAATCGCCAACAGGCGGTTGGAAGACGTGTGCCACAAGTTAGGCCTTCCCCGAATAAGACCGAAATTTGGAAACCGAAAACTAGTGGGAAAATTTCTTTTTTTCGTCTTCTGGGTGCTCTATATAAAGGATTCACAACTCTTGTTTCTCTTGTATAACTTATTAGTTCAGGAGGAGTCTCTCTAGCTAGTTTCAAATTCAAATTAATCTCTGCTGCAAATTAAGATGTCTTCCAGTGGAGAACTCGCTTGCACTTACGCCACCTTGATTCTTCACGACGACGGAATTCCCATCACTGTAAGTTATTCTTACCTTTTTTTTTCTTTTTTCTTTTTGGGTATATAGAATGCCTCTTGATGTTGGGTTTGACATTAAACTTGTTTCCTATAGGCTGACAAGATTGCAACTTTGGTAAAGAAGGCCAATGTCCAATGTGAGTCTTACTGGCCTGGCCTGTTCGCTAAGTTGGCTGAGAAGAGGAACGTTGAAGACATGATCACCAACGTTGGTGCTACTGGTGCTGGTGCTGCCGTTGCTGTCTCTGCTTCCACAGGTGGTGGCGCAACAACTGTTGTAGCTCCTGCTGCCGAAGAGAAGAAGAAGGAGGAAGAGAAAGAAGAGAGCGATGACGACGATTTGATTACGAATCTCTTCGACTAGAGTGTATGCTGTTACTTGATGTTTTCTTTTTAGTTTATTTTGTCTAGTTGCGACGTTGTTAAGCTCATTATTGTTTTTATATGGACTTGTTCTGTATCTTCGACTAGAGCGCACATTGTTTCTGGGAAGCTGCTTGATGTTTTTTCTTTAGTCACGACGTTGTTAAGCTTATTATTGTTTTGTTTATAAACACAGCAATGGCAGTTTTTTATTCGTAATAATCTACACGTTCCTCTTTCGCTAGCAATACAGATTACAATCAAACTACAGATATATGCAATTTCTTCTCTTCTAACATGAGATAAATTCGTATACATTCCAATTTAAATTCAAAATCGATCAACTTTAACAAATATGAGATGTTCGAGCCTTTAGTCCATTCTTCATCTTCTTTGAAAATTGAGGTACTTGATTCCATAAGCAAAGACAAAGAAGAAAGCAAGGACAAACCCGATATGGGCTAAGACAACCCATTTAAGAAAGCCGTATTCCCAACCATAGCTTTCTTGCAAGTACTTTTGCACTGTTGGATTGATTGGCAACCCTGGAATCTGCAAATCGTTTGTCCTGTCTCCAACTTGAGACGTCACTAGACCGTAGAGAGTCCAAGCAACAGGTGAAGCCCAGTAGTACCATCTCCACCATATTGGGATTTGCTGCAATTGTCAAACTTCAATTGTCAGACTTGAAATGCAAGTTTTAAGAGAAGTGTTCTAGGGATGTACATCAAACGGGAAACAGAGATTACATACCGGCCTAGGAATGAGGAATCCAGAAAACAAATTCCATAAACCTAAAAAGAAGGACATGGCGATGGCAGCAATTTCAGGCGCTGGAGTCATGGCTACTGTCATCATTCCGTACATTGTGAAGTAGGTAAAACACATGAACATGAAGTAGAAGAAGTAAAGGAACTTGGCTGCGCTCCAAGGAAATCCAATCATAGAGAAAAGGATAAGAGAGTAAATTAAGGTTTGAACAAAAACGTAGATCACTTCGATGGCCACCTACAAAAAGAAGAAATTCTATCAGTCTCCTTATTGTGAAGTACCAAATGCACCTTGGGTTTCAATGGTAATCTTTTACCTGTGCAAATGCGTAAGGCAATGCTGAGTACATTCCCGCAGCTCTTTCACGATAGAAAACAGTCCTCTCAACTGCCACGATGGACTGAACAGAAGATGCATTACCCGCTCCAAGAAAAAGAGTAGCAGCATACATAGCTCCAAGCAGATTCTGCAAGTCTTGTTGTTTAGACCTGTAACATAAAATGAATTTTTCGTAAGATATAAACTAGACTATTAGCTAACTTCCAAGCCTCACTAAAGAGATGAAATTCTTACACTTTGTCTCCTTTGTTCCAAAAGATAACCCCAAATAAAACACCAATGACTGTAGTTGTAAATAACCGGATTGCATTATATTTCGGGTTCCTCCAGTATGACCAATGTTGTTTCCAGAAACACGCTTTGCATTGAGTAATAAAATCTTGAGAATATTCCGTAGGAAAGTGAAGGTCTTGCGAATCTTGTGCGGGCGTGCTTAATTCTTTGATAAGTTGTTGATTTCTCCTGGAATGCATAAATATAACTATTTAGTAGAATACTCGAACTTCTGCTCAAGTCAAGATTTATTAAGATACAGAACTTATGCTACTCTACTTACTCATAAAGGGTGGAATTGGCATAAACTTCTGCGAAATCCACATCAAGCTGAGCCTCCATTGAGGCAGAACTAATGTCAAGCATCCATGTAGCAGGATTGTATCCATCCCTAATTTTTGGGACACCTGGGATGGCCTACAAAAAAGTTACCGTAATAGTGATTAAAACTCTTTGCATAGGAACAAGCATGACCCCAACTAGTTACAAGTGGAAAGAAAATGCTTTAAACCATACTCACTTCAAAATATTCTACAAGCTTGTGAGAATGAGTGCCAAGTGATCCAGCGTAGGTGACTCGCCCTCCTCTTTTCAGCAATAATAGCTGCAAGAAAAACAGTGTCTAGCTATATGAGACATCAAATAGCATGATTGACAGAAATTACAACCGTAAATCAAAATCTTGATATAGACCTCATCAAAAGCTTCAAAAATGTCAATACTAGGTTGATGGATTGTGCAAACAACGGTTCTCCCTGTATCCACAGTGTTTCTCACTGTTCGCATGACAATGGCAGCAGCCCTAGCATCAAGTCCTGACGTTGGCTCATCCATGAAAATGATTGATGGATTGGCAACCAATTCTACAGCTATGGTTAGTCTCTTTCTCTGCTCAGTTGAAAGACCGTCTTCTCCAGGCATACCAACTAGAGAATTGCTCAATGGATGAAGCTCAACCAAATCCATAACCTCATCAACAAACATCTGAAACATGATGAGAAAAATACACCAATCAGTAACTTCTTCAAGCGTCGAGATATGTAAATTTTTATTACAGCAATGCACATACCTTCCGCGTCTCCTTATTAACATCACCAGATAAACGAAGCCAGGCCGAGTATAAAAGAGACTCATAAACTGTGACATGAGGTGAATGGATATCAGTTTGTTCACAGTAACCACTAACTCGAGCAAATGTTGCTTGGTTCTTTGGATATCCAGATATGTTAATTGCTCCTTCAATATACCCTCCGGTTTTCCTTCCTGCTAGAACATCCATCAATGTAGTTTTTCCAGCACCACTAACACCAACTAGTGCTGTCAATACACCAGGTCTGAAAGCACCGCTAACATCACTTAACAACTGGAGACGGGTTTCATCAATTCCTTGGTTCTTCATTTCCTGATTGGCAATAAACTCAGAATCAGAAATGCATATTTTTGGAATTACACATGCCATATACTTTACCTTGAACAAGAGGTTGGGTTTCAAAAGTAACTTACAGCAGGCATATCGACATAATAATTGACATGGCTGAATGCAACTGAAAGAGGCTGAAAAGGTAAAACCATTCCTCTTCTTTGTTCTGCACCATCTGAACCAGCAATTGCTTGTAGTCTAATATCCTTCGACTTATTTTCGTCGTCGTCCTCATACGTATTCAAAGCCTTAGAGTCACCAAAAGCTGCATATCCATGTTCGACAACAGATAGTTGGCATTAAGATTATGTTTACATGAAAAGAGCGACAACGCAAATATAAAATAAATGGATGGCTTACGGCTTAAATAAGTGAGTGCAGCAATGAAAAGAACATTGAAGAGAACAGAAAAAGAAAATAGTGCCGCAATACAAATCCAAAACCAACTGTTCGTCAAAAACAAGCCTCTAGACTTTAGAAGGATCTTTCCAACTGTATTTTGACCAGTGATGGGATCGACACCGGGAAGAGGCTGGCATCAGAGGTGAAAAAAAAAAAGGTTATATAAAGTATTCTATCGAATATCTAGAAAGTTCACGGATTAAACTAAGGAGCACGACAATACCTTGTTCCATCGATCATCGAGAAATTCATTCATGGCAATGGCGTTCTGACCATACATCATGGGAGAAACATAGTATGCCCAACTCATCCATGGCTGAAGATCATCTGCGACAAGAAACAAAAGAGAAAAGAAACTTCTGCTTAGGTCCATTGTCAAGCAGTAGTGACCTTCTGGATGAAAAACAAAATAATCAGACTAACTACTAACCTTTGACAACAATATATCCTCCAAGCACAAAAACCAGTAGCAAAGTGAAGGTACCAAGTGTGTTGGCAACGACTGTTGTTCTTCCAAGTGCTGCTATGAAGCGGAAAAGAGATAAAGCCATCGTATGAATACCGAAGAATGCCAACAACTGACCGAAGAACCTGTGATGTTGAACAAACTAGACAAGTGAGAATACCTCTGAATGGATGACAACAATATAACAGCAGGAAGTGCACTTACCTACTGGCTGCAGGAGCAAACCCAATCGTGTAATATGTTAATATGATCCACAACCCTGACTCCATCAGAGATAAGGGAATCCTAAGAATCCAAATCGGTAAAGCATAAGCCCAGGCAGGGAAGAACAACAAATCTCTCTGCTTATAGAACACAGGGAGTCCAACGACAGTCATACTGAGCTCCGCCACCCCATTAAACATGACCTGAATCAGACTGAAAAACAATGCTCCAAGATACTTCCCTCCACCTTCTATTGTACCCACTGTCATCTCTGTTCTCAAGAACACTGTCAATGCAATAATTGACATAAATGTTATCTGACAAGTTTTGAAAATGTATAAGAAAGAGTTGCGCTTCATCATCAACCATTCCCTGGAGAAGCATGCCTTAAAGAGTTCCCTGTTGGAGATACCATACTTGTTCTTTACTAATGCAGCTGGATGGGCTCTAGATTTGTCATAAGGAATTCTGAGTTCCTCTATAAGTTGTTGACCTATGCGGAAACTTTTGAACGACTGCACAAACTCGGATACTGAGATGTATCTGTAAGTTTCATTCTTATTGTACCAATATTGCTCTTGGTCCTTCTTCGAAGTTACCTCTTGCAAAAAGTCTGCAACCCCTTTCCTCTCAGGGCATTTGAATCCCATAAATTCGAAGAACTCGAGAATGTTTTCACGGGGACCATGGTAGACAATCTCACCCTCAGAAAGTAGGATAATGTCATCAAAAAGCTCAAATGTTTCAGGAGCAGGTTGCAAGAGAGAGATGACCATAGTCACATTTATCACATGAACCAACTGTTTCATAAACTTAATAATCTGAAAGGTAGTCGAACTGTCTAGACCGGTTGATATTTCATCCATGAAGTAAGCTTTTGCTGGACCAACCACCATTTCTCCTGCATTATGAAAAAACAAAGACAGATGTAAGCAGGGACTCCACCAACTGCAATTTTCTAACATTTCTTTTATTTTGTATTTTATGCATACCAGTTGTCACACGCTTTTTCTGTCCACCAGAGATACCCCTTGCCATGGCACCACCCACCATAGTATCAGCACAAATGTCCAACCCAAGTACCTGTTTATGAAACATAAGAAGTTAGGTTTGCCAAATCTAACATCTTTAACTATATACAGAGGCAAGTTTACGAACCTTAAGAACACAATCTGTAACCAAACTGCTTTCTTGGCCTTCTATGGAAATTGCCTTCATGAATGCATCGATCTCAGGATCTGGCTTTATCCCTGCCTCCTTTTCTCGTCTTGACAACTCTGCCAACAAGTCGTATCTGGTTCCAACTCCTAAGCATCGTCCAGCAAAATCCAACGTTTCCCTGACTGTCATTTGTGCATAGTGAAGATCATTCTGACTAATATACGCAGAAGTTCTTTGAGGAATGAATTCTTTGAATTCGTGACCGCAGTAGGTGATTTTTCCAGTTACCTGTTGGATGCACAAACAACATCACATATGCATGAACAGCACAATTCACACATACACAAGTAGAGTGAGATAGAGATAGTCACAGACCCGTAAACTTCTATCAAGCTTCCCTGCAAGTGCTTGCAGAAATGTTGTTTTCCCTGAGGCTGGAGGTCCAAGCAGCAACGTCAACCTGCAGCCGGTATACAAAGAGCATAAAAAACATTCCACGCAAGCCATTAAGGTTGATTTCTTTCATTATTTTCGAAGGCATACATCGTTTATGGTAAATAGAGTAACATGAATACCTTGAAGGTTTAACGATTCCACTAACATCACGAAGTATCTTGTTAACTGCTTTCTTGGATGGCGAACATCGTATAAAACCAATAAGCATCTATAAAGAATAAGAAGATAATCCACATAAACACAATTACTTAGCAAGCATCTCATTGGAAAACTGAAGGATCATTTCATTTTACTATGATCCAACAACAAGGCATTAACAGAAAAATGACATACACGCACTAACTCCTATTGTTTCATAAATGTTATTAAGTTAATCATCCACGACGAACATTCTTAACATTTACAATACAAACTCTACGAAACTTGTTAAATTTCCAAATGACAATCTCCACTTCTAAACAGCCTAAACTACTAGAAAATTCTCAAACATTTCATACTGACAGTCACTCCTTCAACTACTGACAAATTCCCAAAAATTTCATATTCACAATCATAAAACTGCAATATCTACTCTAAATGCTGTACAGTAGAATTTACCCTTGTATATTTTTGTTAATGTTATACCGAAATCGCAACAATTAGCCATCATTTAAACAACAAAAAATTATTCCTACTCAAATTCTTGTATGGGCAGAAATTGAAACACAAAATTACCTCCATAGCGTTCAAAGAAGCATTGAACAAAGTTGGAAGTGCTCTACTTGCAATAAACGCATCCCCCTCCACTGAAAGATTCTCAAATCGCACTTCAATTTTAGGTATATCAATTCCAACCCTGGTACCAAACAAAACCTAAATCAAGTCCTCCATAAACAAAATTAACCTAAAAATCCAACAAATAAACAACAAACCTGTCGATTCGATTCCTCAATCTCAGAAGAAACTTTTCATTATCCTCTTCAACAACTTTAAGTATACTCTCCGTCAACTGTTTCCTATCCTGTAAATCCAATTTCGAAACATCAACTTCCGAAAGATGAATTCTACCACTGGCCGTAACCTGAGAAAGAACTGATTTCCTAATCCTATCATAAGTTGGTAATCTTTCAATTGCAGCCCATATGAGTTCAGCTTCATCATCTTCTTCAAGTCTTCTTCCACTTCGAAATCCATCGGAGTTAGGTGCAGTAGTAAACACATCTCTTAGAGTTAACGATTGTCTTCGAGTACTCCCACCAAACGATGATCTACTCAGAGATCTAGCTAATTCATCTCCTCCTCCACCTAATACAGCTCCGAAATTCGACATACTTTGAAAATAAAAAAAAATAAAAATCAGTTGATCTTATTAGGTACTTCAACCATTTCCCGCCCTTTTTTGGTACCACAGGTAAGATTTGTCTCTGCACTTGCAGAAATGAGGAGGAGGAGGAGTTGTGAAATGGAAGAAGAAGAAGAAAGAATTTCAGTCCAGTCTTTTATATGATTATTACATTCTTGACTGGGAAAATTGAGGTTTGAAAAATAAAAAATACCAGAAAGTATCATTTTCAACGAAGGTGATATTGGAAAAATAACTCGCTCTCTTAAAAATGAGGAAAGGGACTGACTCAACCAGATAACCAGCCGACACTAATAACAACTACCACGGAGATGATCAAATAGAGTCTTTACACGTCGTCCATTCTGTTAACGAAACCCAATACACATTTATTGTCAACTAAATTTTGTGCAGTCCGTGGGTCCAACCAAAGGTGGCATCTAGATGTGCCCAACCAATCAATGCACGAAAAGTAGAATTTGGTCGCGTTGCATTTGGTAGAACTTGGAGAGAGAAGTAGCGTTGAAGAATAGACAACGCTTTGGGAAGAATTTGTAGCATTTTTTGTCTTATCTAGAAGTCAAATCTAGCCCATAAAACTTACATTTATGGGCTAGATTCGAGGTGCTTGACAAGACTTAAGTGTTGCGGTTCGAAAAAAGTGTGGCAAAAAAGGTAACACTAGTTTCTCTCTCCTACCAAATTGCAAGATGTGAACTAGCATGCTAGATAGTTACTGTTGAATGATTCAATAAAAAACTACCTTTTCGCGGAATGATTCATTTGAAAGATTTATTTTTGATCTCTGATTATTTGAGATTTAAAAAGCGCCGAACCATTCATTTGAACCATTCAACATTGAGCGGAATGGATTAGCGGCGCGGAATGGTTCACAACATTTGGTGGCGTGGATTTCTTCCCCAATCTAGTCGCTAGATTAGCACTCTCATAAGACTTAGGAGGTAGTCATGACTGCTAATCTAGGTGCTAGACTAGCACCCCATAAGACTTAGTGTCTTATGGCCTTCCAAAAAAAAGTCCAGGTCATCTAGAATAACCCTTGAAGTCTTATGTCAATTTTATTCTAGTATACTAGTCGCAGAACCAAACATCGAGGCTACGCTGAATCATTGAGCGTAAACAATTTGTTTACTTTCCGCTTAATGGAGCGCAGATAACGTTGAATTCCACTCGGCGCTGAAGTTAACAGCGATAACTTAATTATTATTTTTGCGCGTAACCATTCAGCGAAACTAGTAGACATTCAAGATCTATCTGGAGAGAGAAGCAGAAGAAAAGAATAAATAACGTTTTTTGTCTAATCTAGAAGCCAAATCTAGCCCACAAAACTTAGCCTTAGCTGATGGTTACACTTACACATAATTTTTATGTGGGTCCGACCTCAAATAAAATTTAGAAAGTATTTTAAGACACTTGGTAAGAATATAATAAATATGGCTATCAAATTAAACATATTTACTAATAAGTAAAAAATTTATTAAATTTTATTCTTTTTTATTTTTAATTCCAAAGTAAATTTACACAAAGGAGTTTTTAGTTGGCAGCTGAGCAACAAGCTAGGCACAAACTCCATTTTGAATAGCAACACCCAATCTATGGAAAATAAAACTACCAAGACCACTACCAGCAACCAGGGCCGTTCCTGGAGAATATTTGCCCCAAAGTGAACTTATTTTTGGTTGCCCCTCAAAAAAAATTTTTTTACATGAAATCAACTAATAAAGATCATAATCGTTTCTGATATAAATAATTAAAATAAAAACTTACAAAATTTGTTTTAGTGTCTTTACCTACGAATATTCTTAGACGCAAACTCGACGAGCCACCTCCTGTCTTGCGTCTCCATGTTCGTCATTCTACAGGTGTAGTAAGTGGTAGAGAAATGCTTATTATATTTATCACAAGGAAAGTTGTCTACAATTCTTCAGGGACCATTCTCCACTAAAAAATAAATCAAGTTTTGATCAATTTTACTCCAATTCTTTGGATCAAAAATATCTTCATGAGAATTTTCCATGTTAACCCTAGTTGTATCATTATGATTAGCATCAATTTCACCATCACATACATCTTCATTCATATTCACACCATTGCTATTCTCATTTGCTTCACTTACATTGCCACCATCTCTAACCATATAATTATTTTGAACAACATTTGCATCATCACTATCACCATTTACCTCAATTAAGTTTCCACCAATATTTGTTTAATAAACAGTTACATTGTTATCCTCCCCAATGCATGAAATATCACCATTCACATTCACTTCAGTCACATTTACATATTCTGCCAATGTGGGTTCAGCAAGAGTAGCTCTAGTCACATATCTATCAAGAGATCCAACAAGGGATTGTTTTAACTTATACTTCTTTCTATTTTGAGATCCCGAGGATTGTTTTCTCTTTAGTGGAGGCAACAAATTAGCAACAAGATCAGTGAATATTACACACAATCACACCTTGACAAACATTAAGGTGAACATTTAATCTATTCATATGAGTATACTTAAAAGGTTCAAAAATTTTACCAAAAATCACTTGTTTTCATACACAAATTCTAAAAATTAAACATCATTTAATCAAATTAAAGATTGTCCGCATCATAATTATTAGGAATTGAAGAAACACATCAATCATCAAGAGGTTAATTAACAATAGAAACATAAATTGTGGCAAAATATTAGGTTAAAAAAGAACAGCATCAATACCTTTATTCTTATAGGAACATTCAATTAGGCATCAATTGAGTTGATCGGAGTGATAGGTTTTGTAAGAAAAAGAAGAAGAAAAAAACACCAGGTGATCTACTTGTGGGAACTGGGAAGAAAAAAAAGGGACAGTAGAGAGGTGAACGGAAAAAAAAAAGATAAAAATAAACTGAAAACGTTTCTTCAAAAAATTAAACTTATAAGTATTTGGAAAATTTATCGTAAGCCATTCATATTTATATAACTAACGCTTCAGGCCACATTTCGAATATTTGTAATCAAAACCCCTCATCATTACAAGGCTTTTTGTTGCCCCTGGGCTTGTGTTTCCCTGCAAGTGGGGCTTTTGACCGCTTCCTATCCAGGCCCGCCCCACAAAGAACGTTACTAACTAAACAATTTTTAAGACTCTTGAAAAAACAAACAAAATCTTCACTAAGATCTACTAACGTAGTGAAAGACAAAACACCTAAACCAAGGCCGTGCGAATCACACTCATTCAAATATTTATTACGCTTACGCGATATATATCTTGAAATATCTTGGCCTGGGACAAAGCCACGAACTCCGTCACCAGTAAGGGTGAAACGCCTGTAATATCCATACACACATCCCTGCCATTTTCCCAGTTGAGCACTAGGATATCAGCTGGGCGAAGATCCTTGTTGTTCTCTGACACCAAACCCAAAGAAACTTCCTTGCGAGCAGGAACACTGGCCTTGAAACAAATATCCACAGTTACATCACGAACCAAATCATGACGAAACTTAATCCCAACATCCTTGGCGCAGTGAAGTGCATGATCACCATAAATGTCCATAGGTTTATTACAACAAGAACAAAGCTCGTCTTAGATAAACAGAGGGATACCAAGACGATAACAAACCACTGCTCTGAACTGCCTAGGACCCAGACAATGATGGGGACATCCAAAAGATAGTGTTGCGCATGCTTAATCTGGTTGCTTTGCCACATAATAGAATCTCTCGCAGATAATGTAAATTGGACAGAGATTCACTTCTTAACTGCATTGAAATAAGTGACTGCCAGGAAGTGCATAGAAGGGGGGGGAAGTTTCATCGACACAATAAGAAGAAGGCAAATCACATACCTGAATGAAATTCTGAAGAGCCATCTGATAGGCAGCGCCATTGTATGTTGAGAATAAGCTGTCAAGAATCACCTTTCGCACTGAAGAAGTCTGAATTTGAGAGGAAAGATAACAATAAGTGCGAGTGTCAGACATGGTGTAAATCCCAAGACCTCCATCTTTAAAAGGAAGAGTGGCTAATCTCTGTTGCAATGGCCCAAAACCAGCTCCATCGCCTGTGATTAAAAGTCTCAAATACTTGAATAAATGATCATCAAAGAGGTCATATGCTTGTTGAAGGGCCGCAGGATTGGTGGTGCGCATCGCAAAATATAATCTGGAAACCCCGACACAGTTACGAAGTAGAAGCATCTCACTCTGAGGATCCTTGAGTTTTTTGATAGCAGACATTAGCGGAATAGTCTTGTTCACCCTACTAACAACCATGTCACTCATGAAATCCAAATCCAAACTCACGGGACCACCCTAGAGCTTAACACCTCTGCTGGGCCTACCAATGTCCTTGGGGAAAAACACCCTCAACCATGCTGCGAGAATCGAAAGTAGGCCAAAATTTAAGTAATTAAAAAGGTGGTTTTAGAAGTATTTCCTTATTTTAATAATATAGGTCACCTATTAGTATGACAAAATTTAAACATGAGCACAGTCATCTAGCATGGGATGGAGGGATTATTGAAAACAGTGCTACTAAATCGAACACGCGTTATATCTAGAGTATGTCCCGCCTCTCGCAGAGATGGGGGCTCTTGATCCGTGAATTGGTAAGGGTATGCAATTTAGTCCCATGTCTTTTTTTTTTTTTTTCGCCAATCAACGAATTTCAATTCATTCAAATCAAAACAGTGATTACATGTTCGCTTACAAGATTAACAAAAACATCAAAGTACATAAGAATTTTCAAAATAATCAGAACCGCAAAGAGAAAGAGCAATAAACTGCAGAGATACCCAAATTTTGATTATATATAAGGGAGAGATGATGGTATATTCCGGAAATAATTCCGACCATTTGATTTGATTGTATTTATCCTTGAAAACAGATGCTCCCAGAAGGAAGGAGTATTTTGCCCATAAACTTGTAGATCGAATTGTTGATGTTTTTGAATAGAGAGTAGCAAGCCACGAACCTGCCATCAAAGATCGAAGAACTCGCCCCACAACGACGAAGAAAAATCGCCCCGAAACCGCGAAGAAACATGTCAAAAGACACAAAATATATTGTAGAAACATCTTATTCAATAAACTATTACCTAAAACTAGAAAAGAAAAAGAAATCCTTGCTCAGATCTGGTTATTTTTGACCAGATCTGAGCAAGAAAGATAAAAAGACTCTAGAGTTTTTTTTTTTTTGCAAGCTTATATTGATCATATAAAATTGTCAGATACATTATCAAGTGGTAAGAAATTGGAAGGGAGTCTAGATATAACTTGAGCCCAATGTAGCATTTTGGTACAGATTTGATAGATTGTGAGATATAATTTGATAGATTTGTAGCATTTTTGGTACAAGAAAACCATAAGAAAACACTTTAAACCATTCCAAAATAACAAAGATGAGACAGAAACCACATCACCAAAAGAGTGGGACAAATATGAAAAGTTATGTGACGTTTATCCGGAACTTCACCAAAAGTGAACCCCCTGTATTTTGTGGGAATTTAATAAATACCCCTCATTTTCATGAGTCTTCACAAACACCCCTAAGAACTTTATAAATACCCTTAAAGGGTATATTTTAAGTTTTTATGGTACAGTTTTTGGCACATCTAAGATTATATTAAATCAATTCAATCTCCGTAGGAGGTTGGGTTGACGTTTTCACGCGTCAAGAACATACTAGTTCATTTTCATTATCCAAAAAAGTACTAGTTCATTTTCATTATCCACTTAAAATAACCCCTTAGGGGTATTTGTGAAGTTTTTAGGGGTATTTTTTGAAGACCTTGAAAAGGAGGGGTATTTAATTAATGTTCCCCTGTATTTTTGGGTGGTTCGGTGGTAAGGACGTTGCATCGTGTTCTGCATTTTTGTCATCATATTTGCCTCACCTCAAATGCTAAGCTGACATACTACTACATTAATTGAACAGGTTGCTGTGCTAATCTACCAGCGAGCCTCATGGGTAACCTAGCCAAGGGAGCCGAAACGGCGGCAGGGGGCTGAGATTGTGTCACAAGGGGGGCAAGCTAACACTACCTTCCATGTTAATTCCTGCAATGTTACGTCATTGGGGACTCGAACCTGGGACTAGGGCTGTCAACGGAACTAAACGAAACAAATAATAGCTCTGCCGCTACCGTTGCCGTTAAAATTAGCGGTTAACCGTTATCCGCTAATTTCCGACGGAATTGTAAAATCAGTTCCATTGCCGTTACGTCGGACTTATCGGTTAACGGTTAATTTTCCGAATAACCTAATGTCACAGACAACACAAAAACAAGTTCTAAATCCAAACAAACAACTTGTTCACACAAAAAAAAAAAATATAGATGTTCATGGTTAAACAATTTTCAGAAACCCTAAATTGAAAATTTAGTTTTTAGGATTGAAATTAAGCTCGAAATAAAAAGAAGAAGATAACCCTAGTTTTCTAATCGAATGAAGATGATGATTTTGCTTGAATTGAAAGGAAGGAGATGAGGGATTGAGGGTGATTGATGAGGGGTGAGTTTTTCTTCTCTAGTTTGGTCGAGTTGAAGAACAGAAGAAGAAGATAATGATTCATTCGATTCGAGTATAGCCTAGGTATAGAATGTTACACGTGCTAGGTACACGTTAGCGGTTAACGGAACTAAGGCTAACGGAAATAGGTCTTCCATTGCCGTTACCGTCGGATAAAATTAACCGCTACATTAGCGGTAACGGGTAACGGGATAACGGATAACGGAACTAAACGTAACGGCAACCGGGTAATCGGTTACGGCTAACGGTTAACGGGTTTCCATTGACAGGCCTACCTGGGACCTCCTAGAGCGCATTAAACTTTTGGAGAACGGGGATGACCAGCTGAGCTAGGGCGCATTAGTTATTGTTTTTTTTTTTTTTTTTCTGCGAGTAAATATGAAATAAATACCAAAATAAGAAGACCCACTACAAAGATAGAGGAGGAAAAATAACCAGAATGTTGTCATGTTATCACATCAGGATATACCCTGTTATGAGTATTAGACGACAGGCTTGAGTTCCTACAATCTAGTATGGTAATACTGTTACCTTCATTTAAATTAGCAAACTTATATATCCTGTTGAATTTATTTTATTAAAACGACAAACTCAACCGTTTATCTTTTCGAACGCTTTTCAGTGTCTATATTTATTTAGTTATTTTTCCACTACACTGATGAAGTGGTAAAATCGTTCGGTATTAATATCCAAGATCTAAATTCGAAACTTCTATCTGTCACGACTTTTTTTTCTTTTGCATGTCACTTTCATATTGCTAATAATATTGGAGTAGTTGGTTGCTAAAGTTGAAAAAGAAGAGAGAAAACCACTGGAAAGAAGAAAGAAACGTATCAAGTCTGAAGTCTCATTAAAAATATCTAAATAAGATTAAAAGGTGGCTTTTGAAAAAATTCACGTTCATAAAAGTCTTGATATTCCTTCTGGTTATGCCCCCTCCAAAGACGGCTGAAAATAACTACTTTTCCACACATTTTATTAGGCCATTTGTCAAATTCTATCACAACAAGCCCGTCTAGGTCAGTCCATTACTAATACACGACAATAACTTTTCTAGGCGGCTGCATAAATCCTAAACCAGTAAAACCCTTCATAAATGTTGGGACTGTAGCGGTAGGGGCGGTTGTTTGTGCCTGCCTGATAGTGTTTTGCCAATGTACCCCGATTTTGCAATTTTCGCAGTATATTGCAGGTACTTGTTCATTTTCGACATGCTCCTTTCAAATTAAGGTATATAGCATTACAGAACGACAAGCTTGATTCGAAGAAAAAAAAAAAGTTGGATTGAATAGAATTTTCACATTTTGAACCTTCCAGGCAAGTACGGCAATTTCGTATTCGTTTTTCCTTAAAAAAAAATTCAAATGTTTACCGGGAAGTGGTATTCGTTTTCAATACGAAGACGAGATTCAAAATGTCTCCCTTAGAAATGAGACTGACTGCCAGATACACAGCTTATACAAACAACGACCATAGAGGTAGGTGGTCCAGTAGAGGTAAACAAAGCACATACACCAGAGAGAGTGTAAAAGAGGTGTGAGAAAATACTTTCGAACCACTACTATGGGATGCTTTTCTCTCCAGTGTGGCCAAGAACCAAGGCTTGGGAATCAAATGCTACAGATACATACAATTTCGTCTCCTCTAACTTGTGATAAACCAGTATACATTCTAATTTTAATTTTAAATCACATTGCTTTACAAAATATGAACCGAGGGGTTGGAGCATTTTGTGCATTCATCATCTTTATTGGAAATGGACGTACTTGATTCCATAAGCAAAGACAAAGACGAACCCGATATGGGCTAAGAGTCTAAGACAGCCCACTTATAAGGAAGCCACATTCCCAACTTTTGGTTGGGAATGTTCTAATATGTACATCAAAGGGGAGTCAAAAATTACACACCGGCCTAGGAATGAGGAAACCAGAGAACAGATTCCACAAAATGAATTTTCACATTTACAAAATTGCAATTTCTCCTTCGGAAGCCAAGTTCATATCTCATGCAACATTTACTACCACAACAACAACACAAGTATAATAGAATAAGTATGAGGAGGTGGGATGAACTTCTGTTCAATTCATGCCAACACATGTTTTGGCAGTGCATGCAGCCTTGAAATTATTTTGGAAGTTTATCTTTCGCGAGTATAAGGACAAGTGGGAGTCAGTAAACCCATTCAAAAAATTTACTATTAATTATTTCCTCGTCTGTAATCCTTATGTATTCATTTTTGTAACATTGCCCTCTAGACCTAAAACAAATGGTTTAGGCCCTTAAGAGCGTCCCGAGTAAAAGTTGGAGTATAATCATATTTGGTCGAAATTTGAATCGCAGTGGACAAGAGTATAACCATATTTGGTTGGTGAGAGAATGTGTTTGAGTAAATTTGGTCTTTTGGTCCTGGAGTAAAACCGATTATAGTGGAGCGGACAATTAAGCTACGTTTGATATGGCGCGTAGATTGCATTTGCGTTTGAAATGAATCATAACTTTAAAATCCGTTTGAAAAAAGTGCGAACTTTAAACCTCGCCTCATACTGGCGTACATATATTACCCCCACAATTTAATACCAGACGTAGATTTAAGTTGCGCCCACATGGGCGAACATATTATTAACACTTTGTTTGGGGCGGACACTTAAACAACGTCCCATCCATATGGGGTGAGCTTTTAAACTCCGCTCGTCATACGGGCGATCACCAGATCATTTGCCCCACATGGGGCGTAACTTCTATATGCGTCCGCCTTCAAACGCAACTTTTATTTACGCCCCGTTCAGGCGTTTAAGTGTACGTCCGTCTGTTAATGAGGCGGAGATAAAATGTACATTCCGCTTTCCGCGGACACTAAAACTGGGCATGACTAAAATTTTGCTCTATACTATTGTGTTGAAACACCCTCAAACCTATTTTTTTTTTTTCGTTTTTGGTTTTACTATGGTCTGTAATTGTGGACGCTCAAACATATAAGGGTTTTTAGTGATTTATTTAATTTTTTCCCACTAAACTAAGTTTCATGGCGTGTCAACATCTGTGAGCCGCACAACAATTTTGCTTATTGGCCGGGTTGTGTGGGTCGGCCTACTATGAGAGGACGGCACCACTAATAAATGGTATCACAGTGAGAAGTATATATTGAACTAGTGTACTTCGTTTAGATAAAAAGTTCAGTTTGCAAACGTAGGAAACTGATAAATTTGAATATTTATTCTCGATGTAGCATCACAAAACCAGTCAACTTCTTTTAGGCTGAGTGTAATGGAGGAGGTAAGGTAGTGGTTGCACAGTGTCGTCGCGTCATGTTGGAGTGAGGACTGAGTGTAGCGGTGAGGGGTAATTTAGATTTGGGCGAGGAAACAATCCTCGCCCAAGAATGTTTTATTTATTTAAAACTCTAAAGGTGACCTAAAATCTGATATTAATATATTTTATTAGTTTTTTTTATTATAGTTAAAGAGTAAGCGAGGATTAAATCCTCGTTTTTCTCTTTTTCTGGGGATGTCCTAAACCTCGCCCATTTTGAAATCCCCGCTACCCTTCCATGCTTTCGAGCAGAGAGAAAGGGAACGATTTTTAAAGTCTTTAGCAACTGCGAGATGTCGCTTTCATTGTCATGTTTTAATCCACTACATTCATTTTATATAGGGGTGTGCAACGGACGGACGGATGCAGATTAGGTGTCACCCGCGTCAACTCCGTCAAAGTTGTGGATTTGGAAAATTCAACCGTGTCCGGCCCAGTCACCCATGGATTTGACATCCAGCGGATCAATGAAGTGATGCGGGTGAATGCGGATTAACCGCGAATTTAGTATGTAAAAAACAAAGAAATTAAAGGTCTTTACCTATAGAAAGATAAAACAAAAATAAGCGGTTTAGTCATGATCATTTGCAATAACTTGGATATCCTTTGTAACCCAATTTCAACATTGCCAGCTCCGCATCCATGCCATTTACATTTTTTTTTTTTGCATATTGCGCCTGTGGGGTGATTTTAATAGTCCGGTGAAATCTACTGTTTTTGTTAATTTAGGTTTAGCTTTCTTGCCTTGTGAATTGACTACAAAAAGAATGAACTACTGGACATTTGATTGAAAGATGCAAATCTTCATGTGCTTTTTGAAGTCGAATACAGACTACATAGTAGCCTTACTGGTTTCATTTGCTTCTCGTCCAATCTTTCATTTTTCTTTAAATGGTGGTAGGGAATTGGCAATCTTGGTTCACTGATTATGTATCCATATAATTATGGGGTTTAGAAGCCTTGTAGTGAAACTCAAGTTAATTATAACTCAAAATGATAGAGTGGAAATGAAGAGTTTGGTTGTCAATTGATCATGACTAAACCAACATTTTTGATCTTCCTTCGACATTATACATTATTAAGTGCAACTTGAAATCTAAACCAAGTTTTGTAATCATCCCTTGAGTTAGGCGGTTTACAAGTCTTAAACTCAATTTTTGCGGGTGCGGGTGAATCCGCGGATTTGAAAGTCCAACCGCAACCAAACCGTTAAAAGTGCGGATTTGAGAATCCCACCCGTATCCGGCCCATAAATCTTGCGGATTGGATTTTACCCACAATTTTGCGGACAAATACTGGTGAAATCCGTGGTTCCGGACTTTTTTGCTCACCCCTTATATGACATCAAATAAGGCGGCTTACTTAAAAATCCAGTTGTAAGCCCAGTATGATATCAGCCTACCCCAATGCCTTATCTTGTATGCAATTTGCTACCTAATCTGATTTTTATCTTAATTCATGAATCGTTTTTTGGGGACCATGGTTTTTTTTGGGGGACCATGGTTTTTTTTGGGGAAAAGTTCGGTTAGTTGCAAAAAATCTTTCCCAACCGAACATAAGTTCGATTAGTTGCAAAAAAAAATTCCCAACCGATCATAAGTTCGGTTAGTTGCAAAAAATATTTCCCAACCGAACATAAGTTCGGTTAGTTGCAAAAAAGAATTACCAACTGAACTGGTAAGTTCGGTTAGTTGCAAAAACATTTCCCAACCGAACTGGTCAGTTCGGTTAGTTTACAAAAACATTTCCCAACCGAACATAAGTTCGGTTAGTTGCAAAACATTTCCCAACCGAACATAAGTTCGGTTAGTTGCAAAAACATTTCCCAACCGAACAATAGTTCGGTTTAGTTGCAAAAATATTTTCCAACCGAACAATAGTTCGGTTACGTCGCATAAAAAATATTTCTCAACCGAACCTAAGTTCGGTTACGTCGCAAAAATATTTCCTAACCGAACACATTAGTCCCCAAAAAAATCATGGTCCCCCAAAAAAAAAACCATGGTCCCCAAAAAACGATTCTAATTCATTTGAAATTTCTAGCGCCACCAATGAATGGATCCGGATTCGGCCACTGAGCTCGACGTCAAACTGGGCAAGCAACTATTAGGTGAATTTCCTCCAACACATGAAGTTGATTTTGTTTTCGGTGATTGTAAAATGTGATAGTGGGAATGTTATATATGCCCCTAGTATCCATGGGCTTTGCACGCACACCCTTCAGGGGCAATTTTACAACGGGCTTAATATCCCCAAGATGTTGATGTCCGATTTTAACCTCAACTTTACTTAACCTTCCACCTCTTCTTCTTCTCTCAGGAACCAGTCGAGACGCCGGATCTCCATTGATGTTACCGGTACCAACATCTCTATCGCCATCACCACAACCAACACCACTAGCGCTTTCTTCCAAATCCCACCACCACCGCAACATCTAATACTGAACTTTCATCGCCGCCACAGTCAGATCGATAACAAACAGAGATGGTGGTTTTCGACTTCAATCAAATCTCGAAATAAAACTTCATAAACACCATCAATAGATATTCTTCTTCTCATTTTAACTGTAATTTCTGCATCAATTGAAGATTCAAGCGATCAAGATAGAGTTTTTGGTTTTCAATTTCGGTTTCAGATTTGAATGGAGATTTTAATTTTGACAATGAAGACGATGATGAATAATGGCTTGAATTATTATAGATGGGATCCGATATCTTGTCAAAATAGGGACGAAATAGAGCTGCTAATGTTCTCTGGTGAAGAATATACACTATACAAAACTAATCCGGTGAAGAATCAACGAGGAATTTGTTTTCAAAACTTAGATCTGGTGAGGAATCGACGAGAAATGTTTTCTTTAGCGAGAAATCAACACCACCACCGTTTCAATGATGACCACCACCGTTTCAACAACAACAACTTCCTTTTCTAGGTAAAAAGATGGAAACTAAGGTTATGATTTGAGATTTGCAATTTTAGAGTAGGTTTTAATTTCTGAACATTTTCGATCTTTGTTGCACAGACTTATCAAATGGAGATGGAGTCTTCATGGATCGATACAATCGATTGTGTATTGATGATTTTTACATTACAAAGGTCAGATTCAAACCATGAGACGGAGTTTCAAGACAATAATTAAGTGCAGAATGGGTTCTCAGGTAGCAAATTCAAATAAGGTTAAATTGATTTGTGTGGTGGTTGTATATGGCTCAGTTATGAGATGGGAAGTTGCTGGTTGTGTTTGGTGGTCAAATGGGTGTTGATTGATTTGGTTTTGGGTTCGAGTTGGTGGTCACAAAACAGATGAAGGAATAAGATGTTGCTACTTGTAGTTGTGAGATTGAGACTCATAGAGAATTAGATATGGTTTTCAATGAGGAAGATGGTGTTCATGGGTGCAACAATTTCTTTATATCATATTTCTCTACAGCAACAAAAACATGAAGAATGAGGGATACTGGATGATGAGGAAATCAATAAAAAGCTTGTGTCAATATTCTCGAGTTGAATTGTTGGCATGAAGGAATATATAGATGGGTATTGATGATTATTATCGCGTCATGGTTGATTATTGGCTTCTATTTACTATTGATGTGTGCGTATGGCTTGTATTGGAGAATGTTTGGTATCGTGGGTGTGCTCGAGTCTAGTTATCTTTTGGTACTTATGAAGTGGTTTAGAGCTCGCAAGAGTTCTGTAATAACCAAACTGCCGAGGTCCGTATTATGAGAAGCTTGTGGCTCGATGTTATATGATATCGATTGAATGTGGGATATTGGCTTGACTGAGATGTAGATAGTTGTTGTGCAGAGAATGGGAAGTGACCAGTGGTTTTGAACGGATGAAGTAATTGGAAAATAAAGTTGCTTCTGTTACGATATATGTCTTGGCTTAATTGCATTTGACTGGGCCGTGTTTGAGTGAGACGAGGCATTTGGGTCTGAACTGATTGCTAAATACATGTTGATGGTGCAATTTTGGTACTGCAATGTTGATTCCACATCAACAAGGAAGCAAAGAAGTCCTTAAGATGGTACTACAATTTTGGAGCTGCATCCAAGGGAAATCAATAGCATCCCGAGCAAGTCTCACTTAGAAATTGGTATCTTATAACTCTAGTTGATAAGTTCTACAGTTATATGTCTATTGGATGTGATTTTGAAATGTTGTATAGATGAATCTGTGGTGCAATGGTAGCACAACTGACTATATGTAAGAAGATGTGTGTTCGACTCACACTAGGTTCACTTTTTTGTGTACAATTTTTATTTTTTGGAGACAACTTGAGATAGTTGCCTCCATATATGAAGACAACTTGTGCTATTTGCTCCATATTTGGAAACAACTTTGGCTAGTTGCTTCCACTTTTGAAGACAACTTTGTGCTAGTTGCCTTCGCTTTTGAAGCAACTTAAGCTAGTTGCCTCCACTTTTGGAGATAACTTGAGTTAGTTGCCTCCGGTATAGACACTATTTATTGGAGACAACTTGAGCTAGTTGCCTCCACTTTTGGAGACAACTTGAGCTAGTTGCCTCCGATATGGACACATGGTAGTGGTGGTCGTTGCGGCGGCGGTGGTGGTTGACGGTGGCGGTGGGTGGCGGTTATTTACGGCGGCGGTGTGATTGGTGGCGGTGGTGGTGGACATTGGTGGTGTTGGTTAGCGCGCGGTGGTTGGTGGTGGTTGGCGGTGGTGGACAATTGTGGTGGTTGGCGGCGGGTGGTGGTTGGTGGTTAGCGGTGGTGGACAGTGGTGGTTGGTGGTGGTGGGCGGCGGTGGACAATGTTGGTGGTGGTTGGCGGTGGACGGTGGTGGCGGGTAGTAGAGGTAGTTTTTTTTGTTTTTTTTGAATAATGGTTAGCCTTTTTGTATATACACTATATAAAAAAGGGTATTTTAATAATGTATTAAGCAGGGGTATTTATAAAGTTCAAAAGGGTATATTTGCAAGGGGCCTCATAGTAGGGGTATATAGATAATGTTCCCGATGTGATAAATCAAAGTAGCTTGACCAGAATGGAGTAATATCACATCTCAACAGTTTGGCTAAACAAAAAGATCACAATAAGTATGATTAGGTAGTTCAATTAAACACTCACGCACTTGCTAAGTTCTACCCACCTACCACCAATATATACATACTACTGTGCCATTCTTTGTATGATTACTTGATACTAACACGTCTTTTGAAAATATGGGTTAAAAAGTAAAAACTAGACAAAAGAAAAGTGAGATGCTGGAGTATACCAACACATGGAGAATATGAGGAAAAGTGAAAGAGAAAAACCTAACAGTTACTGCATCATCAGGCGTTTACAAAAAAACTCTAGTCTCATAGGAGGCGGAGCCACACAACCCGGCCAATCAAACTGATTGCATAGATCTTTTTAAACAAAATTAAATACTCCCCCGTCCATTTTTATCGGTCCTAATTTCTATTTTGGTTTGTCATTTTTATCCGTCTAGCTCTCGTTTATAGACATACATTTCCCTTAAACTTTCAAATATACCCTTTCTTTTTATAATTATAAAATTATTTTTATTATAAACGTAATTCAAAATCATAAATATCATCACCATAATATAAGGAAAAAATCCATTAAATATTTTTTTATATTAATTGCCATTCCTTTTTTAAATAAAACATTTATGGGTAGAAGAGTAATTGATTGTGGGTACGGGTTAACATGGCTATATACATGACAAAGAATCAAATTTATGACAAAATCTCAAATTCATGGTAGAGTATATCTAAAGAGAAATAATCTACAATTTCAAATTTTTTTCCTCTCAAATAAAAATTCCAAAGGCTCCAAAATTTTAGTGCAAGAAATCAAAATCAAATGGAGGAAATAAAAAATTCTTAAATTTTGGAGTATAAGTTTGTTTTTATTTCTTTACAATATTTCCTAAAACAATAATACTATCCAAACTAGATTTTGTAACACTAATAATTTTAATTTTGGTAATAACATAATATTAAATAGGCTAGTCAAGGGATAGTCATGACATTTTATAGGATTTCCTTAATATCTTGACAAAGTCAAAGCGGACTCTTAAAAATGGACGGAGGAGTAATATATATTGAGGGAGGATCCCCTCACACTTTTATTATCACACTATCTCACACGTTGGGCGTCATTTCGCGAATAAAAACCAAACTGTAATGGATTTGAAGCTAATATTTTGGGGATATGTTCCTCTTACCAAGTTCTACATGCCTACCAAAATGAGCACATTTCGAAATATGAAACCTCACAATCTACCGGTCTTAATTACGATTGAGAAATCCGTTGATTTTCAACGGCTCATTTTCAAAGTAGTAGATGGTGGTTTTATATGTATCGGAATACGCTCATTTTTGGTAGGTATATAGAACTTGGTAAGAGGAACATATCCCCAAAATATTAGCTTCAAATCCCGTTACATTTGGTTTTTTGTTCACAAAATAACGCTAATGTGTGAGATAGTGTGATAATAAAAGTGTGAGGGGATCCCTCCTCATATATATTTTCCTCAAATCAAACATTACATTTGATGTCGTATAACCACTCTTTGCTTCTCTTTCAACAAAAAAAAAAGCCACTCTTTGCTTTGAATAAAAGAATCATTTGTAGACTTCCTTGCTTCATCAAACCAATTCACTCTTAGATCCACAACCGCTCCTAGTCCAGTATTCAAATACTCGCCAGAGAAAATCGTGATTGGTGGTTCAAATCTGGATACCCATGGAAGCTAACTAATGTAGAACGATAGGAGGAAGAAATTAAGAAAAGATAAAAGAAAATTCGTAATAAACGAATAATAAGATTGATACACAATTGAGCTTTCAAATCTGGATACCCAGCTGCAATCCTTTGGAACCTATGGAAAGAAAGAAACAATCGAGCTTTCAATAATAAGTCTTAGGCTCTAGGTAGTCTAGTTCAAAGATAAGGTACACAATTGTTAACTCGGCTTTACCGCCAACCTGAGTTCCAAAATGTGTCCTTAAAAGAGTTCATGAGAAGGTGGAACTTGACAGTGTTTGAACCCCCTTGAATTGTTTTGTTGTGTAGAGTCTGTTTTCTCTCTTTTTTTGGGGTGGGAGGTAACTTTTCTGATATATTTGTAAGTGTTGTTGTGTGCTTAGTTCTTGGGGTGTTGTTTCAAGTTCCTCTTTGGACTTTGGTTGTCGCTTGTTTGTATCGGGGTTCATGCATTATGAACCTTGTTTGCTTTTTCTTTTTAATAAATTCAATTTACCGATCAAAAAAAAAAAAAAAAAAAGATTGATAAAAATGTCTCTCTAAGATAATTGGATGCCTGTTTATATAGGCTTCTACTAACCTAAAACAGCTAAAGTTCTAAATAAAGAGAAATACCAAAAAGGAAATGATATAACTTGGGAAATAAGGTAGAATAAAGTAGATGTCATGCATCACTAGCCTACTGATTCCCAAGCAGGTTCAATTTGGTCATTTATAAGGAGAATAAGTTAAAATCTCATTAACTTTGGTCATTTATAAGGAGGTAGAGGAATCATAATTTGGTGTTTCTCCTGGCAATTTTTTTTTTTTTTAAACATAACATTTTATTATAAGGAAAAAGTTATACATTTTACAAGAAACTAGTTGGGAGCCTAGCAACAAGCTGGGCTCCAACACCTTTTTGAATAGCTAAACATATTCTCATAAAAAGAAAATTGCCAACTTGAATATTAGCATCATGTCTAACTATGTAGTTTTTCAATCTATGCAAAAACTCAATAGACTCAAAACCAAGTTCGCCTCATTAGTTGTTTTTTTTTTTCTTTTTTTTTTTAATTAAGAAAAAGAGGTTTCCCTTGTGTTACTAAGAGAAAGTTCTATGATTTCCATAGTTGAAGGTTCTGGGAACCATTACATATTGGTTCCAATTATGAATTTTTAAAAAGTTAAAATTGCCCATAAGGCATAGCCTTTTGTCTAGGCATGATTGATTGAGAATTTGTTACAAAAGGTGATATATTAGCTGCCCAAATTAAAGTTGATCTCTAACTAGTACAAAAGAGTTAACTAAGAAATTGATGTCGAATTTAGTGTTGTTGTGAAATCCCCACCCGATCTTGTATCTTTGTTGTCTTGGCTTTGCATACTTTCATATAAACAACAAAAGAGTAGGTTAATTACTTGAAGGTAATTGTATGTCCACTCCACTCGTGGCCCATTTGAAAGCTGCTTCAGCACCTTCTATCTCAAGTTGTTCTGTTGTTGTTGTTGTGGAATACATCCCCCTAGCTTCTTTGGTATTTTCTGTATAATCACACAAAGTCAGCCCAATTCCCGATTGAGCATCACAATTCATCATTGTTAGAGCAATGTTGATTTGCATATCCATTTGTCTTGGTGTGTCCTCCTTCTTGGTCACTTTCAACGTTTCATCGTTTAGAGGGTTATAAAAGAGAGTTTGCATTATGTTATAATAATACCCATGATTGTTCATTGTCAAGTAGCTTATTCAAATATTTTACAATTTTATTGGCTATAATAACAACTGTTTTGGCTTTCTTTTTTAAAAGTTATTTTGCGATCGCCTTCCAAATATGCCAAATAGTGACACTACATAACACCTTCCATTCTATACCATAGCCTCCTCTATCTAAGTTTTCAAAACAATTAATTATCCATTCATGAAAAGTAGCGATGCCATTACGTATAAAAGTAAATCCACACAGGACAAAGAAAATTACATTCCGAAATAAGTGGTTTAAGGTAATTTCTTGTCCGTTGTTACACAAGTTGATTGTATTTATGTTTGGGATTACAGATGCGACTCTCATACTATTGACGCAGATTGAGTGCGTTGCTTTACAAATGAAACTCTTAACTGAAGGTGTAATGTTCATTCTCCAAATGTTGTTCCAATCTTGGGTTGGATTTCCTGTTGAGTTGATATGGTTGTAAAGCGATTTAACGTGAATACGCCCGAGCTATTAAGGTTCAAAAGTTGGGTGTCATCTCTCATCCATAGTTGGAATTCTTATTTTCTTGATCTTTTCAACTAAAACTGTTGAAACACTTTTTTAACTTGGCAACATCCCCACTCTTTAAGGAGTTAAGAGATGGCTTACTTTAACCAAATTTTTAAGTTATCAAGTTTGGTTTGTGGTATGGGGTTTGGTGTATGGAATCCAAAAAATCCTCCCATATATCTATACTTGTTCCATTTCCTAGGTCCCAAAAGCTATGAGTTTTAATTTGTTGAATACCAGTCAACAATCCTTTCCAAATCCAACTATCCCTTCTATTAGGAATGGTGTTTATGTGAAGAATATCCTTGTTAGGATAATATTTTGCTTTAAGAATAATAACTCAAAGAAAGTCTGTTTGTTCTTTCAACCGCCATCCCATTTTAGCTATCATAAATGTTTAATATTTTTTATCCCCAACCCCCATTCTTCAAGGGATTTAGAAATGTGCCCCAATTTTTAATAAAAATCCATTTCTTACCTTGATCATTTAGTTCTTTCTCATTTTTTCCCCACCAAAAGTTTCTTTGAATTTTGTTAAGTTGTTGCATATTTTTATCAGTATCTTAAAACAGTTCATTTGATAGACATATAACGATGAAGTTACATTCTTTATCATCATTGTTTTGCCTCGCATTATTGATTAGTTTCATTCCATCTTTGGACTCTATGTTTCATCTTTTGAAGCAATGGTTCAAAACAAGTGATCTTAGATCTATTTGTAAATAGAGGCGAGCCTAAATATTTATCATTTAGTGGTATAGCCTTTACTCCCAAGATATGTTTTACCTTTGTCTAATACTTGTTTCGATTTTCGATTAAAGAAAACCCATGTTATATTTAGGTTTACTAGTTGGCACGAAGCTAAACCAAATCTTTAAACAATCTAACCAAATTATGACAAGTTTTCTCACTGACCTTACAGAAAAGTAAGCATTCGTCAGCAAACGATAAGTGGCTCATGTTTGGTTAGTTATAATCTTCATATACAAATTATCCTCATGTGTTCTTCCCTTGGCTTGTGTTTTATCAGTATCTCATTCTCCAATTACCCTATGGCACCATGGTCGTTCCCCAGTCTGGTGTTTCGCAGTTAACCCTCTCCTTTTATTTCAATGAACCTGAAGTTTGGAAGGTAATTTTAATTCCCTGTAACCAACCAGAATCTATGTTGTTGGTTGTTTATTTCGTTGTAAAGATATGATCCTTGGTTGTTTTATGCTTCGGTTTTCAGTTTGGAAGGTTCAGGAGGGGTTGTGCTTTTGATTACAATTTAATTTTAAGGTTGAGTTTCATCATGGTATGGTACCTATGTTATGCCAAGATCTTTAAAGATGGATTTCATCTTGGTATGGTTTCTTTGTTAAGCCAAGACTCAAGAACTAGATAATTTGAAATCGTTATGAAGAATTTTATGTCATTAAAATTTTGAGATGAACCAGACAACAAGCAACACGAGTACATATCTCAGCAACCAGCATATAAAATATCATCCGCTGAATACATCCCAGGTTTTTTGTTTCAATCAATCCAACATCATACATCAAAATTATTTGAGTTTTTAAAGGGCCGGTGGAATCCCCACCTTCGTTTTCTTCACTACACCTTTAAATATCCTGTAATAGTTGTTCACTAGTCTGTATTAAGCTTAGTAGTGCTACTTGTATTAGGTTTTATCTGCTTTCTAGAGTCTTTTTCAATTACATAGTTGTTGTGTTCCATATTCTGTATTTCCTTTATTTGTCATGTTTTCTCTAGCGGAAAGACAGATTTCGTTTGGGCACAACACCTCAACATATGGAAGCAAATGCACTAGCACCTTCAATCAATTGCATCGAACCCCTCTATCACCATCAAAGTTCTGTGGACACTGTTGTGTCCATCAAAAATACAGCTTTTCTTGTGGAAAGAATTGACCGAAAGCCTTTCGACTTTCGACTCCAACACCTGCCCCCGATGCAACTCTAATCTGAAGATTGTTATTCACACTCAGCTCCATTTTCATGTTGATGTAGATTCATGGGCTACCAATCTGATTGTAATTGATGAATCCTCGGGTATAGAATACCCTCGTGTAATAGCCACTTACTAGTTTAATAAAATTTATGCTTCAAAAAAAAAAAAAACAATAAGTGGCTAACAGAAGGTGCTTGGTGAACAATTTTGATACCTTTTATCAAGCCAGAATTTTTAGCATGCATAATTGTTCTGGAGAGATCCTCCATACAGAACAAAAACAAGTAAGGGGAGATAGGATCTCCTTGTCTCAAGCCCGTAGTGGGTTTAAAAAACTTCTTTGGGAGACCCATTGATGAGAAATCGATAATGTAGTTGTTGAGATGCATTGGTGTATCAAATTACACTACTTCTCATTGAAGTTTTAATTTAGTCATTATTTGAAGCAAGAAGGTCCATTCGACTCTATCAATGCATTGGACATATCAATTTTTAAACCCATAAAGCCTTTTTTTATTTGGAGTTTTGCATCTTATGAATAATGTTTTTCAAAATCTTCTTTCCCGGGAATGAAGATTGATATGGCGAAATCATTTTATCAAGAAGCTTTTTTCATTCTCCCTGTCATGAGTTTAGAGATTATTTTGTAAGTAGTATTAGCCAAGGCTATAGGTCTGAACTATGCTAAAGTAGTAGGATTTAGAGTTTTTTTGGATTAAGGAGATGAAAGAGGCATTCATCTCCTTAGCAAGTTAAAGTATCGGTCTTCTAAAAAAATTGAAAAAAATCATAAACGTTTAGTTTACTCAAATAACATTTAATAAAGTATGAAATTCACCTGAGTCAGATTTTCTGAAATTGAATAAAATAGTGAAAATTACTCTGATGATCCATTGTTTATTAAATGTCATCTTTCTCTCGAAATCCGAATCCACTTGTAAACGCAACTAATTGTTGTAAACCAGTTTCCTCCTGCATATCACTTTTTACCTTTTTCACAGTAATTTGGTAGAAAACTGAAATACAAACATAAACTAAATGATGAGTTTGTGAAGAGGCTTGCAATCAGGAAAGCAGAGAAGGCAGTGGGGAAAGCATCAAAGGTTAACGGAAGTTAATTAGTTATGTATCAGGAGGTGTGAGCCTGACCCCATACCCAAACTCATATCAAGGTCAAGTGGAGTCAGTAAACCCATTCAGAGACTTTGCTAATTGGGCCGACCGAGCGAAGCAAGGGAGGACCTTTATATGGCCACTTTTTTGTAAAATCTAAGTGATTAATTGACACAAAAAGATTGGAAATGGTTAAGGATGAAAAACCAAATATGTCCCTCATTTTAATCCAATTAATATAACTTGTGTATCCTATCTTTTCAGGGGTATAATTGGAAAGCAAACTTTAATATAACATATCTAAAAATCCGTGTCTTATAATTTTACAAATTTTATCTCGTTATAAAAAACTCTACACAATAAGTAAAAACAACAATATCAAATTTATAGTTTTTTACGAAAAATTCGGAGGTATTTATCATTTTAGGCATAATTTTAGAAAAGAGTAAATTAGTGTTTGGGTCGTGAGTTTTGGTATGGCTTGGGATTTGGGTCTCAAATTTGTCCATCTTTGAGTTTGGGTCGTTGACCCGTCAGTCAACTGTAGATTCTAGTCAAACCGTTAGGTAAAAGTAAACGTCAGTTAGTGTTTGTTTTCCGTCCAAAAGTATCGGGTTATATCCTAATTGAACGGCCAAGATCCACGTGAGGCGAGGGATTCAACTTTGGTGACTGAAAAGAATCTGCTATTTTCATCACCAATTCACGTTCGTTCGCGGTTCGCCTTTGATTATTCCTAGAGATGTTATATTTAATGATGATTCCGATTATGAAAACCATGTTGCTGATATTGATCTTGCCAAATTATTGACGGACGCTGGTGCTTCTTAATGTACGTTTTCCATAAATGGCTCTTATGGTTACATTGCACCATGTTAGTTAAATTTCTATCTCGTAACAATTTTCTCTCCTAATGGCATAATTGACAAATGTATTACAATGTTTCATAAGTTTTTAACAATGGGTTGGTCGTGAATTGGAGTTTAATTTGGGTTCAGGAGAAGTTGCTTGACGAGAAAACAGCCAACAAGGCAACAAGTGGTGTGTTCGCCGTTGGTTTTGTGATGAATAGTTATGGATTCATACGTATTAAGAGTTCTGAATTGTTTACGAATGTAGATTTGTCTTAGAAACTCGAATTTCCAGGGAAGATGAAGTAAAAAGGGTAACCAAATTCAGCAAAAAGAGATATCTCTCTATAAACTGGAGGAAGCATATAAAATGTTCGACAAAAAGCCTTAAAGAAACAACCCCAACTTTCCATCACTAACTCGTCTGACTCCATCAGAATTGTTTGTAAATTACACCTGCATCAGTTACAGTTGAGCTAATCGTCTGAATTTCACCTTTTCTTGCGGAATGCCCATCAAATGCTATGTGGAGAAAAATCAATGCTATGCTGAGAAAAATCAAATTATGAAAAAGACCTGCAATAAGGGAGGTATTTGTAACCCAAATATGATTTTGACAAAAATCGTTAGGTGACTTTTTTTGACTAACGGTCAACGACCCAAACTCAAAGATGGACAAACTTGGGACCCAAATCCTAAACCATACCAAAATCTACGACCCAAACACTAATTAGCTCTTTAGAAAATTAAATATATATTCATTATGCAAACCACCACAAATGATACATAATACTTTATATATAGCAAAATTTTGGTTTATGCATCAACTAATTTTCCGTTGCAACTAATAAAACGATGTCTCACTCTCCCATTTGAAAGAAATGATACTTTCATTTTAAAGACAGATTCTCGAAAATTGTTAAAGACATCATGCAACCATATTTTGGTTTATGGATCGACTAATTTTTCGTTTCGAAAAGTGATACTTTCACTTCCGTTTTTAAAAATGATACTTTCACTCCGTTTTTAAAAGTGATACTTTCGCTCTGTTTGGAAAAAGTGATACTTTCGCCCGTTTAGGAAAAAATGATACTTTCGCCCTGTTTTAGAAAAAGTATCACTTTTTGGTGTTTCTTCTGGCCAAAAATGTAGAATCTAGCCCCTTACATGCAAATGGAGAATATGGTGTTCATGATCAACGGTATTCTTCAATCAAATGTCATGTGCGGTTTCCAAGCTACTGGAGTCGGAAATGGTGCAGCTGATAGGGAAATTAACGTATAGTCGTATACCCCTTCCCTGCCTCCTCAATTTGTCTGAAGTGTATCATTTGACACGGAAAAAATAGAAGCAGGAGGTGCAAAACTATTTCAATATTGAAAATAAAATGAAAAATTACTAGTACAACCGTTGCCACGGTGGGAGGGCCGACCGACGAAGAATATAAAGATGGGGTTTGTCTGCGTTTATTGCCTGTTTTGGAAAAGTGATACTTTCGTCTGTTTTGGAAAAAATGACACTTTCATCCCGTTTCGGGAAAAGTGATACTTTCGCTCTGTTTCAGAAAAAATGATCACTTTTTCTGAAACGGAGATCACTTTTCTCTAAACGGAGCGAAAGTATCACTTTTCCCGAAACGGAGTGAAAATATCATTTTTCCCGAAATGACCCCCTCACCCGCCTAAAATTCATTTCCAATTTAAGTCCCAAATCTGAATAATGAAGAAACGAGACCACTGTAAATTCGTAAATTAATGAGTATAGTTTGATCAAGTGGCACAACCACGAGCCTATGCCTAACCCGTGTTTACGGGTAATTATGGTCATGCAATGTAAATTAAAGACAAAAAAAAATTTACGCCATGGGAATGGGTGGTATACAATGTCTTTACAAAAAAAAAACTGTATCCAGTTCTTCGCAAAAAGAATTTGTCACAAATATTACACGGCTCCGCATACCACCACCACCCCTACAGAGAAGCCCCACGCAGTCTCTTGTGCAATCTACTCAATGTTTTTGTAATTCAATTAATAGCTAATGTTTGTATTCGATTGAATTGGGTTATCCAATTAACTTCAATTTTCCTTTATATCTCGAAAATCAGAATTGGTGTATGAATTGAAGTGCTGTGTATGAAACTGAAGGAGGTGGAGGAGGATGGTGGTGGCAGTGAGTGGGAATTGAAGTTTGGAATCGGTGAAACTGAATATTGTAGTCAAAATTGGTTGCTGGTGTTGGTGGAGGGTATTGGTGGTGCCACAGAGTGAAGCAAAATTGAAAAAAGTGAATACATAAAATCTGCTGGTGATGGGGATGACGGGTGGACTGGTAGTGGTGTTGGTGCTGATGGAGGAGGAGGTGGTGTTGGTGTCAGTGGAGATGATGCTAGCAGCAATTTTGGTCCCGATGTTTACGGCGGTGATGCTGGTTACACTGGTAGTGGGGAGGGAATCATTAATGTTTGATTAGGTGGTATCCCGGTGGTGGTTGTTTGGTGGCAGTTCTGGTCATGGTGTGGTGGCTGCAGAGGTGGTGATCGTTCAGATCTTAAGATGAAATTTTCAAGGAACGGTACAGTGGGATTTTCAGGGTCTTGTGATGATGGTGGTGTGGCGGAGGTGGCACTGTGGTGGTTGCGATTGTTGCGTGATGGCGGCGGAGGCGATGTGTTGTGCTGATATGGCGGCGATGGTTGTGGAGGTGATGAGGAACTTCTGGTGGTCGTAGAGGGGTTAAAAATGGCGGAACTACTGTGGGTGTTGGTGGTATCGGCAAAGGTGATGGGGTCGGTGAGGATAATGAAGGAAGTGGTTTTTAAGTATAAGGGTATTCTGGTCATTTCACTGGAAGCGGTAGAAATTTTTGGATGGGAGAAATCTCAACTTTTTTTTTAATGAAATTGAGAATTTTTGTTAGGTTTCATTTGACGAAAAAAGCAGCCACAAAAAAGTAGCTCCGGTCGGTCGGCCCAATGATAAATTGTATAATATATTCTCTTTAAAACACATCATTTATTAACTTTTTCTATGTAAACATTCATACAACACCGACTGAAATCTAATAGCAAGCCCAGTATGAATGTATGTACAGTATATAGGCTTTTAGCCCACCTTAATATCTCATCTTGTGCGCTGTTAATAGTCCCGTTCGGACGTATTTTCCTTTTACTAGTTTTTCTTTTCTACATTGTGAAATTTATTTTAGCCACATCCATGAATGGATCCTAGATCAACAACCGTGACCGAGTATGGCTACACTTCATCAAGTAATTAGTAGCTCAATTTCCTCTAACATATCAACTTGATTTTAGTTTGAGTTGTTGGTAAAATGTATAATGGATTACTACCATCAAAGAAGCTTGGATAAAACATGGATTCATTTCTCCTATACAACACTATATATGCTATTATTAGTACTATCACATCTCATGCAACCTGCAAAAAGTCCCTTTATGTATAAGAGCTAACTAAGATAAATTTCATGACTGTAATCAGCTAGTTAGTTTTACTCACTCATTATTGCAATACAAAAATCACAATGTAAGCATGAGAGGCTTACAAATGATGCACTGGATAAGTTCCATCACCAGTATATATACTACTCTACCGTTCATTGTATGATTACTTGATATTATTTCGTTTTTTGTTTCTACCGAGTGGTTGTCATGGGTTAAAAATTGAGATGTTGGAGTATACTAAACAGTAGGTAAACAGTATCTGGTATCTCTATGATTACCTAATAGCCGTTACACTCACCCTCATACGGACAGTTTAAGTGGTCGCCAAAGGGAACACAATTGGATTGCTTCACCAGATTGTATATTTTCTTATAACTTGTCTCACAGAAATTCGAGCCAAACAACCCGGCCAATTGGTAATGTAAACTTGGTCTTTTATGATAATCGGGTGCTGTCATTTGTCAAAATCATAGAAATTGTTTCATAATAGCTTTATCAAAGTAACCCAAATGCAAGTGTATATATATAGTTACATCTAAATGCTACTTGGATTTCACTAGCGGCTCACCAACCTAAAAGAGAATGGCATAGCAGTGTTTCACCTGTGCAAATGCGTAGGGAAGTGCTGAGTACATTCCCGCACCCCTTTCACGATAGACTGAACAGAAGATGCATTACCCGCTCCAAGGAAAAGAGTAGCAGCTTACATAGCTCCAAGAAGATTCTGCAAGTCTTGTTGTTTAGACATGTAACATAAAATGAATTCCGTAAGATACAAAACCTAGACTCTTAGATAATCTTCCAAGTCCTCTGGAGGAGATGAAATTCTTACGTTTTGTCTCCTTTGTCCCAAAAGATAATAGGGGAATTAAAAATATGCCCATATGGAGAAATGCATTTAATAAAATGTCCACGTTTTTTTTATAATATATTTAATGTCCATATCTTAACCTTTTCCATCCAGTTTTTTCAGAAACTTTTCCATCCAGTTTTTTCAGAAAACCGATACGACTGTTAGAGATCGGTCATGTAAAAAGACATTTTAGTCCCTAAACCAGAGTTTGAACGGTGATTCAATTAAACTCAAATCGACTCGGCGCAACAAATCAGTCAACTTGTGACTCGGTGTAAAACCAACACATTGTTCATTTTCTTCCCCAATATCCCAGTATTCATTAATCAACCCATTCCAGGTTTCCATTCAGTGGTGGGACATTATATTTGTGCGATTTCTCTTTCTCTTTTATCACTAATCAATCAATACAAAATTGTACAGAAAAACATCACCATAATCAGAACCCTAAACCTCACAATAAACCCTAATTTCAAAAATTATAAACTCCAAGCATCAAATTCCATCAATTGCGAATCATTAATAATCAATTGATGTAAAATTACAACTACCCAATTACCCAATTAATAAATTAGCAAAATAAATTAATATAGATAAAATCCCCTGATTTATTCAAGTAACTACTAAGAACTGTTTCTTTAAACCTCTCCTCATCTAAGAACTGTAAAATTAAAAATACGGAAAATGGGTCATTTGGCCAAATATTTTTAAAACATGGATCTAATGGACGAGTAAAAATTAGTACCGGTGAAATGGAAACAAAAAAAAATAGCAAGAATGAAAGTGGATTCATCGCGTCTTAAACTTAAAAAATAGCGAGGATGAAATTGGATGCATCCTGATGTAAATTAAAAATAAGAAAAAGTATTTGAAAATGGGTAGGATGAAAACTTGTTTTACATCCCGACTATTTTACATTCTCGTCCATTTAAACAAGATCAAATTTTATGTCTTTTTCACCTAGAATTATCGTTATTGGGTTAATTGACCGATTTTTGTATTAAAAATACTAGTTCCCTGCTTAAGGAAGACATAGTTCCCAGGTATCCCTAAATACCAAATCGATCGGCGCAAAAATCTTAAAGATAAACAACAAAACTCTAAAAAGGAAAACAAACAAAGAACTAGCCGCACAAATTTCCCTTTCTTGTCACAAGAAATCTATTCAATAGATAAAAAACAAGTGACAACTGACAACCACTAACCTCATAAATTCCCCTGTTCTTTTACCATCTCTACTTTTCTGTAACAATTTAATCTCACAGCGTGAAGAAAATTCAATTCGCACGGAGTGAATGAACCCTAAAAATGATTCAATACTCTTTATCACAAACCACAAGACTCTACCACAACAGTTGGACACGTACTCCACTAACCCCCACACTCACGTCCTCCACTAACCCCCTACACCGGTTTGTATCGCTTTTAACACTTCCGTTTTATACTTGAGCCGTCGATTAATCAACGGATGGTGCAAGATGATATTTTAGAGTAATGGGTAGTGATGCGTATCGTAACCACAACAAATTAGTGAATATTTTTCCACTCAATTAACAAGTAATATGGTGGTAGTTAAGTTCATTCCCACGAGGAGCAAGAGGTTTTAGTTGTCTTATAATGTCACAAAGGGGGGTTTTGGTTTTAGATTTTAAAAGCAAAAGAAAGTAAATAAAGCAATTAAAGTTTAGGTTGAAATCAATAAGAGAAGTTAGATCAAGGAATCCTTTTTCGTTGCAAAACAATGATTCAAGTTATGTTCTTTTCCACTTCTTATTAGTCACAAATTATCACCAACCGTAGATATAGCATCCCTTGTATCACCGGATACGGAAGTTCTCGACTACCGGATTCTATTCACCAAACCACCTAGTAGTAGATCACTCAAGATGTAATTTAGTTAAGCGCATTAAGATTCATGAATTTATTAGGTTGATATTAGTAGTTAGACTCTTAGATCAAGGTCTACTTGCTAACGTTGTTTTCACACACAACTACTCCACGGAATCCCTCTGCAAGGTCTTGTGTTTTCTACTTGTGTAAAGAGTCAAGAAACGATTACTTATCCCCTAACTTTCACTAGCTTTAGATCAATTAACAAATCAATTTAGTTGCGCACCTTAAACGACCTATCAAACAACCATGAATGTATATACATTCCTATTAGTAAAAACAAACGATAATCATTTGAAAACTTCGAAGTAGATTTAAAACAAAACCCAAAACATGTCAAGAACTAGGAATTCATCCTCAATCAATAAAATTATTAGCTACTCATGCTAAGGAGTTCACACAAAGAATAAAGAAAAGAGAAGTGTTGTGTGTGTAGAAGTGTATAAAAGTGTATATGTTGTCTAGAGAAAAGTAGAGAACTTCTCTATTTATAAGCTTCAATTTTGCTTGCAATCCTCTTAGGAATAGGCTCCCTTTCCTTTAGCTATTCAATTTCCAAGTTCAAGTCTTTATCAAATCCTCCATCTTCTCTTTCCAAATCCAAGCTCAATTCTTCATCCAATTCCAAACCCAAGTCTTCACACCCATGAGTCTAGAATACTCTTCACAAATTTACGCACAAGTTGGTCACGGAGAAGTCCTTGGGATCACCGGATCCGCCTGAAGTTCTCCTCGCCGATCACTCGAGAGATTACAGTCATTTGAAAAGAATATTCCGTTACAAGACTTTAAAGTTAACAGCTGACCTAACGGTCTTCTGCTAGTCAAATGGGTCAAAGGGAGAATACTCAGCTAAGTGAGCTGATCTTAGTCAGGGTCTGAGTTATCTGACTTAGTCTTAATCATCGAGTTAAATCTGGAATCGCTGAGTTGACTCGCCTGGCAATGATTTCAGCAGAGTCTCCCCTGTTTCTGGTGATGTTCCGGCCATTTTTCTTCTTCCCTGTGACAATCCTAGTCTCCTAGACATACATCTATTTTCAGTTCAAGCATTCTTCTGCTAGTGTTAACAGCGACACTTTCTTCTCATTCAATGCAACCACTCTTCTCAAAGTTTTGACCCAATGCTCATTTACTTCCTTCCATTCCTAACTTATACGATTCAACATAACAACCACCAATGGCTGCAGATCATTAGAACTGATCAAATCTCGTTGTAATTTCATCCTCAGAACCAAACCCATATCTGATTTCCTCAATCCTCAATAGTCCACCAATTCTTCACTGTTTCAATCACCACCAAAAGCATCAACACCTTCGATCACCGCACCATCCTGTCTCATCTGATTCATATGTCAAATCGATCCACAAACCCATAGATAACTCGAACCCATCTCCTGTTTCATCAGTTGTAGTGGTAACAACAATCAATTGTCGAACAAACCCTAATTAATTCCGTCCATGAATCGACAGCAGCAGCAGCAGGTCTTCTTTACTTCATCCGGCAACCAACACCACTGAAACAACATCTGCATCACCGTCTTCAATTTCTTCTCCCTGAGTTCCATTTCTGAACCTCAAAATTTCATTTCTATCTCTCGGACTAACAACAACCATTGTTCTTCCCTCTCTCTCTTTATTTCAGGTGCAAAAATGATTGAGAAGATACACTTCTCGATTTAGGGTTGGGTAAGTAGGGGATGGCTAACGACACCCCAAAGACATGGCTAGGGACACCCCAATAGATACCCTATAACAGTATCCACCCCTTGACATTCTAATACTCCTCTGAGAGAGTTGCCCCTTAACCTTGACTCGGCTCCCAATAGTGTTCGACTGGTGAAACGACAACTTTACTCTCTTCTTGTGCAATTTTGGATGATTTCTTCTTATTTTCTTATGCATGACTCAGAGTACCTAATAACTCAAAAACACGCGTAAATACATAATTTACAAGAAAATAGCAAAGAAAGAATAACCAATAGATATTAAATTGAGGTGTATTCTACACCTATCAGGTAGTCTAGTTTTAGTCCGTCACAGTTGGTATCAGAGCAAGCTCCGAGAAAACTCTAGGGACTGTGCGGAGTGGACTCGTAAAATGAGTATTGTTTCCTTCTAAAGAAAATAAAGTTGGAGATTACGCCAACTTTTGCGCGGATGTTGGCAACTGGCTGACTATTATCTCTTTTGGTGTAATTGGCCATTTCTGATGTTGGCAACTGGATGACTATTATCTGTTTTGGTAATTGGCCATTTTGATGTTGGCAATTGGCCGATCGTTATTTGTTTTGGCAATTAGCCATTTTTTTTGTGTTGGCAATTGGCCGACTATTATTTTCGGCAATTGGCCGTTTGTGACGTTGGCAAATCGGCCGACTATTACTTTAGGGATTCCTGAGTGGTGGTATGGGATGCCCTTCTGATAATTGCTTGAGATATCGGTTGGAAATTGGCCAACTCGATATGGTAACGTTGTGGATTCTTTTTGTATTATTCCGAGTATGCGGTATGTGACGTCCGCTCGAAAATCCCTAATTGATGTTCCATAACGAATCGAAGAAGCGTGATTTCTTCCGAGCATCCGGTATGGGACTTTTGTTCAGAATCCAAGTTGAAGAAACTGTCCACAATTGCTTCTGTTTTGATTTTCGGGGACGAAATTCTTTAAAGGGGTGAATATTGTAACACCCCGTGTTTTTAGTATGGCGCATGCTAAAAGATGCGCCATGGCCTGAGATGAAGCTTCATCTCAAGTTCCGTTGTGTAGAAAAGGAAGATTGGCCTACAGATACGCCGCAAAAATGGCATATTACATGGGCATATTGGTCAAGGCCAATATGGCACCAAGAGGGTGTAAGATGTAAGATATATTGGCAAAAGGCCAACCTCGCATCAAACCATGCATTATGCCGTATGGGAGGATGGCTTTGAACAAAGTAGCGCCAAAAATGGCTCAATACGCAGTCATTGGCCTATGGCCAATATCGCACCACGATGGTGCAACAGCCGAGTAGGTCGGCCTTAAAATGTACGACCATCACGGCCGGACATTGGAGTGGCCTATAAGGCCAAAAGCCGAAAATACAACCATCACGGTCCTTCATTGGGCTTGGCTCGTAAAAATGTTCATCCATCACGGTAGGACACTGAACCGGCCCGTGAGCTGCACTGAATGTACAACCATCTTGGCCTCTAATTCAAAAATATATGGCAACGACCATGAATAGTAAAAGTCGGAGTTGATGAATGATTTTTGATCCCCAATTCAAGTTGTAAAATTGTCAAATTAACATATATAGGGAAGGGTAGTTGGTTGAAGGTGCATATGCGGACCATGCACCAAGTAAGCTCCATAACTTAGCCGAAAGAGTATTAATGATGCTTAGGTCTCATTTATAGTTGCATAACTTTCCCAATGGAGCGTATTAAGCATGGGAATCACTATTCCATGTCGTGGGCCAAATATCCATTCCTTGGATGCATTTTGACGGAACGGCCTATACAGACTAGGCCATTACCATTATTGCTTGGCCACGGCCTCGCAAACGAGTTGGTTTAAGTTTCTGTCCTTTCAACGATGAACTACGGTCTGTACTTGATCCCTTTAGAGTAGGTAAGGGTACGTAGACAGCCGCAATGAGTTACGCGCATTGCCGGTCCGAGAAATTTGTCGCTCATATCATCTATTTGGGAGATGATTGCGACATTGGCCTCTCATATCATCCTGGATCGGTAACTCGACGCAAGGGATGATTGTGGACAAACTTGAGGAGGCTAGTGCATGCCAACAAGTGGATGCTCATACTACCTATCAAGCTACATAGAGTTGGTATATGTTTCGGTTCTTGAATCGACATGGCCAATAGAGTGAGTTACGTTGGTAATCATAGTAAAGGAATGGCTATAGGCTTGGAGCGCCTATGCCTAAGTCCTAGGCATTTTCCTTATGCATGCTTGGAAAATACTCGGAAGCCGATGATGTATGCAAGATGCATCGGCCATAGCCTAAATGGCTTTAAACCCTTAGCGAAACGTGGGTAAGATGGAACGTGTGGAAGCTGAGTTAGCTTCACCATGCTCCACAAGCATGCCATCAAGGGCAAATGGACGTGCGTTTGCCTAACTTAAAGGCTCGGATCGTAGCTTCATCATGACGCATCGGGGAAGTTATGGCCTACGCGCCCAGGCATGCCAGACGTAATTTTCGGTCAGTCACAGTTGATATCGAGCAAGTTCCGAGAAAACTCTAGGATCGTAAGAGGGACTCATCAAATGAGTATTGTTTCCTTCAAGGAAATAAAGTTGGAGAGTAGGCTAACTTTTGCACGGATGTTGGCAACTGGGGTCGCTATTATCTCTTTTGGCAATTGGCCATTTCGATGTTGCAAATCGGCTTACTATTATCTCCTTTGGAAATTGGCCATTTATGATCTTTAAATCTGGCCGACTATTATCTCGTTTTGGCAATTGGCCATTTTGATGTTGGCAATTGGTCGATCACATTTATTTTGGCAATTAGCCCTTTTTGGTGTTGGCAATTGGTCGACTATTATTTTCAAAGAATTGTCCATTTATGACGTTGGCAACCGGCCAACTATTACTTTAGGATTCCCGAGTGGTGGTATGGGACGCCCTTGGGATAACTCTTTGAGATATCGGTTGGCAACTGGCCAACTCGATATGGTAATGTTGTGGATTCTTTTGGAGTCATGAGTATGCTGGTATGGGACGCCCGCTCGTAAAATCCTAATTGATGTTCCCGTTAGAGCACTTTGCTCACTCCGAACTCGCAAGCGTTGCTATCTCAAGCTTGTTTGTCAAGTTTAGTTGCCAAAACTATAAGTCTTGATTTCTAGTCTACTTATAGCTAAGTCTCGGACTAGGATAGTAAGTGTAGTTGAGCTTTAGACTCCACGACGTTCATCATGCAAATATGAAGAACTACTCAAGGAACTGGTGGAAATTCATCGACAAAAAGGTATGTGGAGACTTGAACTTATCTATCACTCAAAAGTCTATCTACTCTATCTCCTATCTTGAGACAAAAGTCGTATTGCTTTATAGACTTCGATTATACACATTTGCTATTTCGATCCGAGTTTATCTCGCTTATCTATTTCTCGAAATATATGTTGGTAAGCTTTCGCTTGGCCAAGTTCATCTTTACTAGTGACGAAAGTCATTTTGATTATTTCAATAACTTGAAAATCGCTTTGACGAAAAATAGTTTGTGAATAACAACTATATAACGTCCTCTAAGAAAGTTTCAATGATTGAAATGAGAGTTTAGAATATATAACCATGTTTGGATATAAACATTGTATGTGAATTCATACTTGTGTAAGTGCAAAATCCTTGAACCAAAGTATGCGACATTTACCGGTTTAGGATGACCGGAGCTAAGTCCGCGTGCACGACGCTACGCCGAAGTTCACATCCCGTGAATTTCTGAGTTTGTGAACTCAAACAAGCTCGGTCCGGTGCTTAAGTATGCGTACAAGTATGCATACTTAAGTAGGTTATTTTCTGAAAACAATTTATTCGTGAACTAAGACATTTATAAATTAAGGAATGCAATCTTTGCAAACCGTGGCTATAATGTTCATGAATCGATTCGAGTTAATCAAAACTGTTTTTGCTCCAATTGTGTCTTGTATATGTTGCATGCTTAGATAAAAAGTGCTTAGCTAACTAGCTAGCCTTGGGTGCCCCTTAGTTCTTTAGCGAGTGCCTAAGAGATTACACTTATTCTATTTTAGATTCTCTTTGCTCCATTCGATTAGTCGCACGTGTCGCACATCGATTGTGTGATCATTAGGGTTGTTAATGATTGGTATAAATATGTAAGAGAAGTATCTTCTCGGGTTATGAACGTTGATAATAATAAACCCAATGGTCACTACTGTTCATCACCGATTATGGCCTCGAATCTATGATTTGGGAGTTTATTTCCATTTTATCTAACAATTCATCATTTATGTTGTTAATTTGTTGTAAGCATACAACAATTGGCATCGAGCTTCGTTTCTTTCCACTTCAAATTTCATCCAATTTTTTTCTCACCATGAATTTGAAGGATGTTCAAGCCGAGGTTGAAAAATCAAGGGATCTCATGATGTTCTTCACACTAAAATTACAGATCTCGGTGGTTCAATTGATGCTTTAACCACCAAGTTTGATAATCTTATGCAATTACTTGAACGATCAAATTCTCTTCAACATCAGACTGAGAGACCTAATGGTTATCAAAATGAAGCTCATGATGCTCACATATTCAATCAACTTACTAACACCTCCTTTCCATTATCATCATAATCGTATACCAAAGTTGGATTTCTCAAGATTCGATAGTGATTATCCAAGGAGCTGGATCCAAAAGAGTGAACGTTATTTCAAAATAAATGATACTGAAGAACATCTGAAGGTGAATATTGATTCGATATACTTGGAAGGTAAAGCTGAAAAGTGGTTTTTAAATTTTCAAGTCAATAGGCCTCGTATTGCATGGTCTGATTTATCTAATCATATTTGTGCTCGATTTGAAAACCCCATTGAGGAAAATTTTGTGGGTATCTTTAATAAACTTATTCGTAGTTCCACAAGAGATGTGATTATTGTGAGGAATTTGAATCTTTGAAAGCCTTGATGTTAAATATGAATCCAACCCTTTATCAAGCTTATTTTATCATGAGTTTACTTAGTGGTTTGAAGGAATAAATTTGTAAGTCTCAGATCTATGTTTCACCTGAGACTTTATCTCAAGCTTTCTCTTTAGCTAGATTGCAAGAGCAAAGTTAACATTGCAAAATACAAATTACTAAACCATTTACCGTATCATTCAAAACCTATTTTCAACATAACAAACCATACTCTTCACCAAATTTTCCTCCTAAACCCATCCTTACATCACCTAAATCTGCACCAATGACACCAAAATCCTTTTCCACTTCTCAATCCAAATCCAACTCGCAAGCCCTACCATTAAAAGACTCACTCCCCGAGGAAATGCGGTAAGAGAAGAGATCAAGGATTATGTTACAACCGTGATGCGCTTTATAGGCCGCACTCGATTATGCAAGGGTAAAAAAAAATTTATGCTACAAATGGATAATTCGAGTCTCGTGGATACCGAGTTTTTGAAGAAGTTGTTGAGTCTCCAATTCACTCGACATTAAGATCTCACTTCATCCTCTCACAGGCTCAGCTACAGGGGACACCATAAGAATCCCTGGTACAATCCCTTCATTGATAGCAGTTTAGCTTCTACAATCAAATGCAACATTATTCTTACTGCTCCAATGTTGGTCATTGTGGCTAATGGTGATACAACTACTAGTAATGGATTATGTTCTAAGCTTCAATGGACTATGCAAGGCCACAAGTTTGTGGAGGATTTGAGAGTCTTACCATTGGGTGGTTGTGATATTGTCTTGGGAGCTTGACCTACTCAAGACATTAGGTGATGTGCCTTTTAACTTCTCTAAACTCAAGATTTCTTTTAAGTATCATCATAAGAAAATAACATTACATGGATCAACACCAAACAATTCCTTATTCATGATGAGTGGGGAAGTCATTCAAGAATTTTTTTCAAAGACTTCACATGGCATTGTGGGACATTTATTCTCTATTTCCACCCCAACTACCCAATCAATTACTCCAATGAGAGATTCTTCCTATCCTTAATGACTACCAAGACATTTTTCAAGAACCTACTCAATTACCTCCCAAAAGATCGTTGGACCACTCAATTCCTCTACAACCTAATGCTGCTCCTTTCAATCGAAGAGCCTAAAAATGCCCTTATACAAAAAGGAGAAGTTGAAAAACTTGTACAAGACATGCTCAACACTGGCATTATACAACCAAGTCATAGTCCATTTGCTTCTCTAATTTTACTTGTTAAGAAGAAGGATAATTCTTGGAGATTTTGTGTGGATTACAGGAAGCTAAACCACATAACCATTAAAGACATGCTCAACACTGGCATTATATAACCAAGTCATAGTCCATTTGCTTTTCCAACTTTACTTGTTAAGAAGAAGGATAATTCTTGGAGATTTTGTGTGGATTATGAAGCTAAACCACATAACCATTAAAGACAAATTTCCTATTCCCATAATTGATGAGCTTATGGATGAATTAAAGGGTGTTATATTCTTCACTAAGATAGACTTGAGGGCTTGGTACCATCGTGATTAGAGTGATTGATGCTTATATCTTCTTCAGAACACATCATGGTCACTATGAGTTTAAGGTCATGCCATTTGGCCTGACAAATGCTCCTGCTACCTTCCAGGCTCTAATGAATGATATTTTCAAATCAGTTTTGAGAAAATTTGTCTTGGTATTCTTTGATGACATCTTGATTTACAGTCCAAGATTAGAAGCACATATGGAGCACCTAAAGTATGTTTTTTCCGTACTCAGACAACATCAGCTTTTTGCTAACTTCTCCAAGTGTTGTTTTGGTCAATCTTTCTTGGAGTATTTGGGTCATATCATTATAGCTGAGGGTGTGTCTGCTGATCCTAATAAGATATATTGTATGGAACAATGACCACTTCCTACCACTATTAAAGAACTCAGAGGTTTTCTTGGCCTCAATGGCTATTATAGAAATTTTTTTAAAGGGTATGGGGCTATTGCTTAGCCACTAACTCAGCTGCTTATGAAGAATTCCTTCAACTGGAGTCCAGCAGCCACACTTGCATTCAATAAACTCAAAGAAGCCATGACCACTACTCCCATTCTAGCCTTGCCAGATTTCACAAAGCTATTTGTGGTGGAAAGTGATGCGAGTGATTCAGGTGTGGGAGTTGTTCTATTACAAGAGAACAAACCAATTGCTTATTTCAAAAACCTTGGGTCCTAGAGCACAAGATTTATCTACTTATGAGAAGGAATTTATGGCTATTGTATTAGCACCAAAGATGGAGGCAATATTGGCAAGGTAATAAATTCATCATCAAAACTGACCATCAAAGCATTAAATACTTCATTGATCAGAAGATTACTACTGCCTTCCAACAAAAATGGCTTATTAAGTTGCTAGGATTTACTTATGAAATTCAATACAAGAAAGGTGCTGACAATGTAGTAGTTTGATGCATTATCTAGAAGACCTACTCATTCAAAGGGCTTGTAACTCAATTTCTACCTCTACGCACCAACCTGGATGTAAGATATTATTCTCAGTTATTCTCAAGATGCCAAAGCAGATCAGATCATTTCAAAATTATTACTTCAGGCTGATTCTGTGCCTCATTTCACTTTTTAAGAACAAGAAGGTATCTTAAGATAAAAAAATAGGATTTACATTGGCTCTAGAGGTAATATTAGACACACTCTTTTGGAGTCTTTGCATGCATCTGCTGTTGGTGGCCATTCAGGTATGTGGTAGGTCTTTAAAAGTGTTTTTCCTACGTATTACTGCAAGTGCACAGGCCTATTGGAGGCGTGGAAAGTACAGGTCGATCCCACAAAGAAATGGAATGTGCTTGTGAGTTGATCAAGGGCTTCCTAACTGATTTTTAACAAGTAACACAAATGTTTGGTTTGTTGTCGATGCGACTGAGTTGAATTGTGACTCTAAACTAAGGTAAAGATGAGCACAAAGTGTTGAAACAGTGGGTTGAGAGCACTAGGGTGATTGAATTCACCTCCTAAACCTATACTAAGGTAATACACACAAGTTCTAGTCTTACACTACCCTTGGAGGTATTATGTGGAAATTATGCCAATTGACTTCACAAATTATCCCCAAGATAGAGTGTCTTCTTAAGACACTCTATCACAAAGCAATTTGCTCAACAATTGGTTAATAGTCCTAATGCAATACAAAACAATAAGAAGAGAAAACTTGATAATGAATTAACTTTTTATAAGAATTAGTGGTTTCATCTACACCCTAGCAGAGGTGATTAGAACATTATGCAGAGAATAAAAAGACTTCAAATTGAGTTACAAAAACTAAACCCTAAAACATGTTGTGTTCTTTAAAAATGAAGAACAACTCAATATATATCTCACAAACACTCAGACTCACCAAAGACGCAAACCCAAATCTCTTTCCTCCCATGTCTCGCCTCCGAATCGATCATGTCAAGGTTGCTGAGAAAACCCTAGTTTCAATCATCTCAACCCTAGCTTCTAGGGTATGAGAGAAGCTATAGATGGAGATGGGTGAACCTAGGGTGGCGGAGAAGGTGCCGAGGGAGAGCTCATGGCGCCGATGTCGGTGGTAAGGAGATGGGGATGGTGATGATGGCTCGCACGGGGTATGGGAGAAGGAAGGGTTTTCTCCGATAGAAAGAGAAAGTGAAGGAGAGAAATGGTGGAGTTGGTCGAGAGGGTGATGGTATAGGGGGATTTGTTGTGAAGCGTGCACATCGAATGTTGATGAGAATGACGGAGCGAGCATAGGATGCTGAAAGGGCGAGATCCGAACGGCTCGGAGAATTGGGCTGTTTTGGTGTTGAGCAGGAGCAACTAGAAGATGATGCGAAGGGCGAGCAACCGTAGGATGCATAGGATGGAGATCTCAACGGTTCAGGGAGGAACGGGCTCGGATCCGGTCGTGGGTAGCTTGGGCCCATGTCTTGTAGATGGGTTGCTACTTGTTGGGTTGTAACTGACAAGGCGCGCGGCTTTGGCTTTTTGCTCCATAGACGCTCGCGTCCAATTTTTCGCTCTTTGGCTCCTCAGTTTCTCTGAGCTTTATTTACCGCCTAAAAACACAAAGTTAATTAGTACAAATATTTATTCTTGAAAACAAGGAAAATACAGAATATGGGATAATATCTGATTTCTGAGTACAAAAGATGAGTTAAACGCCAATAAATAGATGTAGAAATATGCAATATTTGGCACTCATCAGTATGCAAGCCACTTATGTTAGGGCCAGAAAACATATTTATTGGCAAGGGATGAAGAAATATATTTTGCTTTTTGTCTCTGACTGTGATATTTGCCAAATATGCAAAGATGATTCTATAACTCATGCTGGGCTTCTACAACCTCTTCCAATCCCTAATTATCCTTGGCAACACATTACTATGGATTTCATTGAGGGCTTGCCAATTAGTGACAGGAAGAGTGTTATTTTAGTCACTGTTGATAGACTAACTAAATATGCACACTTCATGGCCTTACAACATCCTTACACAGCTGCATCTGTGGCAAAAGCCTTTCTCAAACAGTGATATTCAAGCTTCATTGTTTACCCTCTTCCATTGTCTCCCGATAGGGACAAGTTCTTCACCAAAGAACTTTTGGCAAGATTTTTCAAAGCTTTGGGTACCCGCTTGAGCCTTAGTACTGCCTACCATCCACAGACATATGAACAAACAGAACGAGTAAATTCTTTCCTAGAAAATTATCTGAGATGCATTACTGGCCACAAACCTAGTCAGTGGACTCAATGACTTGCACTTGCTGAGTGGTGGTACAACACCAGCTTTCACAAGGGCTTACAAATGTCTCCATTTCAAGCACTTTATGGATACTCACCACCTCACATGGCCATTCCATCTTCTGCAAGCACCTCTGTTGCTGTTGTTGAAACTTACTTACAAGAAAGAGCATAGATGCTAGACTTACTCAAGGAAGCACTTCACAAAGCTCAGGAAAGGATGAAACTTTATGAAGATACTTCGAGAGTGGAGCGGTCCTTTGCAGTGGGAGATTTAGTCTATCTCAAACTTCAGCCATACAGGCAGGCCTCTATTTCTTTCAGAAGAAATTTCAAGCTTTCTATTAAATTTTATGGTCCTTTCCCTGTTCTACAGAAGATTGGTCAAGTGGTATACAAGTTGGAGCTACCATCGCATTCCTGCATTCATCAGGTGTTCAATGTCTCTCAGCTCAAAAAACACATTGGTGCCACCATTGTACCTTCACCATCACTTCCAGTTGTTGATCTCACTGGAGATATCATCATGGTTCCAAATAAGGCCTTAGGCACCAAAACTATCCTCATTGGTAGCCAGTTGATTCGCTAAGTGCTCATCTAATGGACCAACTCATCTGTAGAGAATGCTACTTGGGAAGCCATCTCCAACATTAAGGCTCATTATCCACGCTTTATCCTTGAGGACAAGGATGTTTCTCATGGGGAGGCAATATTGCATGCTTAGCGAACGGCTAACCTTGGGTGCCTCTTAGTTCTTTAGTTGAGTGCCTGAGAGATTACACTTATTCTATTTTAGATTTTTTTTTGCTCCATTCGATTAGCTGCACGTGTCGCGCATCGATTGTGTGATCATTAGGGTTGTTAATGATTAGTATAAATGTGTAAGAGAAGTATCTTCTCAGGTTATGAATGTTGATAATAATAAACCCAATGGCTGCGTTGTTCATCAGCTCAGAATATGGCCTCTGATTTGGGAGTTTCTATTTCCATTTTATCTATAAATTCATCATTTATGTTGTTAATTTGTTGTAATCATACAATAGTATACTTCTATGAGATCTAAGCAATTGAACAACTCTCTAACTAGTTTATTTGAGTTATTTGAACTAGTTATGGTGAGGATGAATAAGGTTGATATGAAAGTGCTCATATGGCTAACCATTGGTTAACTACTGTTGAACCAACTAAGTTTACACGTTTAGGTACGGTTACTAAAACCTAAATGTAGTTATATTTCATGTGCGTATAATAAGCTAAGTTCGATCTAACGGTTGAAAGATATTAGCTTGAATCTAATCAGGTTTTCATCTAACGGTGAATATTGAATGCTTTTTTACCAAGGTAACTTAGACTGCAAACCCTGACTTGGAGATTATATAAAAGAGAACTCTAGCAACTGGGAAACCTAATCCCCACACCTCCTGTGTGATACTAGTTGTATAAGCTAGAGTCGATTCTCCTTTAACCTTAGGTTTCTATCGAAACCCTGTAGGTTAACGACTTGAAGACTTCATTGGGATTGTGAAGCCAGACCCAACTATTTTCTCTGTGGTTGCGTGATCTGATCTTGTTGTTTCTATCGTGTTGAGTACAATTGTAAAATTGGCTCGAGATTAATTTCTACGATAGGCAATATAGAAAAGTAATCACAAACATCTTCGTCTCATCGTTTGTGATTCCACAATATTTTTTTTCTCTAGTCGATTAAGATTATTGCGAGGTGATTGATATTTCTAGGTTGTTATTCTAATATAAGTCCTGGTATATCAACCGGTTCATGTTCACCTTGATTTATCAAAATACTAACAAAAACTCGTAGGTATTTCCGTGGGAGACAGATTTATCTATTCCTATAGACTTTTCTGTGTGAGACGGATTTGTTTATTAAAGTCTTCGACTTTGGGTCGTAACAACTCTTAGTTATGGGTGAGATCAGCTAAGGGAATCAAGTGCATAGTATCCTGCTGGGATCAGAGACGTAAGGAGCGCAGCTGTACCTTGAATCAGTGTGAGATTGATTGGGGTTCAACTACAAATTCCTGCATCAAGTTAGTTTGTAGTAGGCTAGTGTCCGTAGCGGCTTAATACAGTGTGGTGTTCAATCTGGACTAGGTACCGGGGTTTTTCTACATCTGCGGTTTCCTCGTTAACAAAACTTCTAGTGTCTGTGTTATTTATTTTTCGCATTATATTTTTTTATATAATTGATAAATCCAACCTTTGGTTGTTGATTGAAATTGATTGATCCTTGAACATTGGTCTTTGGTACCATTCAAGTTTATTTCTCTTATATTCAATCGGGCTCGCAAATTATTATTTGTTTGATTGCCGATTGAATTAGGAGATTGAGATATAACTCTTGATATACTGAAAAGGCGAGGGTACCCAAATATACCTCAAGCTAAAACTTTTCCTACATATAAGTCCTTTCTCCGAAAGTGATTGTCTATGGACTGAGTCGAGACAATACAACTAATCGGTTCACACTTCGTGTGATCGTCTATGGATACGAGATCGATACAATACAACAACGAAGTATGTTACTTGATAAAAAGGTTCGAACTTAACCAAACACAATAGGATTCGCTTATCAAGTAAATAGGAATTAACGTTTGTGTGATTTACTTTAATTATAATGAAATAATTATAATACGGAAATATAAAGTAAATGACACAGCAAGATTTTGTTAACGAGGAAATCGCAAATGCAGAAAACCCCGGACCTTGTCCCGAGTGAATACTCTCAGGATTAATCCGTTACACAAAATTATACCTAACTTCGTATAGTTGATACCAAGCAACTAAACCTATAGTTCACCTACTTCCGCCTGTATTCCCACGCCTCCGACCTAAGTCACGAACTTGGAACAATTCCTTTGGTTCGTATTCCAAACAAAAAGTAACAACAAATCAGTTTGGTATCAACTCTATTCAACCAAGTGATATGAGCTCCACAAAGGCTCTTCTCGTTTATCTTAACGTAAACTCCTTCACAAGTCCTTAGATCTATATTATGTTCAATTAACGAAGTAATCGTTTAAGATTAAGCTAACAACAATCTTAATCCAAAAATTGTGTTGATGCCGATCTACTCAATTAATCAATCTAATCTATCACAAGGATAAACCGATTATTAATTGATCCTCTTTTACCGAAACAAGTATTGTGCACACCAAAGATTATGAACCCACAAATTAGAAATCTTCAATATCTTCTTTGTCTACAAATCTTCTTAGATCTTCAATAAACACCTGCACACAATCACTTGAATCTCTTGTGATCAATCACGCACAGAACGGAGTCTGTTAACAATAGATTATCATAAGATCATCTTTAGATTTAACAACAGTCTAAAGATCCTTGTTGAAACTCTGAACTAGTTTGAGTGAATCTCATATCAGAATAGAAGATTCTTAAGCATAAACAAACTAGGTGCAATCAAAGTTCAACCACCGTTAGTCAATCAAATCAATGAAAATAAAAGATAAACCGCAATTATCTAGTTTCCCACCAACGGTACTAATAGAGCTTCTCAATCCCAAAGAAGACTTTAAACTGAGCGTCCATAAGAGATTTCGCCTAATTAGGTTACTCTCATCTCCGAATAGGCGGCTTCACCAGTAGCAGCACAACAAGAGGTAGTTTGCTGTTATGAAGGATTAGTTTGCAAGAAAGGAAAATTTCAAGTATTTATAGACAAGGAAGTTTGGACACCAAAGAATTTCCAAAACCGAAAATATTCTCAAGATATTCATTAAAGCACAAATTCCGCCTATAATTCCCGAAAGGCTCTATCCAAAAAATAATGATCGAAATCTCTCGTAAAATCTCTAATTAGTAAATGCGCATTACTAGTTCTTATTTTCCTAAAAATGAAGTTAATAACCTTAATCAAAAGACTCTGAACTTATTTATGTTTCGATCCTGGGATTCTCTTCCCTTAGCTATTAAGGAATAACTTTGAACAATTAAATAATAAACGTTCACAACACGTGTTCAAACACTACAAGAAAACTTGGCTTTAACGACTATTTTCTTACCAACTACAGTTGGAGGAACTCTTCAAAGAATAATTTGTTGCAACTAAAAACAACTCTGGTTGGCAGAAACCTCTTAACACTATTTTTCCAGCAACGATGATTGGTGGAACTCTTTAGCAGCGATGACTTAACAACCGAAATATTATATTTGTTGTTATTAGGTACTAACCACCATGTTTCGACAACCAAATTGTATCTTAGAAGTTATATATTTTTTGTGACTCTTCTTGCCCACTAAAACAAAATGTTGGTGGACACCTTAACTAACCATCAAATTGTTGGCGTTGTCGTAGTTTTTAGCCACGAGAATTTGTCAACTAAAAAGTACAATAGAAGGTGAATATTTCAAGCCACTATGTGTAGCCACCAAGTCGGGCCCAGAGGGTAGACATTTATACCAACCCATTAATTTCATGTTGTGGTAAGTGGCTTTACCACCACGATATGGCAATTACTAAGTTTGATGGTTTACTAAGCCTCAAAGACATTAACATTCGAAAGGCTTCTTCTTTTGTAGACAAGATTGTTTTTGGCGAGTTTATCACCAGAGAATTTAAGTGATCTCATGCTTCACATTATTTTTAAAAAAAAGTAAATAACATTACACCAACATAAGTATTTAGGAATAAAATCCTTGGTCTTTGAACATAATAAAATTTGTTTTATTTCATATATAGTTGATTGGAATATATGACGGAGGTCGATCGTTCTGTCTTTGATTAGTCGTAGTAACTATATAAAAAAACCAAATTTAGGAAAAAACCATCGAATCAAGTTTGTTCCATATCCGATTGATCGAAATGTATCCGGAGGTCAATATTTAAAAATGTGAACCAAAATATGCCTCGTTCCATATCTAGTTAATCTGATTATCTGTAACAGAACTCTATATCTAGCAATGAACTACAAAAATCTACCTTTTTGCATATTTGGTTGATCAGAATGTATACCGGACATAATATCCAGAAATATTCTATGAGATTCATTATCATATTAAAATTCATTTTTATTTTTATACATACTGAAAATTGGTGTCTAGGTGAAGGTCAACGTTTGATTCTCTGAAATTCATTTTTCATTCCTGGTTCATTCTCATTCTTGCACATAATTCGATTCGTATAGGCGAAGGTCAACTTTCAATTCTCGTAAATTCATTTCTTATTATTCGAATCATTCTTATTCTTATACATACTTTTCATGTTTACGCGAATGTGAACTTTCGCTTCTCCAAGATACATTTCTCATTCTTATACATACTGGATTCGTGTCTAGGCGAAGAACAACTTCAGATTCCCTGAGTTTATTCTCATTTTTATACATATTTTAGAATTCGTGTCTCGGCGAAGGTTAACTTCCGATTCTATGAAACTCATTATTCATTGTTTGTATTCACTCTCATTCTTATACATTGTTTGGATCCGTGTCTAGTTGAAAACTAATAAAAACAATTATTCTTGTCTTTTTTTTCTCCCGAAATTACGAACTATTAATTTTTTGGGTAGTTCCGGGATAAACACCCCAACACCGCACATGTACAATGAAGGTATGCCAGCCCCTTAGGGGAAAAGCAGGCGGGTCCTTCTATTAATTTGGTTATGTGTCTGTCCCGCTTTTCCTGAAAGCATTATTTCGTTGACCAATTGTACTCGCCAATCATTTAGGAAGGATTGAAATATTTGCTTGAAAAAATCGCAAGGCCTTGAAGTCGTTGATACAACATTCGTTTTACATTAGTCCAGTAACCATTCCTCTCGGTACCCAATTTCCGTCATGACCATCCCTATAATCCATCGAATTTCACAAATTTCTTCAAAAGATATTTCAACCCAAATTCAAAACAACAAATATCTCGGGAGCAAGGATTTTCCCACACAAGCCGAAAAAATAAAATGATTTTGGAGGGAATTTTCTCAAGAAAAATAATTAGAATCCTTTTGAGGGAATTCTTCCCACAAATATAATTGAAAATTGGGATAAAATTATTTCCACCTAATTTCAAACTACTAAAGCTACTGTTTGGATATTTTTACCCAAATTAAAAGAGACGAATTTCCGTACTTTATATAATTAATATATATATAAAAACGCAAAAAATAAAAAAAAAAAAAAAAATCGGTTGGAAATCTTATCTAGAACTTTCTTTCCCTTCTCAAAACTCTTTTCATTTCGTAAAATCCTCCCTCTTTCCTCTCTCTTCTTCCTCATCTCCTTATCATTTTCTTTCCGAACTCTCCCGTTTTTAACTCTCCCTTTCTTCCCTCAAACCCTTTTTCTTGGTGAGATTGACACGAAATCAGATCAATCCCTTGGTAAGTTTGAAATCACTTTTATTAGTTTGATTTCAAGTTTTAGGGTGTATTTGATTTTTAGTTTTAGCTTTTTTTTCTTTCGATTTTTTATGTAAAGAAACCCTTTCTCTTTTCAATTTCAGGTTTTTTTTTTCCATCTAGCTAGTTTTGATTTTCCGGTTTGATTTTAGGCTAGGGTTTGATTCTTCCCTGTTCGTTTCTCTCGATCATTCCATCTATTTTTTGTCCGATTCAAATAGACAGGTTAAAACCTCACTTTAACTAGCCAGGCAGTAATCATTTCTTATCAACTTCTGATTTTTATTTCATCAAATAGTAGAATAACACTTCGTGGTCTCTGTCTCCATTGGATTTAGACACATCGTCATTTTTTTTTTCGATTTTCCGAAGAAAAAATTAGGGCTTTTGTTGGATCTGCAATTGCTTGTGTATTTGAGATCATTTTCTGGTCCGATTTCAACTGTGATGGTCAATTTTGAGTTGAAAAATGAGGATTTCAAAATTTTTTTTTAATTTTCTGAAGGAAAAATTAGCGCGTTTGCTAAAGTGCAATTGCTGTATTTGAGATTATTTTCTTGTTCGATTTCAACTGTGACGGTCAATCCTGAGTTGAAAAGTGAGGATTTCAATATTTTTTCCTTTGATTTCATAGTGTTTGCCTATTTTAGGTTTGACTTTTCTTATCATTATGAACATGTAGTTTGATATTTAGTTTTAGTTTTTTTTTTCGAATTTTCTATAACAAAACTCTTTCTCTTTTCAATTTCAGAGTTTCTTTTTCATCTAGTTACCCATGTAGTCCTCCAGAGGAGTGGGCGAAGATCTTAAATAAAGCCAAACACGGGGGGGCTTAATGTGATCTCGGACATACGTCTTCTGAACATCCGTGAACCCGTACAAGGACAAAACACAATACATATGTGCTTCAATTTTGGCATTTATTGTTTGATGTTTTTCATCTTGTCCATATGCTCGTGTCTTGGGTTGATAACTAATATGGATTTATCTCCACAATGCATTATAATTTTGAAGGAAGTATGATAAAGTTAAATTCATCGGTCTTATCCAAAAGACTATTGTGTATGTAATGCTCGGGGAGCGGACCATTCATTGAAGCTTCTAATGAAACTTCGGGTATATTTTTCTTCATCCCTTGCTTCATTATGTTTTCCGACTTCGAATTGGTTCTTAAGTTCTCTTCAATTTTCTTATAATTGAGGTGTATTGTTGCTCGTGAGAGGATTCCCATACTCGGCTTTAAGAGATTCCAGGAATAACATTCCGTTCGCATTGGAAGACAACTTCAAGGTTTGTGCATAAGTAATGAATTAAATTATGTACACAGTACATTATAACATATATTAGGCAAAAGAGTATTGCTCATATGTGTTACTACTCCTTGTTTGTTTATATGCAGGACCCAAATTTATCATTTTTGGAGTGAGGAACCTTAATCTCATTCACTCCCGTAAATACTACCACCATTATCGATCCATTACCAACTTGCCAAGATGAACAAAAAGGGACATAACGTTGGTCTTTACATCCTGTAAAAATCCACCCCTACATCCCTAGGTCTTTACGTACTCAAAATAATTTATTGTAGTTTGACAAAGGTTTGTTTTCTCGATTGAGTTCAAGATAGTTGACACGACAAGGATTGGTTTTGATGTAGTATTTTGATTGTAAGTCTGTAATTCATTCTCTTACACCGAGTTGCTTAGTTTCTCTGGACTCGTGGGCGACTAATTTGTTGTTAAAGAAATATTTTAATTTAATCTTAGATAAATGGATTTTACCGTAACCTTGTATAAATGGAACTTGGTAGTCCACTCGACTTGCCATCTTTATATTGATAGGGACGAGATTACAAGGTTCTCAACCCAGTAGAGATAGTTACGATAGTGCAAACTGTAGTTCTCCCTCCCTAATTAGTTGATAGTTGAATTTTTTTATAGTAATCGAACGAGTAGCGGGGATAAATAAGTTCTGAAATAGTTAATGATTGAGTTTCAAGATTCATTGTCTCACATTTAGTAATTGCTTATTATCTTATTTCTAATTTTTTAGAGCCGTGTAATCGTTGATTGCTATTGCTTAAGTCGAAGAGTACTCCATTGTTATTCCTTAAGAGTTATCTCGTTTGTATTATATGTATCATATTTTGGGACCCTGTGGATGTTGAACCATGCCGAAATCGCTATATGGTTTTGTTGATAGATATACTTGTGGCAATCTTTCACGTTTCGAGATTGAGTTAAAAGACTAGGGATCATGTGAATTTATGGTTCCGTTGATGGATATACCGTGGCAATCTTTCACGTTTAATGAGATTCATGTGAATTTTAAAAATATGGTAGTCGGGAGGATCTACATCCGAGGCTTCCCGGGCCGGAGCCACCCCTAAAATCCCAAAAAGTCATTTTTTTTGTTGCTTAGTTTTAATTGGCCGAAAAATTATGTGTAATTCTTAGGCTTGGCCAGGGGAGAAGATGGCCAAGCCAGGGGTAAAGAACATTTCAGGCTCCGCCACCGATGGTAGTCCATCAAATACAAAACAACATTAGATCATGTTCAATATGTTCAAATAAAAGACAAGTATTTGGAATTCTCGCAGTCTAAAGAAGGTCAACAAGGACAAGAATTTCATGCCTTCCGCAGGATGAAGCCCCGGTTCAATCTCGAGAGTGTTAATTGGCAGCTGCAGATCAATTGTTATCTTATTTGAGTGGCCAGTTCTGATGCGGGAGATGGTGAATAGGTATGTTATGCTTAACCCCCCAACAAAATTTCTTTGGGTAGTTGGTGATACTATATTGTGCTTCTTTTCAAGAATTCAAGTTTTGAATCATTGCATGCATTCACTTGTCTATTTGCAATTTTGCTTGTGAAATAATTTGTAAATCTTAATGTACCTTTGTTGTGTCTCACCTTATGATCTCGCTTTACCTAATCAAGTATTTCTCTTGGTTGGGACCGTTTCTTAAGAAGAAGGTTGATTTATATGTAGTCAATTTGAGTTTCACTAGGTCATTGATGTGGTAGTACAGTTATAGTTACAAGTATGGTTACAAAAACTAGTCCAAAGCTCATTGTCACTAGAATACATTGGTCTTGACATTGAAGTAGTCAAGAATTTTATGTTTGACTATTGGTATTCAAACCTAGTACAAGCTCTCCACGCCCTGAAGTTGTTCACTTGTCCTAAATAAGCTAGGAACACTGGGGTTTCTTTTCTGGCTTTCTTTAACATGGGTGTCATTCCGTTTATTGGTTTACGTATTTACGTGGTCGTTTCCTTTGACATTTGTAGTATAAATACTTGATAGAAAAATTGATGTCTATATGAACTTTTTAAGGGCAATGCTATTGATGTTTGCATGAACTTGTTTATTGTAATGTGCTTAGTCACCTTGAAGTTAATTCACAACAAGAGATTCATATCTAGTTTCATAATGTGAATTAAATTTCTGTTTATGTAAGAACGTTTTTTGGAGTTTGTCGACTCCTTCATATTTTGTCTCGATTTTTAATTCGAGTTGCAATACATTTTGTTTGTAGTCTCCCTTCAGTTTATTAATCATATACATATCGAGGAGTAGTTAATGTGAGTGACGAATACTTGTGGTTTTAAGCAAAGGCTCAAGAGTCAAGTTTTGTGTAGTAGGTGGTGTGGCCGACCCTCTCACGAGGGAGCACAATGCTCGACAAGAAGAAGAGCGGAACAAAATGTAGGAAGGTAGTATGCAAAAGTGTACTCAAACTCAATAATTACGTTGAAGGTTAGGTTTTTTCTTATGTTTTTAAGTCGTAGTTATCTTTTCACGGATCGTTCGGAAATTCAAATCCAAAGAGTTGGGTTTTGATGATACTTCTTTAACCTTCAAACTTTTGACACGTGGAAAACGTATTACAACTCTCTTTTTTTCTCACCTTATTTTGATTATTTTGATTTGCAGACATGGGAAGACAACTTTGTCAGCGATGAGAACTGCATTAACTTTGTCGTAGATGAGAACCAAATTGTTCAGAGTCGTGAGTTATAATACATACAAATTATACCTAAGGGGACAGGGACCGTCATTAGTGAAACTTAGCAGTATAGATCCATCCCGACTCTCAATTGCTACCAATCTCTCAACGACAGTCTAGGTCTCGCATGTCCTCCGAGTCTCTTAGAATATTAGTCGGTTTTTTTTTTATGTACATTGACTTTCTATGCGAGCACAAAGACGGAAATATGTTCCAAGTATTTTGATCTCTTATTTGTGGATGGATCATGCAACTTGGTGTTTTGGATATTTTCAAGTATTCATGATATGTAAATATTATTTTCAAAGTGAAATCCATATTATTTTCAAGACTTTAATTAATCACTAGCCAATACCTTAGACTCGTAGCGATCGAGCGTCTTCACCACAACCAGAAACACCTTAATAGGCCAATATTTTGGCCGATGAAATCCTCTACCAACTAAAATTTAGTGGATCAAAGTCTTTAACCAACAACATTAAACGCTTTCACCATCTCGAAACTGTAGTGGATTAAAAATAATGCCAACAGATCTTGTGTTGGTCGAATTCTTCACCAACGTCACAATTAACACCTTTTAAGCGACCAAATATTCGACGCCTAAAACCTTTTACCAACATGACGCGTGGATAAAACTCGGACCATCCGCACATTGGGTGGTTAAAATCCTTAGCCGACAACCTCAAACACCTACAACGACAAAAAAATTCAAAGAGTGAAATCCTTTAGCAAATAAAAGTAGTATAGTTGGCTAGCTCTACCAACGACGTGTTAGTCTTCAGAGAAAATATTTCTCAACGAGTGAAAAATTTCAAAGAACAATACTTTATGGGTTATACCATCGACAAACAGAGTCGCTGGAGAATTTTATTGACGAAAAACTTTGGTCGCTTCATTTGAGTTGGAAGATATCTAATAACAAAGATGGTTGGTCCAACTCTTTAGCAAAGAAGCCTTTAGCCACAGAGCATATCTCATTGCCATGGGGATTGATATAGAGCTCCAGCCACTAAAAAGGGCCCTCCACCAACCGAACTGGATAGTCGCTAAAGTCCATTTTTCTTGT